>OX457027.1:23002788-23378560 GCA_949752745.1 Protula sp. h YS-2021 | reverse complement strand
TCTCTCTCACTCTCACTTCCCCCCTCACTCTCTCTCCCTATCTATGTCTGTATGTCTCTCTCTCACTCTCTCTCACTCTCCTTCTCCCTCTAACTGTTTCTCTCTCACTCACTCTCACTGTTTCTCTCTCCTTCTTTCTCTCTCACTCTCACTCTCTCTCTAACTGTTTCTGTGTCTCACACACACACACTGTGTCACTCTCCATCTCACTGTTTTCTCTCCTCCCTCTCACTCACCCTCCTTTCACAGTTTCTCTCACACACACACTCTCTCACTCTCACTGTTTCTCTCTCACACACTCTCCCTCTTACTGTTTCTCCCTCCTCTCCCTCCCTCCCTCCCTCTCTCCCTCCCTCCTCTCTCTCTCTCTCTCTCTCTCTCTCTCTCTCTGTTTCTCGTTCCCTCACACACTCACGCTCCCTCTTCCTCCCACTGTTTCTCTCTCTCACCCTCACCCTCACTCTCACTCTCACTGTTCCCCTAGTGTGCTTTATGGGAAGTCGGGTTTCTTTTTTGCCCCTTAGCTGTTAGTAATCGTTTTTCTGAGGCACGGTTAACGGGGGAGGGGGACTTCTCCGGACTATCCATCGACGTGGGATAGGACGTTACACCAACGTCGGGCTTGGTGAGTCATGGAAATCGGAATATCGTCTGTCCCGTGGCGTTGTACAGACGTCTAATCAACGTTGCAAATAGGCTAGGAATGGAAGTCAAAAGACGTCTACAACCCTCTCCCTCCGATGAAGGGAAAGTCACAATCTAAAATTGTTGTCAAGACAAGTGACTGTGCATAGTGCACCCTCCGTTGCAATAGCTCGCCCCCCCCCCCCCCCCTCCTCCCTAGCTCATTAGGCCAAGCAGAAGCAGGATACGTATGAAGTTGATCTCCAGGAATATTGTCAAAACTAGGGGGAAAGAACTTGAGCTCCCTTAAAATTGTCTCACTTTATGTCCTCAGTTCGGTTTACTTTCAAAGTGACCTGTTACGGCTAGCATTTCCGGGGAACGATAACACAAGGAAGTTGTCTTGTGGTTGTGAGTGCGACGTGTACACAACATCGATTTTTCAACGTGTATGCAATGTAGATTTTCCGACGTCTAGTCAACGTGGCCCCAGAGGCGTTGATTAGACATCTAAGAAAACTGCGTTTTTCTCGCGTCTAGAAGCAACGTCTAAACGGCGTTGCTTACCCATAGTCTATTGAACGTTGGTTGGACGTTGGTCTGTGGTCGCAACTAATGCCAACCCAAGTACAGCCAGAATTAATTCTGTCGTTTTATCGGATTGACATGGGATCGACCCTGAAATGTTTACTGGGTAACTTCAGAAGGGGATGTGACCTTGATATCGAACACATGCTTCTTAGTTCAAAGCAAAGGGCTTAAACTGAAGATTTACGGCTTTGTATATTTAGGTGATTTGCAAAACTGCATACCTTGTCAATTCCATTTTACGACTGCCATATAAGTTACACATAAACCATGAAAGCCCTTCAAACAGCACTAGACAGTACCAGACCAAAGAATATCCTCCTTGACCAGACTGTAATTACGCATGAATCCAGCACGTTGAAATGGCGTAAACAAAACGCTTAAGTTAATGCAGCTAAAGAGAACACTCTCTGAGTGATATAGGGAGATAGGTCGATAAATGGAGGAGACGTGGATGAAGACTAATCGAAAAGAACGCTCCGGAAAAATACTTGAGTGTGAAAGATATCTCCCAAAATTGCCTTTGTTCGAAAAAATGTACTGAACAAGTTTTGCCAGTCTGAAAAGATAGCTGCCAAGAAATATAACGGCCCGTCCCATTACACGATCCCAATACATCTGTTTTATTAAATTACATCAGCAGTATAGTCGTGTTTCATGGGGAGAAACTGTATGTGCTGGTTCGATAGCCTCTGTATTGATTTAGCCCAGCCATCGGATGGGCCCACACAGTGACGTGGTGTTTCAATACTGGGGTGTTTCAATGCTACAGGGACCAAAAAGGCACACGTTTAAATGGTGACAAGGTCTCGCCGCATGCGCATTTTTGCCAAGATCTTCAAGGTCACGATCAAACTGAGGTTAACGTTATTTTTTACCTTGATTTCTAAGGGGAAAGTCACATTTAAATGAAATATTTGCTAGATGACAATTTATCACAAAATGGCTAGAAGTACGGCTCAAATCCGAGTTTGAACACATGCAAAGTTTTGTCTGCGGGATACCATTTCTGAATCTTGACCTTGAGGGTCATGGCCAAAAGTCACGAAAGCTTACGATCTCGCATACAGCTAATTACAGGACGACTAATTTCGAAAATGGTTAGAGTTCGAGCAATTCCGAACTCAATTTCGACACTTTGGGCGTTACATAAGAAGTGCCAAAAGTACCTTTTGTCAAAAAAAGGATAGAGATAGAGCCATTTTGAGCTCAGTTTTACCCTTGGGTCTAAAAGATGTGAAATAATAGATACCTGGGTCAAGCTCGAAAACCGGCAGTTAACTATTGTCTCGATAAGGGTTACAGACAGAATAATTTTGAGTTCATCTTCGATCCTTTGCAATGGGAAAAAGTTAAATAACAGGTATCTGGTTAAGAGGTCGAATTTCGCAGTCAAGGTCAAGGTTGAAAACCGAAAATTGACCATTATCAATTTAATACTGGAAGGCGAAACTTGAACAGTTATAGAGGAAGACATGATCTCGCCTAATCCGTATGACTTCGGGGAAACAACCACAGTGTGCTCCCCCCCTCCCCCCCGTCGCAGTGCCCCCACCCTTTCGTCATCGAGTTACGCAGGATCCGTATGAGCCCCTTGCGCGCTCTTGAAATAATCATATTTTACATCCTTGTTTTGTTCTCTTTTCAAAGTGACTTCTCTGCTACCACTTCTGGTGAGCGATAACTAAGGAGGTTTTTTATTGTGAGTCCGACGTCTAACGTCCATTTTTAAACAATATCCAGCGATGCCTATTCAATGTTGCACCAAAGGCCATCTGGCGGAACTCTGGCGGCCCAGTTGACACGTCTTTTCTTATGTTTTCATAATTAAATTCTCCTGCACTCCAACAGGAAAGACTAATACCACGGATAGTAGTGTGCCGCAAACGCGATACAAAGAGGTTAAGCTAATATTCTTGGGTAAAGGTGGCGTTTTTGAATTAACCTATCTGTGACTGTCTTCTTTCACACCTGTATGTTTTGGTACGCAGTAGCGAAATCTGGTCTAGTTATTAGTTGCAGAGCTGAGGGGTTAACTGTACACCGCACAGGGAAAATCAGCTGATTTAGCTAAATTACACAGACCATTTTTAACAAGTGTATTTTTAACATAACTGTAAAATTTATTGATCGACTTTTAAAAGTTCTGTTAGCTACAGGAGCAGTTAACGGTTTTGGTTAACTGTAAAGTTATCTTTTCTGAATACGGTCCCTGGGGATGCGGGAAAGGGGGCATGCCTTGTCTTCTAGCCAACCTTTGACATTGTGGTTGATTCTTCAATCCTTAGTTTTGAAAAATCAGAAGTGTCTCTTAGCTTATCTATGCCTGCATCATTAAAGGGAAATGCGGGTATCTCACCTACAATTGACATTTTCTTCATACTTTCACAGTTTAATGCTTTGAGGGTATACATTCAAAAATTGAAAAGAAAAAGGGGGGTCACATATGTTATAAGAGAAATAAAGACACTGAAATGTCGCGTACTTTTACTATAGAAACCATTGGGAAAACCATGAAATTTCAAGCAAAATTCACACTTAATCACAATTGACAATTGCCTCATTTTCTCCCTGTTTGAAGAACACGTCATAAGAAATGTTTTAAGCAAATAAAAAATATATGTCACCGTATCAATAAGAGAACTAGACCGAAATTCGCACAGCGAATTAGACCCCACTTGGAATGATAACTGTAAACGGAACGTAGATGATATTGCTATTAGTTAACAATTTTCACGTCTGAATGTAGAATATCCTCCTAAATACTACCAACTATACCGGCAAGGTCAAGGTAAAAAAATTTTATCAGATGTCAGGAAACCAATTGCTCTATCTCTTACCGTTTTCGAGATAAGGGCCAACTTCCGGTTTGGGGCTCGAAAGTGACCTTGAGGTCAAGGACACCGGAAGTTATACCTTACGTATCGTCGTATAGGGGGTGGAGGTCGAAAATGAGGTCAAAATTGCTCTATCTCTTACCGTTTTCGAGATAAACACTTCAGATGACCTCTATTCATGTGCGAAGTTTGGTTGGTCTAGCTTCAACGGTCTTGGAGGAGATGTCAGAAGGGCCAACTTCCGGTTTGGGGCTCGAACGTGACCTGGGGGTCAAGGACACCGGAAGTTATACCTTACGTATCGTCGTATAGGGGGTGGAGGTCGAAAATGAGGTCAAAATTGCTCTATCAGTAGTTGAGAAACGACAGTTCTGGACCAAGAAATGGCGCCAAAATGACGTCACAGGGTGGTCCAGAACTGTCATGACAGTTCTGGACCAGATGGTAATTGAAAGAGCGCGCGCCTGTATGAATGACGTCATAATGAGGTCATCATGACATCATTAGTCACGTGACATGTCAATCATGTGTCACGTGTCATGTGTCACATGTCATGTGTCACGTGTCATGTGTCAATCATGTGTTATGTAACTCCCACCGTATATGAGGAATATTTTCCCGATCAATAACCTTCTGGCCGGAATGGCTCAGTCGGTAGAGCATAGGACCCGTAATGCTGAAGCATGACCCGGAGGTCGGTGGTTCGAACCCACCCTCGGGCATGACTTTCAATCATATTATTAGTCCTTAATATTAAGAGACCCCCCCCCCCGTCCTCAATATTCGGAGACCCCCCTGGTCCTCAATATTCGGAGACCCCCCTGGTCCTCAATATTCGGAGACCCCCCCCCCCCCCCTCGGATCCTCGATCTTCAGGATGTGATTCAGCACTCCTATAAGAGCACATTGTATGTGCACATATGCATCATTCAAGCTCTGGCTGCCGTTGGATACACATGGGAAAACAGTTGAAGCAGTTGAAGAACAAGTGAAGGATTGACTGGAATATACATAGGAGACGAAGTGAAACATTGACTATTCTTTGGAAAAGGGAAGTGAAACATTAGCTATTCTTTGGAAAAGAGAAGTGAAAGATTTGGTTATTCTTTGGAAAAGGGAAGTGAAAGATTGGAAGACAAATTAAACAATGACTTGTGGTAAGTCATCTTTTTTTTCTTTTTTTTTTTTGAGTTGAAGTGAATTCAAAACTTTGTAAAATGTTTTTTTTTATTTTATTTTTTTTTGGTAACATTATGTTACATTATGTAACACAATGTGACACAATATTACACTATGTTACATCATGTGACACTTTGTTACATCACGTACAGAGTGTGGGAGAAAAACCGATCGATAAAATCAGAGTGCACTCGTACAGAGTGTGGGAGAAAAACCGATCGATAAATTCAGAGTGCACTCGTACAGAGTGTGGGGGAAAAACCTATCGATAAATTTCAGAGTGCACTCGTACAGAGTGTGGGGAAAAACCGATCGATAAATTTCAGAGTGCACTCGTTCAGAGCGTGGGAACAATCAATAAATTTGAGAAGGAATGGGATTTTCCCTACGTTAAGTCTAATTTTATGATTTATGTTATAGTAGTTAGAAAATGATGCTTCTAGACCAACTTTAGCAAATGTAGTTTTTAACACCATATGATATATAAAACAGGTTTTAGCATTTTACCATGCTCCTTATTCAAATGCTTTAAACTTATAGTAGTGTAAAAATGGTGGTTCTAGATCAACTTTAACAATTTTAAGTTTTGATAACATATGATATTTAAAATAGGTTTTAGCATTTTACCAAGCCACTTATTCCAAAGTTCTAAAGTTATAGTAGTGGAAAAATGGTGGTTCTAAACCAAATTTAGCAAATTTAGTTTTTGACAACATATGATATTTAAAATAAGTTTGAACATTTTACCATGGTGTAGTAGTGGAAAAATGGTGGTTCTAAACCAACTTTAACAAATTTAGTTTTTAATATATAAAATAAGTTTGAACATTTTACCATGCTACTTATTCAAATCTTCTAAAGTTATAGTAGTGCGAAAATGATAGTTCTAAACCAAATTTTTAAAAAACATATTATACTTTTCTTAATACTTTCAGGTATCGTCAGAACACATCGCTCTCTGCTTTCACCTGACTACTCCGCTTTCACCTGACTATTAACAATGTCAACATTACTTCTTCACCAATGTGTAGAGACTATGGATGACGTCTTCAAAGTGAACTTTGTTGACTATGTGTTTTCAAAGCTTCCTGCTTTTGAATCTAATTGGATTTTACAAGTGAAGAATTTGCATAAGCATTGGGAAGCTGTTGGAAAGACAATTCCAAGAGATGAATTCATACGCTCATTTCTACACGAATGTGAAGAACTACTTTTACCATCAACTTACGACATTGATTCAGCATTTATCCGCGCGAATACAACTTAGGCTGAACTCATGTTAGTTGTAGCTGCTAGAATTATTTTATTTTATGATGATGACATTCCATTAACGACGAATGTATCAGAACTTGTTCGATTCAACAATGGACGAGTTGAAGTGAATTCAAAACTTTGTAAAATGTTTGAAGAACTATAAGAAAGCTGACTCTACAATTTTTTATGGTATAAAAGGAGAAGGGTGAAGTGAAGTCATCATTCAATGCACAGTCATGGAGAAGACAAGCAGCTTTAAAATTAGTGCAAACTTAATCATTACTGTAGAGCATGGACAATTTGGGCCATTTCTTCGAATCAAACGTGGAGAGAGATGGCTTGCTTTAGCACCATCCTTATGGCAAATTGTGTGTGAGAGATTGAAAAATTTGCGCAACATTGGCTTCAAACTGTACCTAACGCAAACGAAGTGGCTTGAAGTCATTTCATATTTAGATATGCGCTATGTGAGTTTTGTGCAAACATCCTTGTTTGAAGGGAAAGAATATACGCGTTACATCAACATGAATGATGGTGAATGGGAGACATTGCTTCAGGAGATGGATAACATCAACTTAGTCTTATTCGCCAAACCTGAGCCATGTATGAAATGTCATGGCAAGAAAACTCCTATCAAACTTCAAAAGGACAAGCGAATGAAAGTGTCAAAGTTATCCAAGCAAAGACTGGCTGAAGTTCAATTGGAGAATATGGATGTGCAAAATCAACTTGGACTTACCTGTGAATATTGTGGTGCTTACGGATATGCTGAGGACTATGATTGTCACTGCCACAAGTACAATTGCAAGCTGTGTGAGCCAGACAACTTCTGCAACAAGTGCGGCTCACTAACTGTTTCTGCAGAGTAAGACTGAGAGTCATTTGCTTACCAGCTGTCATAGTGTGCAGACGTGTTATATGGATATGTGAAAGATGGATGTAGAAACATGTTTCAAGGAGAAGTATGTGGACTACATGATAAGTGAACTGGCACGTTTTGGATCTATTCAACAACAACTGCAGCACTTTGACATTTATTGGGAACTTGCTCATTCTACGTTAAGTGTACCAAACTTACGTGAGGATTTCATCAAAGAGTGTGTGTTTTCAAACATTGACGGAGCTGAGGAGTTTGATGTGGAAGCAGCATATCACTTCGCTCGATTTGATCCAAGACTGTTTGATGAAGTGAGAGAGTGGTTAATCTATATTGCAGTATAATGACGGACATTACATTGAGACAATATATTGTGCAAGACATATTGTGAAGAAATGTTATTAGCTGTAAAAAGTTTGCATGTTTAGTATGTCCTGCTTGTCAAAATGAAGAGTGTTTAGAACATACATGTCATTCTACATGTGTCTATACATATTGGAATGAAGCTAAATATTACATTCATTTAGATAAAGTGTTAGATAATGCAAATCAACGTTGTGAAAAATATGGTGTAGATGCTATCACACTTGATGAATTAAGTCAGTGGACTCCAATTATTCACACCATTGTATCAATACTTGATTTGTAAGATATGTTGATTAAGTTGATAAAATAAAATGCAAGATATGTTAGCAAGTGTTGATCATTTAGTGTTAACATGTCAACGTGCAAAGACTACTTAACCAATATTTACTTTAAACCTGGTCAACCCGGGGCATTTGCTGGTCCTCGCAAACTTTATCACATATTAAAAAAACATGATCAACCAGTCACCCCTTTACAAGTGAAGAAATGGTTACAGGATCAAGATGCCTTCAGTTTACTACAACCTGTAAAATACAGGTTTAAAAGGCGACGTGTCATTACGCGTGGAATTGATGACATGTGGGATATTGATTTAGCTGACATGGGAAACATAGCTTCCTATAATGATGACACCCACTTTTTATTGGTTGTCATTGATGTGTTTTCCAAATATTTATGGGTGCAGCCAATACCTAATAAATCACATACCAGCGTTATAGAAGCATTTCAAAAGATTTTTCATGAAACACAACGAAGACCACGAACTCTAAGGTCGGATAAGGGAACTGAATTTAAAAACAGATGGGTAAAAGCTTTTATGAAGAAGGAGGGAATACATGCCTATACGACAAAGAATGAAACCAAAGCCAACTTTGCTGAGAGAGTCATTCGTACTCTAAAGGGAATGATGTATCGATATTTCCTACATAATCAAACGTATCGATATATGGACATTCTTCCAGACTTAGTGTATAATTACAACCATAGACCACATGGCTCCCTCCCTAATAAGTATGCTCCTGCAGACATTCGTAAAGACATTGAATCGAAAGTGTGGAAATATATGCATGTAGACAAATTAAAATTAAAACCTAAGAAGAAAAAACCCTACAAATTTAAAATTGGTGATCAAGTTCGCATTTCTCACATAAAATATGTATTTCAACGAGATTATCATATAAAGTGGACGCAAGAAGTCTTCATTATCACACATCGTTGTAAGAAGCAAGGAATACACTTGCATCGTGTGAAAGACTTTTTGGATGAAGATATTGATGGACATTTCTATGAAGAAGAACTACAGAAAGTGACAAAAGATATTGAATCAGTCTACAGAATTGAAAAGGTTTTGAAAACACGAAAAAGACGAGGTGTTAAAGAATTATTTTTGAAGTGGTTAGGTTGGCCAAAGAAGTTTAACAGTTGGGTGAAAGAAACAGATATTCGAAAATGAAGCATCCATTCACATGTTTGGTCTCTGGACCTACAGGCAGTGGTAAAACTTCTCTAGTTAGAGAAATTCTAGAACAAAAGTTAATTAAACCCTCTCCAAAAACCATTTTATGGCTCTATGCAGCAGATCAGCCTTTGTACAAGGGAATGAAAGGTTTGGAATTTTACCAAGGCATTCCAGATGACATTGAAGAGCGCTTTAACCCAAAAAAGTCAAACTTACTCATCATTGATGACTTAATGACCAAATGTCATAGTGATGAGCGCATGACACGTCTCTTTAGTGTTGGTAGCAGTCATCAAAATCTAAGCATTATTTTTATTGTACATAATTTGTTCCATCATGGTAGAGAAATGCGAAATATTAGTTTGAATACACATTACATCATTCTGTTTAAAAATCCTAGAGACAGTCAACAAATAAGTACATTAGCGCGACAAATGTATCCTGGAAAATCTCAATTTCTCATAGAAGCCTATCAAGATGCTACCAGCAAACCCCATGGTTATTTATTCATTGATTTGAAGCCGAAGACGAATGATCAACTACGTATTCGTACAGGCATTTTACCAAAAGAAACACATTACGTATATGTTGATAAAGTAGTGTATGAACAAGAACCAAGTCACTTAACCATTCGCAGCCAAGATTTCTAAACGTATTCAAGCGAATCAACCTTTTCTTCACTTGCTCGCACGCAGCGGGCCTAAACGACGTAAATCCTTGCTACAACAAGCTACTAAGGAGGAATTAACTAGCTTGTTTGAAATTTGTTTGAATATATTGCGAGGACATTTACCCTTAAGCTCAAAAAGGTATAAGGAATTCAAGCGTGAACGTCATACCCTACGCACACTGGCAGATAAGAAGATATCACTTCAAAGAAAAAAGAAGTTGGTTAATCAGAAAGGAGGATTTATTGGAGCCATTGCTAAATTTGCATTACCCTTGTTAGCTCAGTTACTGTTAAAATGAAACATACTTTGAAAATGGTCCTCATTCCTGAATATGAATATAAAATGTTGTTAGAAAAGAAGGGAAAAGATGTTGAAATCAAAACGAAAGTGAATAAACTTTTACGTGGAAAACGAACTCGTGAAAAGGCAATAGAAATGTCACAAGTTCTTGGCCGTCATTTACGAACAATTCAGTCACAACAACAACAACAACGACAAAAGTCTGTTACATTATCCAATGCAGAAAAATCAGAAAAGTCCCAACAGTTTCTAAACCATTTTCAGCCTATTTATCACGTAAAACTAACGCAGCTTCTGGTAGAACTTAAGAAATATGGCTCGAGATTGACAGATAAAAATGAACTTGTTTTAAAAACGGGTACTGTCATTACAAATTCCAACATTATTGATTTGTTGAAAGAAGCATTGGTTGCTACAAGAAGAAAAGAACGACGAGAACCACCGCATGGTTGGAAGCAGTTTATTGAGGAAATTGTAGACGTCAATATTCCAAAAACTGTTTTTGGCAAAAAGACAACTCGTGAAGATATTACAAAAGAGATACAACAACGTCAACAAAGGTTGTTTCCAGAAGGATGGGAAACTTTTTAACATGGATTAAAGAGTTATTGTGTTGTTGTTGTAAAGAAAATGGAAATAAAAATACTATCCCTGTAAAAATTAGGTGTGTTAGTGCTTGTTGTCAAGGAGAAGTAGTAGATACCAATGTAGATCATGTAGATAGTAATTTAGACGATAATGTAGACAGTGTAGATGACGAATGTCAAACATGAAGTAATCTATAAACACATCTAGTCTATCTACATCACATAAACGATTTAGCTGTCATGGAGTCAACAAGTTTTTATATTACTTTACCCAGCAATGCTAGTATGAACTATTATCCTACTAATAAGGCTTCTACTTATCAAATTCGTATGCCTCGAACCATCTATCTGAACGGAAAATATGAAGTTGCCTTAGCTGAAATTCAATACCCACACAAATGGACAACAATGAGACCAGGAATAGACTATACACTTCATTATCGATTATCATCAGAAGTATTTTATCCAGTTACTATTCCATATGGCTGCTACAGATCCATACCTGAAATATGTACTGCAATAAATGAAGAATTACAAAAATCTATTAATGCCAACCCTATTCAGTTAAGGTATGATAAAATTAGTCGAAGAGTTCATCTTGTTTTGAGAGATGACTATGATATTGTCTTTTCTACTGGATTAGCTGAGATTTTAGGATTTAAGCCAGATAAATGGTATAAAGAATCCGGTCCTGCTGAACATCAGTCGGATGTGAAACATGGATTTTATACACTTTACGTGTACTGTAGTATTTGTGAGTCACAAGTAGTTGGAGATTATTATGTTCCTTTACTACGTTCTGTTCCCATTAAAGGAGATGATGGTGATATTGTTATGAAAACTTATGAAGAACCTCATTACGTCCCTGTAAACACATCCAAATTTGACACAATAGAAATTAATATTAAGCATGACACGGGTCATAATGTTTCATTTCAAACTGCGAAAGTCATATGTAAACTTCATTTTCGACCAAAAGCATTATGAAAGCATATACACACGATCCGTCTGCATATCGCAACCATTTTCTTCGTCAAGTGGGTGGGGAATTACCAGGATATAAAGGAGCGCGAATACAATATGGAGATGGTATTGGTTCAATATTGGGATCATTGGCTGCAAAAGATGTCGCGAAAGATGTTACAGGTCGAGTAGGCCAACGTGTAATTGGTGATGTGTTAGGAGGACAAAAGAGAACACAACCAGCAAAACCTGTCAGAAGGCGAAAGGCAGCTAAACGGATAACATCAACAAAATATAAGAAAGATATTTTTTAATCATGTCTTTAATTCATAATCATTCTTGTGAATGTAGTCTTTCTCCATTAGAATGGTTTCGCATACCACCAACGCAAACTGCTGTAGAAAAAAGTTATAATGTTGACTATCAACCACTAACTACCATTAGAGAGGGTGCTCCAATAGAATTTTACATTCCTGCGAGTACAGAAGAATATCTAGATTTAAAGAATAGTAAACTTCATATTGTATGCTGTATTGTAAAGGTTGATGGAACACCATGTGATGTAGATGATAATGTATCATGTGTCAATGATTTGTTTAATGGGTTATGGTCTAATGTTGAATTATTTCTAAATGATCGATTGGTTTCACATAGTAACAATACCCATGGTTATACCAGTATCATATCTCATCTCATTCATGACTCAGAAGAAAGTCTCAATTCTGAGCGCTCTCTGCGCCTCATCTATAAAGATACTGCTGGGTCAATGTATAGTCATGAGGTGAAAAGACCTAATCATGAAAGATATGTATCAGGTTTTCATGTCAATGTTGAAGGTGGTGATCTAGCTCAAACAGGAAATAATGGTTAACATAATCGTTATTTGTATACACGTCAAAGCCGTGAGTTTACTCTTACAGGTGGTTTAAGGGTAGATTTGTTTGAGCAAGATCGCTATCTTCCCAATGGTATTAGTATGAAATTACGTTTACATAGACAAAAAGATGAATATGTATTAATGGCTGCAAATAATGGTTATAAAGTAGAAGTGAGAGATGCGTTTTTAACCATTCGCAAAGTGTGGGTTAGTCCAGGTATTCAGTTAGGACATGCAGATGCATTGATGAAAACTCCTGCTAAGTTTATTATTACTAGAAAAGAATGTAAAGTGTTGGCCATTCCAGCAGGATTTCAATCTTTTGTTAAAGATAACATCTTTTTAGGTCAATTACCAAAACGTATTGTCATTGGACTGGTTCATAATGAAGCCTTTGCTGGAACAGTATTGAGAAATCCATACAATTTTGATCATTTCTTTCTGAACTATATGCAACTTTTCACGGATGGTGAGCCAGTCCTATCCAAACCTCTCAAACTGAACATAAATCGAGGCAAATATCTTGATGCTTTTGAAACTCTTTACAAATCTTTTGATAGATTGAATGGTGAGAAAAGTTCCATTATAAAACGGGAAGATTGGCCTAGAGGTTATGCTTTATTTTCTTTTGACTTAATACCTGATTATGATGTTGATGATCATTATGCCCTTATCAAACATGGGAATTTGCGACTAGAAACGAATTTTGCTGGTGCCTTGCAAAATACAGTTAATGTTATAGTGTATGCTGAATTTGATAACATTATCGAAATAAGTGCAAATCGCAGCATTCAATTCGACTATCAGTCATGAACACGAAGCAGATAGAAGCCATCCTGTCCCATGATGTTGCGACAAAAGACTTGTTTCAAGGCGTGTTTTCCATGGATCAGTTACCATCTTTACAACGCGGTGCCTATGTCATCAACACAGACGATCATGATGAACCAGGAGAGCATTGGTTGGCAGTATATTATGACGAAGACCCTGCAGAATATTTTGACTCTTATGGACTTTTACCTATAGACAGTCGTTTGAATAAGTTTTTAAAGTTTAATTTCATTTATAATTCAGTTCCATTGCAAACGCCCATATCATCTACATGTGGATTTTATTGTCTGTATTATACAATTCAAAGAGCTCGAGGGCATAGTCCTTTTGAAATCATTGATGTATTAAGAAGAAGTGACGGTGATTTTGTTGTAAAGGATTTTGTATATAGACATTATAAACCATTATTTTATTGATGTTATATTAGTTGTAGTAGTTAAGTAGCTGGTAATTGTTAATTGTATTATGATTATTGTAAATAAACAAGACAGTTTTATACAACATTCTTTTTATTGTGTTATACATTATTTACATTTTTACAATTATTTTACATTAAACTTTTATTTCACAAATACATTCAATACATCGATAAACACATGCCATTCACACCAATCTAAATTAATATATGTATCATAGATATTACACCCACGTTTGTAAATGCTATGAAAACTAGCATAAAACTGTCCATTACTAAACTTTATTATTTTAACATCCTCGTGTTCAGACAGTTTCAGTTCATATCCATGATCATTCATGTCAATATCTATCACCATAGCACACATGGGATGTGTCAGCTCAATGGACTTGGTGCCTCGCATGAGTTGCACTCCTTCCTCTTTGAATTCAAGCGTCAGGTTCTTTCCAATCCAATGCTTGTAACAGAGCATACCATTCCACTGTGTTGAGGGTGATGTAGTCGTAGCATTCTGTAAGCTCGTCATATTGGCGAAATCGTACAAACACGTCTAGACAGTTCTCAGTCACACGCACTTCTAAATCCTCTGAGAGTATTAGGAGAAAGTCAGGTATCCTCAACTTCTCCAAGTGGTCTTTCAACATAGATTGATCGTCAGGTGATAGAATGATATACTTTCCAAAATGTTTTAGCACAATGTCATCACATAAGTTTCTCATATATGAGAATCCATGTGTAATGGGTTCATATTCCGATAAAAAGTCTTCCATCTCGTTCAACAGCCAGATCAACTATGAGCTGTCTCCTTGTCTGCAAAGACGTTTTTTGCTCGCAAGATGGTGAAGAGTGGATGTTGTACAGCTTCTAGGAATCGTAAGACTGCGCGCCAATTCTTCATATCAAAGCGAATCAAATCTGAATATGGAGTATCTGGCACATCTCCATCATAATCCTCTGGATAATCCTGTAAAAGATTTATCCAGAATCTAACATGTATGTTAGAATCATGTTCACTCACAAACACTTCAACTTTATTTTCAAGTCTACGTTCAAACCCATGTTTAAGCGGTATGTTTTTAAAGTCTTTCCACACTTCAGGTTTAAGCTGATAATAACTTGTTCGAGAACCCATTATCACTTCATTCCTCTCATTTACAGTAAGGTAAACACCATTGCTAAACATGAGTGCATTCATGATGGTTATACCTTGTTATGAGCCGTCTTCTTGTCTGCGAAGCCTTTTATCCACTTCTTTCACCTGCTTCTTCAGCATTTTCCACTCAGGTATTGTCAAGGAAATTCCCTTTTTCGTAGGACGGTTTTTTCCAGTCCCCTCATCTCTGAGGTATTTGCGAATGTTTACCACTCCTTCATTGCTTTGTTTTATAATCTTGATATACTTTCCATTTCCTAGAGAAAGCATTCCATCCCACGACTGTGGTGTTGATGTCGTCTCCACTTTCAATTTCTTGATGGTGGTGGTAGGATTTTTCACTTTCAAGTCTTTGACTGTATCTGCAAGAGTATCCATATCAGTTGCGTTCCATGTTAACGCTTCAATGTTAACACCTCAAATAACTCTTACGTTGGATGACCTCCCCTTATTTATACCACAGCCTTGTAATGTCCATGCGCTAAAGTGGAATAGCCATCATTCAGCACATATCGCTTGTCGTCATATGGGGAAAGGGCTACTTTCTTCATCTTCTCCGAGAAAAGCTGGTGACTATGACTTCGAATAATGTATCCCGTAGCCATCGTTTGAGTTTTCTTGAACAAACTGTCTCTATACTGCACATGTTTAATACGTTTTTGACAAGCTCGAGTGATGCCTTTAGCTGTATGTTTTTCTTTCCCACCGCACAATAAACTATACATTTTCGGTCTGAGTCCAACAAACTCTTCAATGGGAACGCCTGCAGTTTCATCCTTCATTTTCCCGAGCACTTTTTTGTTCACGTTGGAATGTAGGAAGTGATCCGGCGGATAGTCACTTGTGTCGAAAAGGTTAGCATCTTGCTGCATATCCTTGTAGATATCTTCCGTTTCTATGTCGTAACATAGACTGTCAGTGTCGCTGAACAACAACTTGGCATTGGGATACTTGACCATGATGTAGTTGTAATGAAAGTTGAACATAAGCACTTTGCTGAGTTCGAGAATGGTGAGGCCAACTTGAATGGATTTATCCAGAAGCAAATCCACTTTGCGCAAATGTACTGCAGTCAAATCTTCGTTGAAAATTTTGAATTTGTGGAAAGAAGGTTTGGCCACAAGTTTCTTGAACCGCTTTTCCTTGTGAACAAATTAAGTTCAACATTGATTCGTTTTCTCACATTTTCCATGGTTTTGCCAAACACCGAGTTGTTCATCAATTTGAAGAAATCTTTTTCAAATGGGTTTTTGGCCAATTTTCTCTTTTCCGCGTTCAAGGTAATGTATTTTGCTAGCCATTTGCTCTGTTCAAACATGATGGCGCGATGTACTTTGGTGACTTTCAACCCCAGTGAGACGTACTGTTGTAAATTCCTGTGATGAAGTACATATTTCTTCTTGTCAGACAAGTTAGGAATGAGCTTTTCACTAGGTTTGCCTTTCGTGTTTAGATCTTCCAATAGCTTCTGACTGTACTCTGACAATTCTCCAAATTTAACACATTTCCGTTCTGGAGCCACTGGGTAGTGATTATGACGATCATGGATTGAATGTGGGTATTCTAAATCCACTTCTAAAATGAATCCAATATCATCATCTTCATCCACATCCATGAAGTTGATTGATTCTGGCTCGCTCACCCACATAAATCCTCTTTGTGGCATGCTTTGTGACATGGCCCAGCCATACAAATTGTTTGCGTCGAGGTACATCAGGTAGTTGTTTGGTATCTCAGAATTGTAATCTGCTACGTAGGGGTTATTCGCTTTCGCATACTTGTGCGTGATTACAGATATTCCTCCACGTATGCCTTGCTCAACCATTTGGTACATGTCAATGTCATTGATCAATTCCAACTTCACCTTTGTCGCTTTTAACATTGCATCCCACGACAGTCCTGGTGCTGTATAGTAGTGAGCAGGATCCAATTCATACGTGTTGAGGCATACTTGACGAAAAACGTCAGCTAGCAGTAGCACATCCGAATTCAGGTACAGGTCGTGGTATTCACCGAATGTGGTGCAGTTGAATGAATCCCACACCTTCAGGGCATGCGCATAATCCTCATCGCTAATGTCCTCTTCGCTAAGCTGACTATAAAACTTGTCCTTTGATGGTAGCTGCGTTTCAACAAACTTGGATGGCTCGTCCACGTAATCATAGGGGTATACCCCCTTTCTCAGCAACAAATCTTGTTGGTCACTATCGTAAATGTGGGAGGTCATGTTGTAGAAGTTATCTTTCCCTTCTGCCGCCAGGTTGGATACCAACTTCTCTAGAGAGGTACTCATGAACTGAAAGCTGTCTGTAAATTTCAGATTGCTCATGGTGAATGCAATATATTTCTCAATGGTATTTGGAATGACTGTAATCGTTTCATCTTTGAATTTTCCAATTTCCTCCATGATCAAATGACTGTCATAGCCTCGTAAATTGTGGAAAAACACAGGAATGATAAAAGAATCTTTATCCCCTTGGTTATCCTTTCTAAGTCGAAATTGTAAGTTGCATTCATTGTGCGCAGCTCCGCGATATTTGCCATTGATGTGGTCATGATCTCTCACACGATCTGCTCCTAGAGGCTCATGACAAATGTAGCAATCGACAGCGTTCTTGAAATTCTCTTTGTCTTCGTCAGTCATAACCATTTTCTTTGGTCGCTCTAAACCACGCACAATACGATCACGTTCATTCAACATATGGTCTAAAAAGACCTTTACGGCATTGTTTCCTCGATACACAACTGGTGCGCGTGTGTTGTACTGACTCACAACTACATACGCAAAGCTGTTTGGACGATGATGTTGATACTTGTCTCCTTCTTCATACTTTTGCGTGAAACATTCAAAGTCTGCATAAATCACAAACGGTGCTCGCTGTTGTTTGGCTACATTCTTGAACTTGATGAAGGGTTCCTTGGGAAATGATAAACGTTGCGCACCATGTTTGCCACACACTTCACGATGTTCATCTAAAAGATCTTGTCGCATAAATCCGTGAAGACAGTTGAAACAATAAAAAGCTGCACCATCATGTTTTGATCGATAGGCCATAAGTCTGCTGAAATTCTTGATGAGGCAGTAATGCTTTTTCTTGTCATTGCTAATCAAAAGTAGGTTGATTTCTCTAGCACTGGTGTTTCGACTCAGTTGTATCGGAACAACTACATCTTGCTCATATCCAAACACGTTGATGGACATATCATTCTCCTTTTCAAACTTTGGAATGTCCGTAATCGGTGTTGGAAATGTCATGCCCTCTGTCTTTAATTCCTTCTCAAATGGTGTGTAATGATTCACGCAATGTGAGTTGTTCTCATGAGGGTGAAGGTACGCCAATACAGACCATAAGAAACACTTGTTGTCATCATTGTTAATGTTTAATACACCTTTTGTATTCTTCACTTTCTTCGGTAGTGGAATAAAACTACTCGCATCCAGTGGCGCTGACGTAGCTGTATGTACTTCAATATACAGTATGTTATCCAACACCCAGCCAGAACCTTGTCGCTCATGTTCATCAAACTTAGTAAACAATTCTTTATAGGCTTCTGGCAAGTCCTGCTCAATATCCGCTGGATTGTATGCTGTATATGTTGGACTGCTGATAAAGGCATTATCCACTTGTTCTACCATAACACCTTCAGCATTTGCTGTCCGTTTCTTAAAGCGCGCATGCACGACAATGTACCATTTCATTCCATAGTTTAAGGTCTCCAATAAATGTGCCTTGATACGGTTCTCTTGTTGTCGCATTTCAAGCAGTAAATCCGATCCATCCTCAGACTCAAACCTTTTTTCCTGCGCGTTTTCACCAAGACTAACCCTTCTACCTCTCCCTACTTGTCCTGACTTTTGTTTCTTTGAAACATGTTCTTCATGAGGTACATTTTCCATATCGACTGGTATGCATGCATGTGCCTCATAAGTATCCATAGATGGAAATTTCACATTGCATTCCATACACTGAACTTGACCGTATGGCCAAATGTCATCTTCTTCCATCTTTTCTCTCTTTGCTCCTTTCCCTTCACGAGCATCTTTCACTAAAGTTTTCATCTCAGCTTTACTACATGTATGTACCTCATAAGTATCCATAGATGGAAATTTCACATTGCATTCCATACACTGAACTTGACCGTATGACCAAATGTCATCTTCTTCCATCTTTCGTCTCTTTGCTCCTTTTCCATGCTCTTCGTGAGCATCTTTCACTAAAGTTTTCATCTCAGCTTTACTACATGTATGTGCCTCATAAGTATCCATAGATGGAAATTTCACATTGCATTCCATACACTGAACTTGACCGTATGGCCAAATGTCATCTTCTTCCATCTTTCGTCTCTTTCGAACACGTTTCACTATAGGTTTCATCTCAGCCTTACTACATGTATGTGCCTCAAACAATTTCAAAGACGGAAATTCTACATTGCATTCAACGCAGAGGACTGGTGTATCCTTAACTGAACTCACTGCCATTGTTGAACTCGTTGTGTTGCTTCATCAATTGCTTAAACTGATATGATGAACTGTAGGTCACACTCATCACATTTATACTGTCTAAGCATGTGCTACAGAGACATCTAGCGGAGAGCGATGTGTTCTGACGATACCTGAAAGCATTAAGAAAAGCATAATATGTTTTCAAAAAATTTGGTATAGAACCACCATTTTTCCACTACTATAACTTTAGAACTTTGGAATAAGTGGCTTGGTAAAATGCTAAAACCTATTTTAAATATCATATGTTATCAAAACTTAAAATTGTTGATCTAGAACCACCATTTTTACACTACTAGAACTTTAAAACATTTGAATAAGGAGCATGGTAAAATGCTAAAACCTGTTTTATATATCATATGGTGTTAAAAACTACATTTGCTAAAGTTGGTCTAGAAGCATCATTTTCTAACTACTATAACATAAATCATAAAATTAGACTTAACGTAGGGAAAATCCCATTCCTTCTCAAATTTATTGATTGTTCCCACGCTCTGAACGAGTGCACTCTGAAATTTATCGATCGGTTTTTCCCCACACTCTGTACGAGTGCACTCTGAAATTTATCGATCGGTTTTCCCCCACACTCTGTACGAGTGCACTCTGAATTTATCGATCGGTTTTTCTCCCACACTCTGTACGAGTGCACTCTGATTTTATCGATCGGTTTTTCTCCCACACTCTGTACGTGATGTAACAAAGTGTCACATGATGTAACATAGTGTAACATTGTGTCACATTGTGCTACATAATGTAACATAATGTTACCAAAAAAAAAAAAAAAAAAAGCATTTTACAAAGTTTTGAATTCACTTCAACTCAAAAAAAAAAAAAAAAAAAGATAACTTACCACAAGTCATTGCTTAATTTGTCTTCCAATCTTTCACTTCCCTTTTCCAAAGAATAACCAAATCTTTCACTTCGTCTCCTATGTGTATTCCAGTCAATCCTTCACTTGTTCTTCAACTGCTTCAACTGTTTTCCCATGTGTATCCAACGGCAGCCAGAGCTTGAATGATGCATATGTGCACACACAATGTGCTCTTATAGGAGTGCTGAATCACATCCTGGGGGGGGGGGGTCTCTGAAGATCGAGGATCCAAGGGGGGGGTCTCCGAATATTGAGGACCGGGGGGGTCTCCGAATATTGAGGACGGGGGGGAGGTCTCCGAATATTGAGGACGGGGGGGAGGTCTCTGAATATTGAGGACGGGGGGGGGGGGGGTCTCTTAATATTAAGGACTAATGATATGATTGAAAGTCATGCCCGAGGGTGGGTTCGAACCACCGACCTCCGGGTCATGCTTCAGCATTACGGGTCCTATGCTCTACCGACTGAGCCATTCCGGCCAGAAGGTTATTGATCGGGAAAATATTCCTCATATACGGTGGGAGTTACATAACACATGATTGACACATGACACGTGACACATGACACGTGACACATGACACGTGACACATGATTGACATGTCACGTGACTAATGATGTCATGATGACCTCATTATGACGTCATTCATACAGGCGCGCGCTCTTTCAATTACCATCTGGTCCAGAACTGTCATGACAGTTCTGGACCACCCAGTGACGTCATTTTGGCGCCATTTCTTGGTCCAGAACTGTCGTTTCTCAACTACTTCTATCTCTTACCGTTTTCGAGATAAGGGCCAACTTCCGGTTTGGGGCTCGAAAGTGACCGGGGGGTCAAGGACACCGGAAGTTATACCTTACGTATCGTCGTATAGGGGGTGGAGGTCGAAAATGAGGTCAAAATTGCTCTATCTCTTACCGTTTTCGAGATAAGGGCCAACTTCCGGTTTGGGGCTCGAAAGTGACCTGGGGTCAAGGACACCGGAAGTAATACCTTACGTTTCGTCGTATAATGAGGCCAAGGTCAGGTCAAGGTCAGGGTGGAGGTCGAAAATGAGGTCAAAATTGCTCTATCTCTTACCGTTTTCGAGATAAGGGCCAACTTCCGGTTTGGGGCTCGAAAGTGACCTGGAGGTCAAGGACATCGGAAGTTATACCTTACGTATCGTCGTATAAGGGGTGGAGGTCGAAAATGAGGTCAAAATTGCTCTATCTCTTACCGTTAAGGGCCAACTTCCGGTTTGGGGCTCGAAATTGACCTGGAGGTCAAGGACACCGGAAGTTATACCTTACGTATCGTCGTGTAGGGGGTCAAGGTCGAAAATGAGGTCAAAATTGCTCTATCTCTTACCGTTTTCGAGATAAGGGCCAACTTCCGGTTTTGGGCTTGAAAGTGACCTGGGGGTCAAGTACACCGGAAGTTATACCTTACGTATCGTCGTATAGGGGGTGGAGGTCGAAAATGAGGTCAAAATTGCTCTATCTCTTACCGTTTTCGAGATAACTCATTGTTTTTCTTAAATAAAGTTTTTCGCGATTTGAAGGTCATGGTCAAGGTCAAGGTCAAAAATTTTTAAAGATTACTTCAGATCACATTGCCCTCTATATATATATGCCAATTTTTTCTTTTCTAGCTTCAACGGTTCTGCAGTAATTGTCTGAAAACCGTTTGACCTTTTTTGCAATTTGACCTTGACCAGTAAGCTCAAGGTCAAAAATTTTTATCAGGTGCACCACTTCAGATGAACCTCCATACATGTGCCAAGTTTGGTTGGTCTAGCTTCAGCGGTCTCGGAGGAGATGTCTGGAAACCGATTCGGCGGAAGAAGAAAAAAAAATTTTAAAAAGCGAGAAAAAAAAAAGGAAAAATAGGTGAAGAATTCGAGGCAATCCATCCCCATTTGGCATTTTCAATGCCAAGTGGGAATTATACAATCACTTTGACAAAATCTCATTGACCCAATGCTTAAATGATGAAAACAGGGTAATGTGATTTTAATGGGCAAAATATCAACAGAGGCCCTTCTAGGAATAAAATATCAACACAGATCACTTCTGGATACGGCCCTATTTGTCTGTGAAAAGAATTTTTCGATCCAGATGGATTTAGTAGCTATTTATACTGTGTGAACACAGATTCAAACTCAGCCATATTCAATGTAATGCGCATTTCGGTCGCTAGATGGCGCAGAGATACCCGCATTTCCCTTTAAATCTTTATTGGCTAATAAAACACCATTTTCTGTTTTTGTTATCTATCTTAACCGCTTAAAGGCCTGATGTTTTGTACTCAGAACCATCGAGAGAGAAACTTATTTGATGGAAATATATGCCAGTATGTAATACAGGTATTATGAAGTGTGTGAGGTAGGAATTCTCGAGACCAGGAGTGGTATTCTACTCTGTCCTTATTTTTAAGGATGTCCTTATTCTTGAGATTAGATGTTCATCCTTAATTTTTATTCTTATTTTTAAAAGACTTTGTTAAGTTTGAGGACAAAGCAGAATAGCTTTTTTATCCTTATTTTTTAAAATAAGGACATCCTTAAAAAAAAGGACAGAGCAGTATACCACTCCTGATTGGCCGCTCAATATGTTTTCAGTGCTCTGCTTAGGAGATGATTTTTTAAAGTTTATTTTAGGAAGGGGTAGGTAGCAGGAGTGCTTTCAAGAATTTTGAAACTACTTTTCTTATGCAAGAACTGCTTCGGTTTTTTTTATTTACATTGTCCAGAAAACAGAGAAAAGTGTTGGACTCGGATTAGACATCTTCATGATTAACAAGCATTTGTTTTAAATTGGCATGGTCTCAAAATTCGAGGAATTTCACAAAACTGATCGTGATATGCCTCCGTTCATTTTCTGTGCCTGGATGTGAGCATAAAGCATACCAATATGTAACGGTTGTAGAATTAACTGCGGACACGCCCCTTTCTAGAGAGTGATAGTTCAGGCCTCGTATATCGCTTGTGATATACGGTTTAAGTGAGAGAGCCTGGTAACTGCGCACACGTACATGGCCCATTGGCAGCAGGAGGGAAGGGGATACGGTCTTGAAATGTACTGACATTACCTTTATAGTCAATTGGTGACATCACAAATTTTTGGTAAGGGTCAGGATCGATGATTCGCAGTATTTTGAAAATCTCTGTTTTTGTT
The DNA here is from genome assembly GCA_949752745.1 of Protula sp. h YS-2021. Lineage (NCBI taxonomy): Eukaryota > Metazoa > Annelida > Polychaeta > Sabellida > Serpulidae > Protula > Protula sp. h YS-2021. The sequence continues at coordinate 23,355,051 of OX457027.1, read as the reverse complement.
TTAGCATCATTTATGTAGTGGATCCGCTTCCCTGTAATGTTTTTGTGGTTTTGTGTAACAAAATCTGGTCATTTACCAGGAACTCAAAGCCACAAGATATGAACCCCCTTAAAAATAAAATATACTTTTTGCTAGTTTTTTTGTTTTCTCATTTCCATTTAAAACTTCATAATTTCTTGTGAGAAATTACTTCACACATAGGTAATATTGCAAAACCTTAAAGATTGTAACATCCTCTTTTACTTGTCAATTAAAAAATCTTTTGGAAAATCGACCAATTAGATCACAGCATTTATCTATGTGACAACACCCATTTAAATACTTCTTTATATTTCAATCAGAATAACATAACTTCGAAAGCGTATCGATTCTTTTTTCACTATATTGTGCTATTTCGCAACCCATAGCAACTGCGCATACAAGCTAGTCACAAAAGGGACTGTCCATAAAGTAAACATGCAAACTTTTCGAACTTTGTAACCACCCCCATCCCCTCCAATTTTTTACCAATGTGTGATAGAGGGTCTCCTGGGAAACATTGCTATCAAATCTAAAAAGAAATCGGACCTGAATTTTTTTCCTACATTTAATCGTTTCTTTTTTTATATCAGCTTTGAAAAATCGCTAAAAAATACAGGCCTGATGGAGAAACCTCTGAGGCAGTCTTGTAAAATTTCAAAGTGACAGGCTGTCTTTGGCCAATATTTTGACCAATTAGGACCAAATCGGGAAAAATAAATACAAGCTGCCTGAAGAACTACCTGAGGAAACACTTCTACCAAATTTCAAAACAGTCGGACTAGAAATGTAGGAGAACCATTTTGAAAAATTATTTACATTCGACGGATAGCCCACGGCTGCGCTAAAAATAAATCATTATAAAAATAAATAAATGCGGGCTGCGCTAAAAATAAATCATTATACAAATAAATAAATGCGAAACTTCAAAATATTTCCCCACCTGCAGTTATGATTGATTCGTTTTGGAACTTCAGAGATATAAATTCTATGTCACTCAGAAAGTATTTCTTCTTTTTTCGGTTTACTGTAACTTCCGGTATTTTTTATTATGTCGTATTACATATACATCGTAAAAATTGGTTACTAAACTTACAATGTTCAATTGACATGGAAAAGGTGAAACAAAATATCATTAACTGAGAAGTTAAATTTTTGTGCTTTTCTTTTGGGTAAATTAAAGTATTTAAGTATTGAAAGAATATTGCGTCAAAGGTAAAAATAAACTTGAGTGTCATAAGCAAATCAACATGTATATTTCTTTTCAGTTTCTGCAATTATTCCACTTCAATATTTGCACATATTTGCATACATGTGGTAACTTTGCCATCGCAGACATTAACTAGACTGTCGCGATCAAACCTGCTGCCGACTATCGTCATTGCAACCGCTGCCATAGCCTCAGCCGCCACTTGCCAAACTAGCTACATCATTCCAAAACTAGAGCAGTGTGCACAGTCAACATATTCCCCACAGGGCCCCCCTATCAGTTAAACACGGCCATCAATAGTCAATAAAGAGCTGAAATTTTCTAAGTCCAGCTGGTCCATTTTCCTTGGACGAACCTGGCCCATTTACAATACCGATCTGCGTTTGTTCCCATAGAAGCTACATACCAAGTTTCATTAAAATCCTTGCTGCAGTTTTTTTAAGTTATCGTGTTAACAAGCTGTTGATGACAGACCGACACACGGTCGATCGCATATGTTCCCCACAAGTTCTACCTGTGGGGAATAAATAATAGCCTGGTAGGCGAACCCCCGGGAAACATCCCTGCGTAACATCTAAACGATTGGTATAAAGCTGTAGGAGTAGCATTTTAAAATGGGTCAAAACGGACACAAAAAGTGCCGTGATTTGGTCAGTTTTTCGTCAAACGTCGAAAAAAGTAACAGCCACGTGGGGGACCACCCAGGGAACATTCCTGCGTAATATGAAAACGACTGGAGCAAAACTGTGGGAGTAGCATTTTAAAGAAAAAGTTTAAGATACGCACATACATTCAAGCCCCCCCCCCCCTATGGTGATACGGCTAACCCAGTCCGACAAAGCCGGCTGGGTTAAAAATACAAGCTGTATGGAGGATTACCCAGGAAAATTTCAAATAATCGAACCAGAAATGCAGGTAGAGTAGCATTTTGAAGACTTGTTTACACATACACATATAACGAACAACAAATTAGTTACACATGATGAGTATAGCAAAGTCACGATAGTCGGCTGGGCTAAAAAGGCATCTATGTCATTGAAAGACACATAATCAACATCGGCTCAAATAAACTAGGTAAATAAAACAACTATATTTTTGTTAAATTGGTTTTTATTAACCGACACTACGTAAGTATGGAAGCATCAAGAAATTGCACTTTTTTCACACACGTTTTCATCTATACAGAAACGTCACACTCTCAACAACTCATAACAAGGGAAAATTACCATAACAACATCCAAGATAAATATAAGTCTGCTATAATACAATTCTGATTGTCACGCATCCCGTCTTAAACTAGAATGACTTCTAGTTCAGAAACATACACTATGTTTAAAAGCACACAAACCACACGGTAACGTCTACGTAACACACTAATGCCGGGCACGACGCACCACTGGTTCACCACGTACCTAACACGTATAAAACGTGCTAATTCCATGCCACCCTCTCTTTATGATCTACGCTTTAAACCGAATTATAGAAATTAAACCCCTGGGCTGCGTGTTCGGTTTAAGCGCAGTTTTACACATGAAAGGAGAATTTCACTCACTGGTTCCCCGTGCCTATTTAACTAAGACAACAATTAAAATAAACATGCACATAAAGCAGTACTGGTTTAAATGTAAAACCAGTAGACGCAAAGCGAATGAACTCGCCACTTTTCTCAAAGTGGCCGCCAATAGCATGAAAATACCTCTACTACCGCTCAGCAGTGATTTCCCCTAAACCCCTAAAATAAACCCCCCCCCCCCACCCCTCCCCTGCAAACACCAGTGGTAAACGTCTCCGCGATTGCTCATTTTACCCACTTAACGTAGTTTATTATGAACTCAATAGGAGGTAGATTATAACAGCAAGCTATGTGCAACGGCACGCTTCAATCACCTCAAGCCATTTGACTGTGTTTCATAACTCTACCGAAACGTATTCACAAAAAGGAAATGCAAAACTTTTCAAAATTGCCTCAAAAAAAAAATCTTTTCAATTTCCATATCAAAGCAGCAACAGTTTCCAGGTAAAAATAGTCCAATTACTTTCTTTTTCACTTCTGTAAAACAGCCACACAGGTAGAAGGCGTTGAATCATTCCCAAACAAAACCTCAGTTACATACGTCACAACATACGTAAATAATACATTGCTATAAATAATCAATACACTGCACTGTTGTATGTGCTTCAATTGCACCCAATTCAACAAAGCGTTACACATCCTTTTCTTTATTTTTAATAAATATAAAAATATAACACGGTTTTTAATATACAAACTAAAATATAAATCACCGATCACGTCACTTATTATATGTGCAAACTCTGAACAAAAGATATAAAAAAAAAGAAACAAAACGTATGTACAATTCCTAGTAAGCAAAAGTTAAACCATCAGTTGAGCTAAAAAAATTCAACATTCTTACAGAAATAAAATGTCTCCCCTTCGTCGGGGAGACATAATTACTATTGAAAATAAAACTCGCATTAAGCTACAACTATTCTACACTTATAACGCAGTTTCAAGCTAATACTATATTGTATTACGATATAGCAAAGATGCAAATCTAGAATATACCGCCCCACGCTCCATACAAATTTGCAAATAAACCCTTTGCCTTTGAAACGCAATCACTGACAAGACTGCCACGAAAAAAAGAGCTGAATGTCATTCTTGCGAACAGCCCTTATATAAAGAACCTTCTTCAAAACATTAAGGCCTTTGGGCCTTAATTATAGAGGTTTTGCTTTTTAAACTTCAGTCTCCGTTGTGTTAATATTTACTGTTAGAAGTGCGTTTTGATCAATTTGGTGTCGTTTGTCAAGATAGCCAAGCATCAGATAGACGGTGTGAGTGACAGCACTGAAGACAGCGAACGGGAACGAATGTTCCGGAAAAAAAAACAAAATCAAGAAGCAAGTGGTAACCAATCGATTACTAGCATACGAATTTTACGCAAGAATTAAACACTAATAATATGTGACATTGTGGTTAGAAATACAGATAGTATCGGGACGCGGTTAGTCTGACACCCCCACACCTCCCCCCCCCCCCCCACCCACACCCACCACACACACCCTTCCTCTCCCCGCCTTGCATATGTCTTGTCTCAGCGTGCGCAAAGTACTGCATCTCGATTCAACAACAAAAGTCATTACATCTGTTGAAGAACTGATTAACAGTCTCACAAGTGCACACCGTTTTTTTTTCATCATAAACCCTGGCGCCAAAAGCTCTGCTGACGACATGATTCCCCGCCACATCCCTGCAACATTCTGTGACTACCCGACATCGCGTCATCGTCTGACATTTTACAGTGACAGCACGTCATTATCTTTCTTTCACCTATGACTGCGCTTCTTTCTCTTCATAGTAAACACCTTCAAGCTGTCGAGGTCACGTGAATTTGTCGTTACAAAACAAGCTTTCACGTGACAAGTTTGGGGGCGAGAGGAAGGGGAAGGGGGGGGGGAGCAAAACTGAACCGGGTCCCTCACACAGCAATTTTTAAGTACAGAGGTGTTAGGTGAATCGTGTTACAACGTGAGAAAGGATTGTGACGCGAGATTATACCGTCGTAACATTGTATTTTTTGCTTTGCAGTTTTAATCGAATTCGTAAACAGCCCCAACATATGCCGTGCCTTGCATTGATACCCGCGGGATGCTCAGTCATTTCAATATCGTAGCCTATCATCAAACAGTTCATACACAAAGGGTGCTCAAAATTGACCATCATTTGCGAACAACCCTCCTCGAAGCGCCATGGCTGTTTTCAGAAGACATGCGTAAAGATCGTGGTTTTCCTTCAGTGATTCATTTATTTTTTTCAATGTAATTCATATCGCTGGTTTATTTGCGTCGCCACCGCAAACACGCGGCAACGTCACAGCCCGGCGTGACGATCGCGACTTCCACGCCTCCCCGCTCTCAAACCCGCGCCCCCCTTTTGCAGAAGACGGAAGGGTTAAGGCACACGATTTGGCCATTCACGTATAGAATGCGGCCATTTTGTTTCCGCTAGGACGAAATGCGCATCAGATTTGTTATAAGCGACATGACAGCCAGAGGCGCCCGGGGGAAATGTCGCTTAGGCAGCAGCAAAAAAGTGCCTGGCATCAATCGAGGTATCGGCATATGTGAATCGCCCACATACAATGTGAGCTTCTTTTAATATACTTCATCAACACTGAACATGAAAAACCACTAAACCCAGAGACACTTTACACAGTTTAGGGCTCGAAATGTGCGCGAAGTGCCTTCTGTATTTAAAACCTTAACCGTTACATGGCACCTGGAAACCGAGGTGCCAACAATTAGGCCACTTAGAACTTCTCTAAGTATTATTTCGCCTCTTCTTCCAAGTTATGCTTTTGAATTTCGAGCCCTTTTTAAAACTAACATCGTTATCCCAAAACGAACATTTCTAGCACAAAATGACAGACTGATTACATTTTAGGTAAATACATTACAATAAAACAGTCGTTTGCCAATTGAGTAGCCCGACTGCATTGTGTTATCTGCTTATAATTAAATAATTAACGACGCAAACTAAACATGTCTTTTGTTATTTTTGCACACGAAAATAATGTAATATACGGTGTTTAAATATATGAATAAATAAAGAGTCCCTAAAAGAAATGATAAAAACAACACGTGAATGCTCCCCTATTCCACGACTGTAAAACGTATTTTCTTCAATCCGGCGATAAATTCATTTATAGATGTCACCTTTTATCAACGTTAAATAAGTAGAAGAAATAGAACAAGATTCAAGTATGGATTATTTACAAGTTAGCCTTCTCCTAAACAGTACTCGGCAAATAAATAAGACAAAACGAAGAAATAACGATCGACATTGAGTGCACCGTACAGATGAAGCCACTGATTATCACCGTTCACAATTACGCAAAAAAAAAAAGATCTTAACATCAACCGAGTTAGTATGAATTAACCAGTAACCACAGCAATGAGACCCTAGTCACATGCTTAGATATCGTGGTCACGCGACTCCGTGGTCAGTCATGACTTAAACACCTACTCCAGTGACTAGTAAGTCTACACTGACAAGAGTAGAAAATCTCGTCACGTGACTACAGAGCCTTCAGAGACGTGACTACGAGGACTAGCTTACTCAAGTACATAGTCTACAGTCACGTGACAAGATTCAAGGTATGTGACTAGGGAAATTACAGAGTCTGGAAATCGCACAGCCTAGTCCCACAGACACTTCTTTCATAATTTATCTAAAATTTGAGTATTTCTTTTCCAGCTTCAAACACGAAATAAATAAATATATATATATGTGATTAAATGAAGAAGTTATGAGAAACACTGAACACTTCCCCACATACACAGGTATAACGCGATACTCAATCGAAATACGATTTTGCAAAAACTAAGTACAGGAAAACAAGCAGTAAAAACCCAAATGCGATTTTTACAATCTCCTTTCTGGTTTTCCTTTTCGATTATAATATTGACAGCAAGACATCACAGTTGTGTACGCGGCACCACTTTGCAGGCAGCAAAGTTGTGTACACGTCACGCCTTTGTGCATAGTACGGTTGTGCATACGCTCCCATTTGCACACGACACAAATGAGCTTGCGACTCTTGCCTCAATTCAAAACCGGTTTCTTGAAGATTATTTAATCTTCCGACAAAAGTATTTTATGATAAAGTTCCATAAAATCAGGAAAAGTATTTTTCGTCTTATCTTTGGTTGTCACATTTGGGATTGTAAGAGTTCATGAGAACCAGGTGCACCCCTAAATGAGGAGTGCAACCGAAATTGGGCCGATCGTTTGTCAGTTTACTGGAGATATTCGGGACTGCGAACATGTCGACAGTCATTCCACCAGTAATTAAATAGTCATTCCTACACCGTTTAGATAGTCATTTCAAGGGCATTCCACAGGGAACACTTGCAAGGTTTGGCTCTGACCGTTCATACACATTCACACAATCCATGCCAACACCACTCACACTCGCACAGGCTATATTCACAAAGGACACATTCACACCGGTCACAGCTACACCGTTCAAATGCACACCCATATAAGACACCCTGCTGTTAGAGAGGAAAAATTCGGTAGATTCTCTTGCTCAACGAATTAAGTATTCGTGAAAGACTTCGTAGTTCTCCGCCACTTACACAGCCCGAAACGGAACTGAAAATTCAAGAGACCCAAGTTCTGTATCATATGGTCTTCGTATGAAAAATATTTAGCCATCAACTATTGTAAACACCCTCACCTCCCCCCCCCCCCCCCCCCGTCCCCTCTTGTGGATACTAACAATTTCATTTTGACAATACCTGAAAAAATTCAATTAGAGACAATTTCTAGATGGATCCTAAGACTTTTAAAGCTTTTCTTAAAAACGTGAAAACGGATTGCACCGGACCAAACAAAGCTATGTACCCATAGAAACAGGTTTAGCTTTCATAATACAACTGTGTGGCAATGACATCACCCGTAGAAACGGTTTGACACGAAACTTCTCTATACTTCTTGCCTCTGGAATCGGTACTAATCACGCCGTTCTGTTTGGCCGCGGGGTTCACCGGCGTCGTGTTAATGGCCTTGCTGTACTCGGCGCTGGAGACATCCCGGAGCGACGACTCCGACATCTGGTAGCTCTCGGGTACGAGCGTCAACGACTTCTTACTCTCCCCGCTGTCGCTCTCTGAGTCACGGTGGAAGTTATAAATAGGCACAACCCCCGCCCCACTAGGGGCTGCATCCGAATATTTGTCGACACTTGGTGCGGTGTTGTCGTTATCTTGCCTTTTAGGCAAGAACTGGTTGATTTCTTCCTCTACGCTGAGAGCAGGGCTCAGAAGCGTGGAGTCGGGATTCGAAAGATCGGATTCACTTCCGGAAGGCTGCTGCTCTAGTTCCTTCCAAACATGCGTTGCGCGCCACTTGGCTCGGCTTGATTTTGGCGCTAAAACCGCATTAAAGCAGAGAATCTCATCGGGACGGAAATACTTTGTCAGATCATCAAGCGGTCTTCTCATGATAGATTTATCGAAGAAAACATGTTCGTGTTTTCCCAGATCGATAATACCCCACAATTTTGCGACATGGAAAATCTTCCCCTTTTTGCCATTGAGCGAGCGCACTGTGTTGGTGGCGGGCTTACTTCCGGTGATGATCACATTTAGCTTGGCGTTCTTCACCAGACTGACGCGACCCTCCTCACTGACAACGAAGATGCTGTTATTCTTGCGCAGGAAGTCCTCCTGCTCAGCGCGTGTCCACCCTATCGTCGTCCTCACCGCCTCCGTCGTGCCGCCGTAACTGCTCGCGATCTCCGTCATGGCTAACATCCCGCCGCACTTCTCCACCACTTCCTTCAGGAAGATGACCGCCTTGTATTCATTCGCCGTCATGGTGATTGGCTCGGGGCGCTTGCGAGCAATGACAGGGGCGGCGGGCGCGGCCACTTCCGGTGCGCCGAAACCGCCGCTTATCCCTGATGGCGCCTGCCCCTGATTGACGGCTGTTAAGCGGTCACCGAACGAGCGGGAGCGACGGAGGGTGGACGGTGATTTGGGAAGCATGCGTCGCTGGGCTGGGGGTGTCTTTGGCGGTACAGGCGCACTCATCTACAACACACCAAAACAGTTAAAATTCTTCGGATTTTCCCGCAGTCATCTGAATTTGCGACCGAACTAGTTCCAATCTTAAACTATGGATATAACTTTATGCAAAGGGTAAACGTGTTTTCGTTTCACTTTGCTACAAGTTGTCAAGGGAACCAAATGAAGCCGTATACAAAAGGCACATATGACAACCAAACAACAAAGACAAAAATACAGCGTATCCAGTGACGTCATTGGCGACATCTACCTTTGTCTCCTTTGCTTCCTCGAAGGCCTTGCGCGGGATGGTAGAGGTCGCCATGGCACTGATGCCATCCTTGAAGCCTACCAGCTCCCCTTGCACGTCGAAGATGTGCGGATGCTTGAGCAGCCAGGCGCGAAACTGTAGCTGCGGCCCCACCACGTTACGCACCTAGAGGGTGTACGCACATAAACAACAGGAGATGTTACGCGTCAGTACATGGATGCGACATAAAAGTCTACGGGATGTAATACACTACAAACGCCACGCTCCTGGGCACAGAAATAACACAAGATGTTACGTGTCTGTACATTCTACGGTTTATATACAGTTTTCTTCTACCCGAGAATGGAACATTACCCTCTGAGCAGTGGAAGGTACAACATCCCCGACACCCCCCCCCCCCCCCTCCCTTGATGTGTGACGATGAGAAGGCACGATGTTACCTCTGCGGATGCCTGTGACAGGTGCCCCGCCAGACTCTTGATGTTCACCCATCGTTCCTCTTTCTTCGCCAGCTTGCCCTATCACATTCAAAAATCAGTCATAAAAATCGTAGCCACACAAAACTCTTACAGAGAAAAAATTAATTAGTTATTTAACCATTTGAAGAAGAGCCCTAAGGTATTTCTTTTCACATGATTTCTTAAGCACATTATATATATATATATATATCTTTTTTGTGGCTTTACAGAAAGTCTCCCTTTCTTGTGTCAAGCAGTAAGGCACTTGAAATGCATGAAAAACGCCTCGTTACGTGCGATGATTCCAATTTGTATTTCTCAACGCAAATTGTAATGAATGACCCGTGACGTCACACCAATCACCATGACATTGCATCTACACCATGACGTCACATCCACGCCATGGCGTCCAACCGACGTCACGGCGCAACGACGTGACGTCTGCCACCGACCTGAAAGAACGAGACAGCCTCCAGTTCTACGGACACATCGGGCAGGCTGCGGCGGCGTGACGTCATATCCGGCACGCTGTTGGATTCACTCTCCGGGTACACTGGCTCGGACTTGCCGTCGAACAATGACACCATATTTCCCTGGAAAATTCGCACGATTCGGTAAGGTGTGTAGGTATGATTCCTTTTTTTTTTTCGCCATAACTATGCCACGTGAACTCACCTGAGACGGTTAGGGTTAGGACGACCAATTTGGCTGAGACATCCTTTGACAATACCTACTTGCTACACGGCAATTTTTTTTTAAGAAATTCATTAACATTTTATATGCAAAAATGGACATTGAAATGTTGCGACTGAAGTCCAAATATAAGGCTATGACGGCTGTCAAACAGCACATTGCCCTCTCCACAGTAAGGGAGGAAATATTGCGCGCGTGCGTGTGTGCCATGTGTTGTATCTCGCCGCTAGGCTAAACAGCAAATATCTCAGTTCGGATGCTTATTTCCCATACTTCGGGAGGGGAGGGGAGGGAGGGGGGAGGGAGTCTTTTTTTTTCTCCAGTTGTCTAAATTTCTTTCGATTTTTCGACGTCTGAGCAAATTGTCGATTTTCTGAAATTTATTCAACGTTGGGTCAAAAGACGCTGATGTGTGGTCGCGATAAATTACAACCAAATTACAACCAGATTTAATGTTGCGAAAGTCTTTTTTTTTCCAACGCAAAATCAGCGTCTACACATAGTTGTTTATCTAACATCTATTGGACATCGCGTCAAAGATCTGTGGTCGCTACCAATCAAAACCAAATTACAAGGTTTCACGTTGCGATTTGGTCGGTTTTACGGACACAACTTCAAATCGAAGATGTCAGACTGTTTACTGGGACACAGCATGTCAAAAGCTGTGTTACGTAGAGTTTTCATGCAACTGGTAATTTGGCATAATTTTTAACAAAGTTTTTTAAATAATTCTAAAGTTTTAACTATTCAGAATGCCTTTTTCTTTTTTTTTGGCCCCAAGTGTAATTTTCGCTAATCACTAGCAAAAATTGTCTAACTTTATACTATAATTCTCACAGAAAATCATACTTTTTTTTTATTTACATTAGAGAAAAATCCCATTGATCCATCTACAGGACTTCTTATCTGTGTCTTCACTGCTTCTCATATACCACAATTTTTAAACTGGAAAAACTATCCCCTGTATAACTATGAACTTATAAGCTGGGAAATACGACAGGTACTGTAAATGATTATTTTTAGAACCACAAACACGACGTACCCTGACAGTGAAAAGCGAGGGATACTTGAGCAGGAACTTCTTCAGGCCCGCCTCGTTGCCGCCGCAAGCAGTTCTCATCTCGGACGAGAACGTGCGAGAGCCGAACCTGCCGGCCAGCTGGCTGATGGTCAGTGGTCCGTTACTGTTCATGAGAATCTCTAGGAAGTACAACATGGCCTTGTGTGCTGGGTCGTCAGACATGATTGTGACGTAATGCTACTGCTGTGATGTAACAATAATAATAAGGGCCGCCTGGTGTAAATGGGGTGACGTCACTCTGATCAGTTACAGGTGTTTGATTTTCAGCGAAAAATAGAAGTCAGTCACCTGTACAACAAAAATCAAATGGTGTTAGTGATCTTCTGGAAAAAGTTTTTTTTTAGATGAATGTATTTCTTTACAATAGGCTTTGGTTTTTCCATTCTGTCTACTTTCAACTACTCTAGTATATCAGTGCACTAATGTTAAATAATACAAAAGAATGATTCGACAATTTTTATGAATTTTATAACGGCCGAGAACTGGCTGTACATAAAAAGACCAACACCCTCCCCCCCCCCCCCCAACCATCCCCCCACCACATACGCAGTTTTATTTTATTAAAATATAACGACCGTGCTGTATACATCCAGTGTTAATGACAGCTGTTACACAGCGAAAATTGACAGCTTTCACCTATTCAAAGTTAACAAATATTTTCAGTGCAAGGTCAGTTAAAATTTACGTCTATTTAGTAACGCGTCGTGACAACCTGTTGGAATACGTCAAGGCCAAAAGTGTTCCACTGGTCTGTAATTAGTAAACAGCCTCGATAAACCATTTACGTTTGGCTGTAGAAATTTTTGTTACAGTAAAACCTCTGTCAGAGGTTTGCTTAATTAACAACCTCTGGTTGGTGAACACCATTTTCTCCGAATTTCTAGCTTTCAGTATGAACTTACATATAGTTTGTAAAAAACTCTGTATAATATTTAACCAGTCCATAAGCTTTTTATTATTATTTTATTATAAAGAGGTTTTTTATTCGTGTATCTTTTATGTGCTGCAGTTACAAAAGTTTTTGTCTCTCCCTAAAGCGCCGGCTCCGCTGTCCAATATTACGCACAGGGCCTCTTCAAGTGTCCGTTTCGTGCTGAACTCCCCACCCGGTGGTTCCTGACGTCATTCCTTTCAAGATGCGAAAGTTTCAAGCACTGACATAAAAAATTTTGAGGAGTATGCTAAGCAACTGAGACAGAACCCCCCCCCCCCCCCCCGACCACTACTCGGTAGCGAAGTCAGTCCATTTATAGTCTGAAACTCTCGGCCTCCCAAGCGACTAGACAGGATATAGCATGATATAGTATTAAGCGATCCTGAGTTTTTGCTATTGCTATTTCTTGAGCAGACAGTTACGTGTCGAAGGTGAGAAAACAAAAACAGAGGGCAAGTGCAAAGATCCTCTTGGCTGTGCGCCTGCCCTCCCTCCACCGCCTGCTCATGAATGCACTGTGTTCACGTGGGATCACTCTTTCCGTACACAACAGTGCACACCCAACAATACGCATAAATAACACAGGCGATAAGCCTGGCCGTATGCCAGTGCACAAAGTGTGCAGGGAGTGAGCTTCACCGCTGCTGTTTGCCAGGCTTAGTCTTCCGCTTCGTGTAATCCAGGGTCTTTCCACAGAGATGGCAGGGAATAGAGAACGTCGATCTGGTGACGCACGCAACCTTCCACTTCCGCTTAAGTGACCACACAGGAACCAACAAAGATCGCAGCACAGCACCATATCGGTGATCATCGGTATCCGGACATAACGACGGCGGCCAAAACGGCGACAAGTACAACCCCGGACAAAACGGCGACGGAGTTTTACATACATATATACTTACATACATATACATACATATTTACCCCTCCCCCCCAACACACACACACACACACACACGATGGATTATCGTATAATTGCAATTAGGAATATATGAGAAAATGAGTGCTAAATTATCCATTTTATTTTGCCTTTAAAGTTTAAATATTGGTTCCAATTTTACTGATCTTCAAGTAGAAATGAATTGATTTATCTGGCAACACTATTCTTTGTATTTTTATTTTCAACATTAAATTATTAATCTTCTTCGCCGTTTTGTCCTTTGTTGCACTTGTCGGCGTTTTGGGGATCGCCGTTTTGGCCGTCGCCGTTTTGGTCTTCTCCGTTTTGGCCGTCGCCCTTTTGTCGGGGATTCGTTATCATCAGTTTGCCAGCACCCTGCGCTCGGATTTTTTCTGTTTTCAACACTTCACCAATTTTTTCCGTTTACCATTGTTTCTACACCCACTCGGAGTAAGCAATTCACCAAAATGCAGCCCACGGTTATTAATTTTGCAACCGTCCCAACCTCTTCCTCACAATCCCACAAATTTCCACATTCCCGATGATTTCACGAAATTTCTACCCTTACTCATAGTACCGCTGACTTCACGAAATCTCTACCTTTTTTCACAGCATCGCTGGTTTCACAGAAACTCTACCTTTCTTCATAGTATCGCATCGCTGGTTTCACGGAATCTCTACCTTCCCTCAAAACATCGCTATTTTCACGGAATTTCTGCCCTCCCTCATAACATCGCTGACTTCACGGAATCTCTACGCTCCTTCATAGCATGCCTGAGTTCACGGAATCTCTATCTTTCATCATAACATCGCTGATTTCATGGAATCTCTGCCCTCCCTCATAACACCGCTGACTTCACGGAATCTCTGCCCTCCCTCATAGCATCGCTGAATTCACGGAATCTGTACTATTCCTCAGTCCCGAGGATTATATAATTTCTACCCTTCCTCAAAGCTTCGCACAATCCTCTTCCACAGAATCTCTGTCACCCTTACAATCTCACGGATTTCAAAAGAATCTCCACTTTCCTCTGGCGCTCGCAGATTTCCAAGCCTTGTCTACCTCCCACACGACCCCCTCCCCCCTCCCAACTACCTTGCACCTTGCGGATTTTCAGACAATTTGCTGCCTTCACATTTTTACAGAATCCCTACCATTTCCTCGAAACACCGCGATTTCCACAGAACATCTACAAGCTTCAGCGGAGTGCCTATCACAATCACCCGGATTTTCATTAACTTATACCCACCCAAGCAGTCCCTAAGACCCCAATTTCCACACCAGTCCACTTCAGCCGTCACCACACCTCCTTAACATTCTGCGGATTTTCTCTTACTCATTGCAAGACAGTACTAACAGAAAAGACTAGTAAATTCTTGACAAAATTTCTTTCCACCAATCTCAAGCAACCGGCAGACACTTCTTTTCACCTGACAGTCTTGAACCAGCTACAATATTAACTTCAGGCCCTGTAAAAACACACTAACAGGCTCTTTGATAGAGGGGATTCTGCATACTTAGCGCAATGTACAACACACATTCCTTGTGTGTCAGGCTCTTAACGAACCTACTTGAAAAACAAACCCTTTTGCATTCAGCCCGAAAACAAGGGCCCAAGTGTACACTTATAAACCAAGCCATAGTCAATTCCAATTCCGCTCGCATTTGTTGTTATAAAGGATAACTGTACATTAACAATGTAGAGTTCGCCCTCGTGTGCTGCAAACTCCAACCCCCTCCCCTCCCCCCCCCCCCCTTATTCGGCCGCAAAAATCTCAACCTCATAATCATCAAGTTATGCTTTATACAAAGCCATAAAATTTGTTGTTTATTGTACCGTAAACTACAGATTTAGTCGATAGAGCTAATGATGTTCCCAGTAACAGTTTACAAGTGCATTACAACCTGGGTGTAATGACATGGCAGGCACCAAGAAAGTCGCCTTTACAACCGACCGTCTCGAGAACAGGGAAAAAGACTTAACGTAACTTTCTGTGTATATTGCGCATTTTTTTCGCCTATTTCCGGTCAAAAGCAGGAGTGCGTCCTATTTGCGAACGAAACAGGCAGAAAAAAATCACCATTAAATTTAACCTCAACAAACTGCAATTTTACCATCTGCACAGCCAGAATTTACAAAATACTATCCACTTGTGATTTGCATCAATTGACCTAAAAGTAAAATGGTTTGGAAGAAGGGGAGTTTAAAGTGAACACTGTATCTTTCATACAAGGGGATAAATTATCTTACCCGAAGAATGTGTTTATTGCAAAGAGTCAAAAGGATATCTGAGGAATAATAACTCCTGAGAAATGAAAAATATTTAGAATGACGTAACACCGTCAGAGCTTCAAGACTGCAAGGCCATTTAATGTTTTTATAAACACGGATTGCCCAATACAGGCACCTGTCATCAAATGAAATTTGACATTCAACAAAATTTTTGCCCCCCCCCCCCCGATGAGTCGAGGTACACACTAAATATGCATTTATGGAAATTGAGGCCCTTTTGGGCTCCGAGTCCGGGTGCCCACCATATTCTGACGCGATCTGTACACGGAAAATTACGGCATAGGGGTCAGTACTATACTGGATATAAGTTGTACGTCTAATAAGTGCGGTTATAACACGATTTTAATTTGGCTTTCTTCGACAAAACATAGCACTAAACGGCCTGTCGAAGTCTGAACAGTAGCAATACACTTCTTTATAACGATACTAGCTATACTTACACAGCGTTCGTAACGACATAAATTTGTGGTCGCTGTTTACAACGTATCATTTATAACGACATATAGGATATAACGACATAATTTTTCGGTCCCAGCAATGTCGATGTAATCAGGTAATGCTGTAGAAATACGGTCCTACGAGTTTAATTGGAAGTGTTTTCCTCGTCCCGCTTTTTAGGCCCCAACCCTTCGGATTGGGGCCTATAGGTTTGGGGTGTCCGTCCGTCTGTCTGTCCGTCAGTCCGTCTGTCCGTCATCGCTTTATACCCCTATGAATTTGGGGGCGGTTGGGGCCTGCGTGTGTTTCACAAATACTTACTTGTTTTTACTATATTATACACGCGTTTCTATTCGGGTTATCCGACTAGATTTAACTCGAAATTCGGTAAATCCCAACAGGCACTTCTTTACAGCGGATAATCGGAAATGCAAATTTTGACATCTCTGCTTAAATTTAAGTGCATTTAGTAAGAAAATTACGTGCCTTGATTACCCGAAACCTAGCCAAAATTACTTAAGCACACACTCAGGATGAGAATTTTTTGTATACATACTTGCACAAGTTGCAATTGCAACTTATTGAGATATCATGGCAAGTCAGTGATTAAATTAATGTAATAGTTTCTATTAACTGGGTAAATTTGAAATACGGACAACTCGTAGAATTTGTTGGGTCGGGGGAACTTCACAGTATATGTGAAGGAGGGTATAACAAACACATACCGTGGTATAAAGGCCACTTCACTTCCAAACTTCATTCAAGGTTGACTGTCTGCAAAAATCCCTGCAAAAGAAAACTCGTGAAATTCAACGCATTCACTAACCGAACTTACTTGAGCGTTGGAAACAGGGGGAAGAGGTTTGGGAGAGCTGGGTAAAAGGCACATCTTTGAGTTGTTTCTAGGAACAGCTTGGACACAACATTTTAGCACAAACCTGGCGATCTCTGAATGTATTTTGCAAAAAAAAAAAAAAAAAAAAAATCTGCATAATCAGCGAAATCAGGGATTTCGCATGATATCATGAAGTCTTGTAATGGCTAAACTATTCGTGATTTTGATTCTACAAGTCATATGTTCAGAAGAAAACGTAAGCCCGATTTCGCGTTATGTCATAACTATTTTCCGACAAAGCGTTTGTTGATAACGAGAAATAATCAAAGAGAACCCGTAGCAAAAACCCTAAGAGCTCCCATACCATTAAGATAAACGCAAGGCCCGCAACCGACCATGGGAAGCCCGCTCAAACTATAGCGTCACTGGGACTACGGAGAATATGGAGAATTGCTTTGAAAGGCCTTTGATAATTTCATCCGTATACCTGAAAGCCAGGTTCCGGGCATTTCAATTTCTTTCCTGTAAAAGAGAGATGGATCGCGTACAATTAATTTTGGTCGCACATTTTAAAATAGCATACGGATTATGAAAGCTAAGATGCATTTTACATTTAAAATTCATATTATTTATTTCATCACTTGTTTACAGTCACCTTGCAGAATTTATTCGGAACATACAAAGACACTGAAAAAGCTGTAAAAACAAAATTGCTTTGAACCAGACTGAGAGAATTTTCTTGAATGCAAATTCTTTAGAATCGCGCCCGCAGCTCGGACTTCACGAATGGCTATAGAGCGGTAATTCTGCTCAAAAATATGATCGCCCTATAATTTCCTTGCCCTGAAAACAGAGTCCAGTTAATGCAGAATGAGGACGTGTATTTACTATACCCGCAACATGCAAAGCCATAACTCGGTCACAGTCAGAACACAAAAGTGATCATCACGAAAAAAAACAAACTGAAATTTGATGGGCGGTTCTGGTAGTTAGCTCTCAGAAGGGGTTCAATACTGCTGGGTCAGTTTTCTTCAAATCTTCGCAGTGAATCAGCTATACGTATGAACTTCGAGAGCTCACTGTGACGAAATTTTATAAGATTGAGGCGCCTTACAAGCCTTTAGTAACGTAGGCAAACAAAATAACTTAATCCTCATCTTAATACAAATGTCAATCATTGTGAGTGACTCACGGTTATTTCTACATTCTTTTCTTTTAAACAAATCATAACGCAGAAGTTATATATCACTGCCGCTGTATTTTGAGTTCCTTTAAAGACCGATAAAAACTATTGGATCGTTGAATTTTGCACAATATCTCTACCATACAGAGATGCCGCAAACAAGCGCATTTGACTTGCATATCATTTTATAGCTAGGATCTGAAGCGGTATGTCGAACTTCAGCAGCAGGCGGCTTGGAAAAATGGAAGGTTTCGTAGCTCTGACAGAGAGACATATGAAGTAATTTAAGGAAGAGTGCACTCGGAGCTGTGTGAATATCTTTCTGCAAGTGGTAGAATTTTGCGGATTTTTCATGGCTGTTCTCCATTATTTATTCGAACCCAATATGATAGAAAGCCCAGACTTTTCGGCAAACACCCAAGTACGAATCCGCTTATAAGTTTGAGGGAGAGGAATTGAAGTATATCGTGTATCGTAATAAGCCAATTCGCACTTTCGGGTCTTTCCGGTGGAGGTGTTGCAAATATTTTGGGATAAATTATGAAGAAATGATACGGGAAAAACATCAAAATTCTAATTTCCTTTCAACATGCAAACTGTCACATTTATAAAGCCATCATATGATCTTTTAAAAACTATTTTACATATTATTCAGTCCCCTCAATAGCCAATATGTGAATATGTTCTGGAAAAATGGAATTTTGTTGATTATTACCAATTTTTGCT
Organism: Protula sp. h YS-2021; assembly: GCA_949752745.1. Lineage (NCBI taxonomy): Eukaryota > Metazoa > Annelida > Polychaeta > Sabellida > Serpulidae > Protula > Protula sp. h YS-2021. The sequence goes on along the minus strand of OX457027.1, from coordinate 23,336,434 downwards.
ATTATTTCTTTATATCCTTATCGCAACTGGATTCTGCCGAAACGCAGAAAAAGCAAAAATAATGTTAATTAAAAACCGAAAATGAACCGCGGTTTTCCACAGAGCACGGTTCGGTTTAGCCGAACCGCCACCTTCACGGTTAACCGTCCCAAACGGTTAACCGTCATATCACTACATTTTTTCAGGGTTGGCAAGTTTTGGACACGGTAAACGGTAAAATCTGGTAAAAGCCAGGTTTTTACCGTCCTGTCCAAAACAGTTTTGGACTGTCCGAAACGGTCCGAAACTGGGCTGTCAAATTCAAACTATTCAAATATACAAAACGCGTTTCTCTGTTCATTCAAATATTTCCCTGTTTGTTTTTTAACTTAACGTTTCTGCTTATGAAAACACTTTCAGTCCACATTGCTGTGTGAGTCACATCAGCAAACAGTCCACCCATGAAAACGCTTTCAGTCCGCATTGCTGTGCGAGTCGCAAATGTCACATCAGCCAACAGTCCACCCCACCACTATCCAAATAATGCGTGCCTTAAAAGTTCGATTGCTGTTTATTTAACACCCAAAATTTAGAGCGCGCTTCAATCCTGAATCTGAAACCTAATCCGCCACTCCATTGGCTTCTCTCGGAGTGCTTCCTGTGCGATATAATCCCTTTGCCACCGTATACTGCTCTGGGGGTAGGCGGAGACGACTCCACATCTGCTTAATATCTTGATGCTCCAGCGTCGTAACTATTGTATATAAGAATAAGTTCCTTTACTGTGAAATTCTACCTCCCATCAGTCAATGTCACTCGGAATCTTAGCCTGAATAAATAGTAATGTGGCAACTTTAAATGATAAGTGTCTTTTTGTTTAGTTTCTTTTTTAGTTTCGGAGCGTTTTGGACAGGTAAAAACCCTTTTGGGCGGTTTTTATTACGTTTTGGACACTGTCCGGTCCGAAATACGTTTCGGACCGTCCAAAACCCAACCCTGCATTTTTACGGTGGTATTTGTTAAATTAAAGGAACAAATATTACGCACAGCCTGGAAATGTGGGTTTTTTCTAAGTTCTTTGAAAGATTTCAAAAATTTCAATATTACTGAAATATTTCAAAAATTTCAAATTTCATGAAATATTTTAAAATTCGAAATCTTTACCAGCCCTGGTCGTACAACATTGAGAATAGCTCAAATGAAAGGACTCGACCTGTAAATGTGCCTTTTGGTATTTTTGGTCAGATTCGGGTATCCGGAAGTGGTCAAATTGACCAAAATGGGCGATGATTGGGGTTTTACGCAAATACGCCTGTACACGCTGTATCTTCGGTTCTGTTAGTCGTAGCACTTTGAGAATAGGCTCAACTGAAAGGTCTTGACCTGTAGATGTGCCTTTTGGTACTTTTGGTCATATTTAGTCATCCAGAAGTGGTCAAAAATTGACTTTATACCCCTTTGAATTTGGGGGCTGTTGGGGCCTGCTCGAGTTTTTCTGCTCCCATTTTACGTATTATTATACCCTTTAATAACCAACATGTGAATTTTTGTGGCAAAAATGGATTTTTTTCTTTATTTTTGTCTTATTTCTATCATTTCTTTATATCATTATCCCAACTGAATTCAACCGAAACGCAAAAACCTTTCGGCAAAACTCAAGTGTGAATTGGCTTATTTAATTGGTGACAACACAATGTGCCAACGCACATTTGCTAACCTTTTCGACTCAAATATTCCTCACTTTGTGATACTTGACAAATCAAAATTGTTTTCAGCCAGAAATACGTTCTTTTCAATTTGGATCTACGAGTACTGTAACCAAACGTTCTCCTCCCCCTCGTAGTTGAAATGAGGTTTCTGACGTGGAATTCAGCTGACACAAATTCCCCTTCGTCTTTGTGCTCAGGTGACCACACGGGGATTATTTTCCATCCAAATAATACTTAAACCTTTAAAGAGTAAAGATCCATAAAACATACCCACACCTTAAATGAAATCTGTCAAAAAAATTAAAGGAATCCCAGCATCCGAAAAAACACTTCGAAACAAAACAGCCATCACTTCCCAGGTCTACCCAAACTACGAGAATCACGGCGGTCTTTCGATTTAAGCTGTTAAAATTACTTTCGCTGACCACTTGCACCGTTAAACAGGAATCACCTGCGAAAAATTATATACCTAAGGAAAAGAACCTTTACGACCATATCAAATATGTTTTCCGCTATATGTGATTAGCTGTGTCTAAAACTTACACGTTATTTAACTGTCACCAATCAATTAATTAATCAATTAAAGCAATTAAATAATCTACAACAACACATAACTCAACACATGCAATATTAAGCAAAATAAAAATCAAATTTTTGGCGTCCACGAAAAGTAGTGTTTGCTTGATGACCAGTGGTTAATCTATTTTCTCTACGCAAATTACAAACACAATAAAGTGGCGGTTTCTTTACAAATGTTTTATAAAATACTTGGGATATCGACACTGGGATATGATCACTGTGGGCACAGCTAGATATGGTTTTGGGATGGCAGGGAGTTGTTATTTTAATTAAAAATTGTATTCAGTTCTAATTAATTTTCGACAGTCAGGCAATTCCTTTTATTAATGTAAAGTAAGAGTTATTGGTCTGTGCCTTTTGAGTTCAATTGCAAAAACGATAATGCGTGTAGAAAAAGCAGGTAAACGACGACAACCTCAACAAGGATTAATTGTACATGAATAATATTTACTTCAAAATAATGTCATACAATAAAAATTGATAATAAATTAGATCCATGAGATCTAAAGTATTAAATTTGTCAAATATCTTTTAGATGTACAAGCCAACACTGCGGTTTTCCAGTGCATTGACATTGGTTATCGCGATCCATTCTAAAATTATGCGGGATATTAGCGCAAATGTGAACGTTGAATAGGTTTCACCCGTTGCTATGTTTACAATTTGTCGTCGACCAACCGATCAATCAGCGTCTGTGCAGTGTCGATCACCTGGCCAAACCACACCCAACTTATCGAATACCACGATCTCAAGGAGGTAGGTGGGTATAATTTGAGTGATGGCTTCTACGTCTACGGATATCTTACTTATAAAATGAATATTAAGAAATTAAATACTTCAGTCTTTATTTCGAAAATATCGGTTTGTGGACGACGAAGCCATTACTATGGCAGACCTGAACTTATAGTGGGAAAAGTTACACCTGGAGTAATTACTACCTGTACAGTCGCGTTCAACTCCATCGTTAAGGAATATAACAGATACGACCACACAGGGGTCAACTGCTTGGACTGAACAGGCGCATGTAAAGCGGGTGTTGACTTAGTCATGCACATCACCATGGCTAAAGAGACATTCAACTTACGCTTTCTTGACTACGTTGAAGCATCTGTGTTCTATTTTTAAATCACATTCGTGCCCGATGATTTCTCATTCTTTGAACGCGTCTTCTCATTTTACGACATTTTGCTTGCACTTGAGCCGATTCCCTTTCCTGTATTAAGAAAGAGAAGAGTGGCTGTTCCCAGTACCCACACTGATTGCAGCGATTTTCAGAAGTGCAAGGTTCTATGTTCCAGGGACGCAAACATGCGGTGCCTCTTGTTTGTGTGTATCACCGGCCAGCCACTTGGCTTGAGCACAGGAGTCCGATATTCTCTAAAAAAGCTGATGCTCTGCAACAGAAAACAACTTACATGAGTATGTAAAAAAACAATTTTTGCCGCACTAAATCATGAACACAAGACAAAACACGACCTAACCACTTGAAACTGCATCAAAACATTGAAAACAGTAATATAAGATCGATGCAGTAACTCTACAACGTAATAGAGAGGCTGCATGAGCGACGCTTTGTCGAAACCCATAACAGCAGTGGGTGACACGGGCCTTTATGTACGATCCGACGTATTACCGTCCCACACCAGTCACTGGCCGCTGCATTTACCACTCGTCACAGAGGCAACCCGTCACACGATCGAGTGCACAGATACCAAAAACTGCGTGGAAAGCTGCCAAACACGTGACCATGACATACAGGAGTCGACATAGCGATGTCACATCAATGCGACCATCGACATTGAAATGAGCGTGACAGTACCCAGTCGTGACAGCAGCTGATGAGTAAGCACAAATCTCATCCGACATGCTCGATCACGTGATCGTCCCTGTGTGATGCCATGAGAGAATTTTGAGTATTTCACGTGAACAAGTGGTACAAAGACCCTACTGAATCTATATACTCGTGGCAAAGCTGGGGGGAAACTTCGCACAGTAATAGAGACAATACATTTCCATGATCAGGAATGCATCGTGTCGATACAGGTGTCGATGCAAGTGCGCCACCACTTTGACACTCACAGCCGTACCAGAGGCGATAGCAAGCGATTCCACAACTCAGCACTGTCAAGTCACCGCAACGCACCAATGCTTGCAAGACTGACAGAGAAAGAGCCAGTGGTTGCAACCATTACAAGAAAAACTTGCTGCATTATCTACCACTTCGGAAACTCACAGATGTGGATTCATGTGCATGCCCAACAACCTTTCAATGAACTGTTGCTGGCAGAAGGGATGGAGGATGGTGGAAGGTTAAAGCTCTCCTGTTTACAGAACCGACTTGATGCAAACTGCGGGCTGACCAGGAGGAAAACCCTCAAGATAGGATTTATGAGGAAATCGCTAAAAATTCCCCCACATTATAACACCTGAAACCCATGCGTAAGTTCTCGATGACCGGTAAGAATTTACTGAAGGAAGCCGGTTTGACAGAACAGTTAACTAGAATCATGACAATCAGCAAATCGTAAACAAAATAAGATGGACCCTACAGCATACATGGAAATAGTATTAAAGATAAATACTATCCAAAAAGTATACAATTTATCTTGAGTCTGATCTGTCATTTTCCATAATTATGGATGGCGAAAACATCCTGCATATCAGATCGCAATAAGTAAGTATTTCGATCATGTGACTGACACTGCATCGACGCTGATTGGTCGATTAGTTAAAGACGCATTGTAAACACAGCACCTGGTAAAACGCATTCTTATCGTTTACATTTTCGGTAACATCTCTCAAAATTTTTATTATAGATCACGGTAACCAACATATTGGAAACATATTGGAAAACCATAGTAATGACTTCGTATTCTACTTGCCGATATTTTCAAAATAAAAATTAGCATTGAAGAAAATTTGTCGTATAAACAATCTAACCAAGTTATCACTAAACCTGAACTTGTAAATATAACTTAGATAAGAGCAATGTCTTATATATGAAGCAGCAATGAATATATGCGTGAATAGTTAAAAACAAAAGCGGGAAAAAGACATGTTTCATAATATGGTGCTAGGTATTAATAGTTTAAAACACAAGTATTAGAATCATGGATGTAAGCAACTGTTTCCTTAATTTTAGGACCATATATTAATTTGAATTAGCAAACTTCCTTTCTTTTTCTGCTTTAAACTTTCTAATAACTCTAGATATTTAAAATTTTTATTAACAGACATTTATAAAGCAACCATTGTATTTAAATCTTTGAGTACTGTACAACAGTTTGTACTTGCATAAGCATGCATTTTATGGCAATAAGCATCTAGTAAATCTTAGAGTTCGAGCGTGGTAACAAGCTTGTTTTAGTTACTTTCTCTGTAATAAATTGTTTATTTATCATTCTGCTTTTACCAACTTTACTCGATACCAACACCCGTGAGATAAAAAAAAACATTAAATAACGCCTCCTTTGGCTGTACCATTGCCAGTTATAGCTCAAATCTACAATTGATTCTCCATAGGCATGTCCCTGTCAAATCTAAAACACTCACTATTCGACCAAAAACTGCATGGTACCGTGCCAACATCCCTAAGCCGAAGTCGTGAAACGCTGTCTGGAAAGAAACTATCGTAAATCTAATAAAGAGTCTGATAAATCGTCCATCGTGACCAGTGTAAGTACATTCGTTTTTTGCTTAAAGATGCCAAAACGAAATGCTATGCTAAAAAACTTGCGAATCAAAAGACAATAAAAAGCAATTATTGTATACTAACAACAAAATCTAAATTGGAAAAGTGAACCTAAACTGCCTGGTGAAATATCTCCGAAAAATTCTGTTTGAGTATGGTCCCTTCTTTGTTAATAAAATTGCAACTGTTAACTCAGACATAGGCAGCACAAGCTTTGACAACTTAATGTCTATTTTTGTATACCACCAACCTGTAATTATAGAAATTTTAGCCTAGCCTCCCAGAGCAAAATTCTGAAGTTCATAACAACCGCTTCGAGCTCCAGCTCTGAACTAGACTCGATTCCAGCTCGTATTGTAAAGACATATGCACCAGAACTTACACCTGTTATCACAAAAGTATTGCATACGTCTTTGATAGATGGGACTATGTGCCCTCGATGATGGAAGCTGTAGTTAGACCTCTCATCAAACAATCAGTCTTGATTCCAACTTGTTGAAGAATAACAGCCTTATTTCTTATTTGTCTTTCATCTCCAAAATTACAGAAAAAGCCGTTGCGACTCGTTTGAACAAATATCTCAATGAAAAAAATTTATTTGAACTTATGCAATCTGCTTACCGAAAGTTCCACGCGTGCAAAATCGCTCTGGTAAGGCTTCCCAATGACACTGCTACAGATACTGATGACAAAAAAGTCTTAGTGCTATTGTTGTTTGACCTTAGTACTGCGCTCAACACAATCAACCATCGCATCTTATTTGAACGCCTTTAGCACTGTAGAATTACGGATAACGCCCTTCGGTGGATAGAGCCGTATCTCGCAAATCGTCAACAGTACGTGACAATAAAAGGATGTTTATCTAAACCCTTGCCTCTAGTGACAGGAATCCTCCAAGGATCCGTCCTGAGACCATAGTTGTTTAGTTTGTACGTGGGAATAACCTTCCGCAATGCAATGAATAGCGCAATGAATGAAAAAATGATATTAAGTGTTGGATGATCAAGAATTTTCTGAAGTTGAACGAAGATAAAAGTGAAATTCCTTTAGTGCGATCCACATATAGCTTAAGAAGTTTACCACTATTACAGTCACGACGGTTCCGCTGTTCTATCATGCAGCACTACACTACAGTTAGGAATCTCGGTCCTATTTTTACTCCATGCTATCTGTGGACAAATTCGTGACTGCAAATTGCCAATCTGCCATATATCGCTTACGTATACAAAAATGTCTTGATGTCGATACGACTAGGACTGTTATACACGCCTTCAAGACTAGATTTCACAAACAGCTTATTGTATGGTATAGACAAACAACACATTGAACGCATCCAGCGAATGCAGACCTCAGCCGCTAACCTAAGTACAGGTGCAGACATTTGATCTCATATCAGACCAAAATGGAAAAGCGTCCATCGGTTATCGGTGGAGTGTGATTCAAAAATCTAGTCACTGCTTTTAACTGTACACATGGAAAGCGTCTTCCTATTTATGTGACCTTGAAGAATGCTACGGTACTGGTAGAGCCCTGAGATCCAATTATGGCTCTCTTTATACGTTCCCAGAATTAAGTCAAAATTAGGTGAACGAGCCTTCTCCTATTTTGGGCCTAAATTCTGGAATGTATTACCAATGCACTTTAGCAATAGTGATCACTTAAATTCATTTAGAAATCAACTTATAACAGGTTTGTTTAGCTCTTTTCAACTTTAATATTGTTTCATTACAGTATTATATTTTCACTGTATTTCTATCTGTTGTACAGTACTCAGATATTTAAATACAATGGTTGCTATATAAATGTCTGTTAATAAAAATTTTAAATATCTAGAGCTATTAGAAAGTTTAAAGCAGAAAAAGAAAGGAAGTTTGCTAATTCAAATTAATATATGGTCCTAAAGTTAAGGAAACAGCTGCTTACATGCATGATTCTAACCCTTGTGTTTTAAACTATTAATAGCTAGCATCATATTATGAAACATGTCTTTTTCCCGCTTTTGTTTTAAAATATTTACGCATATATTCATTGCTGCTTCAGATATAAGACATTGCTCTTATTTAAGTTTTATTTACAAGTTCAGGTTTAGTGATAACTTGGTTAGATTGTTTATACGACAAATTTTCTTCAATGCTAATTTTTATTTTGAAAATATCGGCAAGTAGAATACGAAGTCATTACTATGGTTTTCCAATATGTTTCCAATATGTTGGTTACCGTGATCTATAATAAAAATTTTGAGAGATGTTACCGAAAATGTAAACGATAAGAATGCGTTTTACCAGGTGCTGTGTTTACAATGCGTCTTTAACTAATCGACCAATCAGCGTCGATGCAGTGTCAGTCACATGATCGAAATACTTACTTATTGCGATCTGATATGCAGGATGTTTTCGCCATCCATAATTATGGAAAATGACAGATCAGACTCAAGATAAATTGTATACTTTTTGGATAGTATTTATCTTTAATACTATTTCCATGTATGCTTTAGGGTCCATCTTATTTTGTTTACGATTTGCTGATTGTCATGATTCTAGTTAACTGTTCTGTCAAACCGGCTTCCTTCAGTAAATTCTTACCGGTCATCGAGAACTTACGCATGGGTTTCAGGTGTTATAATGGGGTGGAATTTTTAGCGATTTCCTCATAAATCCTATCTTGAGGGCTTTCCTCCTGGTCAGCCCGCAGTTTGCATCAAGTCGGTTCTGTAAACAGGAGAGCTTTAACCTTCCACCATCCTCCATCCCTTCTGCCAGCAACAGTTCATTGAAAGGTTGTTGGGCATGCACATGAATCCACATCTGTGAGTTTCCGAAGTGGTAGATAATGCAGCAAGTTTTTCTTGTAATGGTTGCAACCACTGGCTCTTTCTCTGTCAGTCTTGCAAGCATTGGTGCGTTGCGGTGACTTGACAGTGCTGAGTTGTGGAATCGCTTGCTATCGCCTCTGGTACGGCTGTGAGTGTCAAAGTGGTGGCACACTTGCATCGACACCTGTATCGACACGATGCATTCCTGATCATGGAAATGTATTGTCTCTATTACTGTGCGAGGTTTCTCTCCAGCTTTGCCACGAGAATATAGATTCAGTAGGGTCTTTGTACCACTTGTTCACGTGAAATACTCAAAATTCTCTCATGGCATCACACAGGGACGATCATGTGATCGAGCATGTGTCGGCAAAACGAAGGCGGCGGACTGTCGGATGAGATTTGTGCTTACTCATCAGGTGCTGTCACGACTGGATACTGTCATTGCAATGTCGATGGTCGCGTTGATGTTCCATCGCTATGTCGACACCAGTATATCATGGTCACGTGTTTGGCAGCTTTGCACGCAATTTTCGGTAGCTGTGCACTCGGTCGTGTGACGGGTTGCCTCTGTGACGAGTCGTAAATGCAGCGGATCGTGACCGCCACGACTAGTAACTGGTACGGGACGGCAATACGTCGGATCGTACATCAACGGCCCGTCTCACCCACTGCTGTTATGGGTATCGACAAAGCGTCGCTCATGCAGCGTCTCTATAACGTTGTAGAGTTACTGCATCGATTTTATGTTACTGTTTTCAATGTTTTGATGCAGTTTCAAGTGGTTAGATCGTGTTTTGTCTTGTGTTCATGACTTAGTGCGACAACAATTGTTTTTTATAAGCTCATGTAAGTTGTTTTTTTGTTGTAGAGCATCAACTTTTTTAGAGCTTACCGGGCTCATGTGAAGCGGGTGGCCGGTGACGCACACAAACAAGATGCATCGCATGTTTGCGTCCCTGGAACATAGAGCCTTGCACTTCTGATAATCGCTGTGACCCTTGCTGCAGTGGCGTTGTCATAGCCGGGTTTGCCTCGTTGACCCCCCTGAGGTGGATGTCTCTTTGGCCATGGGGATGCACATGACTATGTCAACATCCGCTTTGCATACGCCTGTTCAATCTGAGCCGTTGACCCCGGTGTGGTCGTATCCCTTGTAAAAAATACATCACTACCGTTGATGGTCCCTATAAAGCCAGATATTTGGATCCTGTGGCGTCTACATCGATATCAGTTGTCGACTTCTTTGCTTACCTCTTTGAGGTCCGGAGAGTTTCAGCTGGGTCTATCATGACATATCGGTCAGCGCTCACATTTACCACAAGGCTCGCCAAGCTTTAATTTATCTGCATATAATATCTTCTCGGATTTGGTTATATCCTTTTAGCTCAAGTTTTTTTTGTCTTGTGTCTTGTGGTGTCTTGGAACTTGTCCCTGGTTTTGAAATATCTTACTTCTCCAGTCTTACATCATTCTTGTTTTACCAATAAACTACTTACGCTGAAGTGTTTTTGCCTGTGGCGCTAGCGTCGATCAAACGCCGGGAGAAATAACACTCAGTCAAGTCAATTGCTCATGGCACGCGATGATCCCTAAACTAATACCTTTATTTCTGAACGAAGAAGAAGAAGAAGAAGAAAATGGTGGCCAAACAAACTCTGTCTCTGTTGTCGAACGGCTCGTCGGCTTCAGTGTGTATGTTCTCATCACCTGACTAGCGTTGTGTCGACTCTTGAACCATGGTCGTGTTTTGGCAGTGTCATTTTGCAGATAGTACAACAGGGCACTGTAACAGACCTGCGCACAATGATAAACTGTACCACTGCTTATTGTAAAGGAAGGGGCATGAACTTTTTACTAGTCTGTCTGTCTGATAGAAATGTCTTCGATCTTTCAATTTCGTTGTTGTTAACAGGCACCTCACTTCAGTTCACTTAACCACGTTGTTGCGGAATGGGTAGTTCACGGTGAGACCCCTCTGAACTATCAGATTTCATTGAATTTCTTTTATACTGCATTTCAGACGTACTGTCTTATGGGCGGCGGGTCAACTAGTTCGAATGCATCAGGTGTATAATTCCCACTATCAGTTCAGGTCTGCCATAGTAATGGCTTCGTCGTCCACAAACCGATATTGTCGAAATAAAGACTGAAGTATTTAATTTCTTAATATTCATTTTTATGAGTAAAATATCCGTAGACGTAGAAGCCATCACTCAAATTATAACGACCCACCTCCCTTGAGATCGTGGTATTCGATAAGTTGGGTGTGGTTTGGCCAGGTGATCGTCACTGTAGAGACGCTGATTGATCGGTTGGTCGACGACACATTGTAAACATAGCAACGGGGGAAACCCATTCAACGTTTACATTTGCGCTAATATCCCGCATAATTTTAGAATGGATGGCGACAACCCATGTCAATGAATTGGAAAACCGCAGTGTTGGCTTCTACATCTATGACATATTTGACAAATCTAGTACTTTTGAGTTAATTGTGACTTTGGGACGACATACATGATATTTTATATATATATATAAATATATATATATATATATATATATATATATATATATATATATATATATATATATATATATATATATATATATATATATATATATATCCACTATATATATATATAGTGTAAACAGACTTAAGGGGACTATGCTTCACACTTCACAAAACAGTTTAAAGGGTCATTTTGTTTTGCATTCATTGCATTTTTGCCTACCAAAGTAATTTTTAAGGAGTTTAAATAACATGTAGCACTATTTTGTCTTAATAATATAAAAATCTTGCACATATTCATGAAAATCTATGGTCTTCTTATTCCTGGTTGTACATTCCTATATACAACTTGAAGAGACGTTTATTTTATGCTACTTAATATCACAAGAAGAAAAAATCACACACATTATCTACAACGTATAGGAACATTTTTTGGTCATTTTTGTCCTTTAAACTCAAAGTAAAAAAATATATAAATGGTTTCCTAAGTGCTATACATAATGGTCTCCCTATGGCACGTTTTATATATATATATATATATATATATATATATATATATATATATATATATATATATATATATATATATATATATATATATATATATATATATATGCTACTTAATATCACAAGAAGAAAAAATCACACACATTATCTACAACGTATAGGAACATTTTTTGGTCATTTTTGTCCTTTAAACTCAAAGTAAAAAAATATATAAATGGTTTCCTAAGTGCTATACATAATGGTCTCCCTATGGCACGTTTTATATATATATATATATATATATATATATATATATATATATATATATATATATATATATATATATATATATATATGTATATATATATATATATATATATATATATATATATATATATATATATATATATATATATGTATATATATATATGACTTCTAGATGTTTTCTTATTGCTTTATCATTAATTGTTAATTTTTATTGTATGACATTATTTTGAAGTAAATATTATTCACGTAAAATTAATCCTTGTTGAGGCTGTCGTCATTTACCTGCTTTGCCTACACGCATTATCGTTTTTGCAATTGAACTCAAAAGGCACAGACTAGTAACTCTTACTTTACATTTATGAAAGGAATTGCCTGACTGTCGAAAATCAATCAGAACTGAATACAATTTTTGGTTAAAATAACCACGCCCTGCCATCTTAAAACCATATCCAGCTGTGTCAACAGTGATGAAGGAGTGTCGGTATCCCAAGTATTTTATAAAACATTTTTAAGAAGCCGCTACTTTGTTGTGCTAGTAATTTTTGTAGAGAAAATAGACTGACCACTGGTCATCAAGCAAAAATTTGATTCTTATTTTGCTTAATATTGCATGTGTCGAGTTATGTGTTGTTGTAGATTATTTAATTGCTTTATCGAAAACAGATTGATGACATTTAAATAACGCGTAAGTTTTAGACACAGCTAATCACATATAGAAGAAAACATTGTATTTGATATGGTCGTAAAGGTTCTTTTCCTTAGTTATATAATTTTGAAGGTGATTCTTGTTCAACGGTGCCAGTGATCAGCAAAAGTAATTTTAACAGCTTAAATGGAAAGACCGCCGTGATTCTCGTAGTTTGGGTAGACCTGGGAAGTGATGGCTGTTTTGTTTCGAAGTGTTTTTTCGGATGCTGGGATTCTTTTAATTTTTTGGCAGATGTCATTTAAGGTGTGGGTATGTTTTATGGATCTTTACTCTTTAAAGGTTTAAGTATTATTTGGATTGAAAATAATCCCCGTATGGTCACCTGAGCACGAAGACGAAGGGGAATTTGTGTCAGCTGAACTGCACGTCAGAAACCTCATTTCAACTACGGTGGTGGGGGGGGGGTTATTGATTACATTAGATCCAATTTGAAAAGGACGTATTCCTGGCTGAAAACAATTTTGATTTGTCAAGTATCACAATGTGATGGAAATCTTAGTCGAAAGGGCTAGGAAATGTGCATTGGCACATTGTGTTGTCACCAATTAAATAAGCCAATTCACACTTTGAGCTTTCTTTGCCGAAAAGGTTTTGCTTTTCGGTTGAATTCAGTTGGCACAAGGATATAAAGAAATGATATAAAAAGTCAAAAATCAACACAATTCCACTTTTGCCAGAAACATTCGCAAGTTAGTTATTAAAGGGAATAATAATATGTAAAATAATTTCTAAAAGATCATATGATGGCTTTATAAAATTGGAAACTAGAATTTTGATGTTTTTTTCCTTATCATTTCGTTATAATTTATCCCAACAAATTTGCAGTAGAAACAACACCTAAACCGGAAAAACCCGAAAGTGCGAATTGGACTATTACGATATACGATATACTCTAACCAATTTCTGTCCCTGTAAAGTTCCTCAAGCAGGCGACATACCGCTTCAGATCCTAGCTATAAAACGATATGCAACTCAAGTGCGCTTGCTTGCGACATTTCTGTACGGTACAGATGTTGTGCAAAATTAATCGAAACAAGTCTTCATTGGCATTTGCTAAAGGCCCTCAAAATACAGCGGCAATGATATACAACGTCTGCGTTATGCATTGTTTAAAAGAAAAGAATGCAGAAAGAACTGTGAATCTAACGCAGTAAATGACATTTGTTTACATCCAGGCTAGATGAGGATTAAGATAAATATTAAGGTGTTTTGTTTGCCAAATTCGAGTTATAACTACATATCTTAAAAATACAAGTTCAGAAATTATTGGGGTATAAATTGTTTAAGTTTATTTCTGTATTGTTATTTATTTTATAAAACATATCCCCTGTATCTAATCAACTTTCGCTAATTGCAGCAGATGTCGGGTTATTTTCACATTCTTTTATCTGAAAGAAAACGTAACTTAAGTTGTCTGTGATTGTTTTATCACTATGAGTACATTTAATAAACGTTACTAAAGGCTTGTAAGTCTCCTCAATCTTATAAAATTTCGTCACAGTGAGCTCTCGAAGATCACATGTATGGCTGTTTCACTGTGAAGATTTGAAGAAAACTGACCCAGCAGTAGAACCTCTTCTGAGAGCTAACTAACAGAACCGTTAATCAAATTTCAGTCTTTCAGTGATCGCTTTTGTGTTCTGACTGCGACCAAGTTATGGCTTTGCATGTTGCCGGTATAATAAACACAATTTCGTATTCTGCATTAACTGGAATCTCTCTTTAGGGCAAGGAAATTATAGGGCAATTATATTTTTTAGCGCAATTACCCCTCTATATCCATCCGCGAAGCCCGAGCTAAAATTCTCTCAGTGTGGTTCAAATCAATTTTGTTCTTACAGCTATTTCATTGCCTTTGTATGTTCCGAATAAGTTCTGCAAGGTGACTTAAACAAGTGATAAATAAATAATATTTGTGGCGGCAGATATCACGGGTTTAGTGACTAAAACCACGGGGGGTTTTAGCGGAAAGAATTTCTTTAATTACATCTTTATTTCCCTCTTTCATTCCGTGCAACTACAATAATAAAATAAAAAAGAATAATATTAGAATCGTATTTTTAATCGATACTTATAAGAGTCTGCTTAAGCAGAGCCGATAGCTTAAGTACCGAGTTACAAATACAGGAAAATGGTGTGTAAAATACACAACCACGCATATTTTCAGTTACTCCCTTGTAATTCATTCTTTGAATAAAAATTTCATTTTATATCATATTATTATTAAGACAAAAAAAGACAAATTTATTAAAGTAATTTCTTACCCATTGTGCCCTGTGTAAGAGTTTAAATTTAAATCCAAAAACAACCCGGAATTCGGCCCACCAGCGACCGCGGCTAGACTTTAATGAAAAGAGGACTATTCAGTTCCGTTATAGTAGCTGAAAGCGCAAAGGGGGGAAATCAATCAACCTTAGCCCTTTAAAATCGCGAGCTTTTATCAAGGCACATAAAAACAACGACGAACCGCATGTTTCACAAATCAAATAATACGTCAAATAAAAACAAAGAATGACTTGGAATTCATTCTTTACAATATTAATTTGAAATGTAAATTTCTTTGCATCTTGAGACAATCTTAGCTTTCACAATCCCCATGCTATTTTAAAATGTGCGACCAAAATTAATTGTACGCGATCTATCTCTCTTTTGCAGAAAAGAAATTGACATGCCCGGAACCTGACCTTCAGGTATACGGATGAAATTATCAAAGGCCTTTCAAAGCAATTCTCCATATTCTGCGTAGTCCAAGTTACGCTATAGTTCCAAGTGACGGGCTTCTCATGGTCCGGTACGGGCCTTGCCTTTATCTAACTGGAATAGGAGCTCTTAGGGTTTTTGCTACGGGTTCTCTTTGATTGTTTTTCGTTATCTACAAACGCTTTGTCGGAAAATAGTTTCGACATAACGCGAGATCTGGCTTACGTTTTCTATTGAACATATGCCTTGTATAATCAAAATCACGAAATAGTTTAGTCATTATAAGACTTCATGATATTATGCGATTTCTCTGATTATGCAGATTTTCTTTAAAAATACATTCAGATGCGTTGAATTTCACGAGCTTACATTTGCTTGGATTTTTGCAGACACTCAACCTTGAATGAAGTTTGGAAGTGAAGTGGCCTTTATACCACGGTATGTGTTTGCTATGCCCTCCTTCACATATACTGTGAAGTTCCCCGACCCAACAAATTCTACGAGTTGTCCGTATTTCAAATTTACCCAGTTGATAAACACCATTACATTAATTTAATTACTGACTTGCCATGATATCTCAATAATTTGCAATTGCAATTTGTGCTAGTATGTATACAAAAATTCACATCCTGAGTGTGTGCTTAAGTAATTTTGGCTAGGTTTCGGGTAATCAAGGCACGTAATTGTCTTACTAAATGCATTTAAATTTAAGGACAGATGTCAAAATTTGCATTTTCGATTATCCGCTGTAAGCAACCAAGAAGTGCCTGTTGGGATTTACTGAATTTCGAGTTAAATCTAGTCGGATAACCCGAATAGAAACGCGTGTATAATATAGTAAGAAAAATGGGACGAGCAAAACACTTCCAATTAAGCTAGTGGGACCGTATTTCTACAGCATCACCTGATTACATCGACATTGCTAAGACCGAAAAATTATGTAGTTATATCCTATATGCCGTTATAACCAATACGCTGTAAACAGCGACCACAAATTTATGTCGTCACGAACGCTGTGTAATTATAACTAGTATCGTTATGAAGAAGTGCTATTGTGTATTTATACTGTTCAGACTTCGGCAGCACGTCTAGCGCTATGTTTTGTCAAAGAAAACCGCACTTATAACTGCACTTTTTAGGCGTACAATTTGTAACCAGTGTAGTTCTATCCTGACCCCTATACCGTAATTTTTCGTGTAAAGATCGGGTCTGAATATGGTGGGCACCCGGACTTGGAGGTCAAAAGGGCCTCAAGTTCCATAAATGCACATGTAGTGTGTTCCTCGACTCCTCAGTCAGGGGGAAAAATTTTGTTGCTGGATGTTAAATTTAATTTGATGACAGGTGCCTGTATTGTACAATCCGTGGTTATAAAAACATTAAATTGCCTTGCAGTCCTGAAGCTCTGGCGGTGTTAAGTCATTTTAAATAATTTCCATTTCCTGGGAATTATTATTCATCAGATATCCTTTTGTCTCTTTGCAATAAATGCATTCTTCAGGTAAGATAAATTATCTCTTGTATGAAAGGCACAGTGTTCACTTCAAACTGCCCTACTTCCAAACCATTTTACTTTTTAGCCCAGCTTACGTTATACGCAAGCTGGGATTTCCCTAATGGTCTGTAGACGACGTCCGTTAGTTAGTTAGTTGTTTATTTAGCAAGGTTTTGTTCAAAATGTATCTCCTCCTACATTTCTGATCCGATGTCATTTATTTTTATGTGAGGCATCTTTTGGATGTCATGCGTACGACTCGTACTAATTGATCGGATAATTTTCGAATTTTAGGCAAAGTTTTGAATGAAAAATTTTAAAATGCATCTTTTTCTACATTTTTAATCCGATGTCGTTCATTTTTGCGGTAATAAGTGCGGCATAACTCCAATAAGGAGTCATGCATACGCTTGTGCGTTTAATCTATCGAACAATTTTTGTATTTTTTGGTGAATGCTTGAAGAAATTTGTTTAAAAAACAGTTCAAAATGCATCTCCTCTAGCATTTTTGAGCCGATATCATTTACTTTTGGTATAAGATTTTCCTATGAAATTGTGCGTACGCCTCGTTCTTTTCTAGTCGATCGGATAATTTTAGAATTTTGGGGGAATTTTTGAAAAAAAAAAAAATTGTATCTCCCCCTACATTTTTAATTCAAAGTCTTTTATTTTTGGTATGAGGCACCCCTAAATGTTCGTTCATACGGCTTGTGCATTTTTAATCGATCGAAAAATTTTAGTATTTTTGGTGAGTTTTTAAAGAAAACTTTTTAAAAATAATTCGAAATGCATCTCCTCTTACATTTTTGAACCGATATCATTTTTTCCGTATGAGGTTTTCCTAAGGGATCTGCGTACGGCTTGTGCTTTTCGATCGAATAATTTTTTTAATTTGGGGGAATTTTAAAGAAAAATTTTTAAAATGTATCTCCACCTCCATTTTAGATCCAATGTCGTTCATTTTTGGCAAGAGTATCACTAAGGGGTCCTGCATACGGCTTGTGCCGTTTTAATTGATCGGACAATTTTTATATTTTTGGAGAATTTAAAAAAAAACTTTAAAATGCTTTTTAGGCATTATCGGGACCGAATTCTTTTGAAATAGGTATTAACGTGACCGCGAAATTATCAGAAGCAACGTCAGTCTACATCGATGCTACCTGTCACATATTTGTTGAAAGCATTAAATTTTGCTGCTGTTCTACAGAATTAATATCGAAACATCATTTACACTGCAATGTTTTGCGAGAGTATTGCTATTTTGATAGACTTTTATAATTACTCTCTTGTATATATTATATATTGTATATAATAGGCATTATCGAGACCGCCTTGCAATTTTGACTTTTCGCCTAATATTATATATTAAAATATTATTTGTTTTTAATGAAATATTTAATATTTTAAATATTGACTTTCATCGTAAAAAAATGAAATATGATTATAAAAAAAATAAAAAATATGCAAAATGTAAGTGGTCCCGCTAATGACATATATATAATATATGCCTGGTCCGATAATGCCTATATTATCCTTTTGTAAACTTGCCTGGTTCCGATAATGTCTAAAGCAGCCCTATATATATATAAATATAAATATAAATATATATATTTATATATATATTTGTTGTCTTATTGGTGCATGTCTGAATGTAAATAATATATCGTTTTACATTATAGAAAACTAGACTCAAAACGAAAATCTTTAATGCAAATAAACTTTTATATGCACTCTTATACAAAAATGCAATACTAGTAAGCTAAAAGGCAAATTTAAGAAATTCAGTGGGAAATAAATAACTTAACTGAAGACAAATAACAGTTGAAAATAAAGAAATATTTTTCTTGGCTTAACTTGCCCCTTTATAAGCTATATACTTTCTTTTGTGTGGGCTAAGTGAGGAATATAAACAAAATAAAATGAACAAACAAATTATAGACTAAGGACCAGGGAAGTTAGAGGCAAGCGTGTAGAGAAGACCAGATAGGTCACAGCAACTGTAGAAAAGACTCAATTCAAATGGTTCCGTCACAGCAACGACAGGGAGAGGAATGTCTTTTAGGGCATTACACTTGAATGATTTCTGCTTTATTAGTAGTTAAGGGTTACAAGCTCCCTGATGTTGAAACGTTCCAGTTGTGTTTTGTTGCTTAGCAACCATGCTCTGATGCGCTTGGTCAGGAGCAGCATGAGTTTCCTTTTGAAACAGCAGCCTTTTTTGGCATCTCCACAGTCGGTGCAGTTGAACAGGTATTCGCCACTAGGCCCATGCCAAGTTGGCATCTTTTTCTCCTCAAGACAGTTCTCTAACTCGGTATAAATAACATCCATCCAAGCAAATGCACTTCCCTGTAGGTGTACTGTCTCCCGCATGTCCACAGCCTCTGAAACCTTAAGTATAATTCTAAAAAGAACGTTTTTAAGAAAATATGAAGTAATCACGTCTTCTGTACGGAAACTCTCATTGACATAGTTTTGTAGTTCTGCTTTGGGTACATCACTTATGGCTGCAATGCGTGCTGCCTTGGCAAAAATTAAGCCATATTTCACCTCTAGTGGCAGAGCCGCAATAACAGCTTTCTCAACGGTGCAATAAGACACGCGAAAATCCAGCTCGGTAGAGTCATAGTCAAGGCGTGACTTTTTAGCTACGATATAAAACACATTTGCTGAGACATGGAGCGGTATACGACAACGTGGCACATGCTGCGGAACAGCAAACGCGGGAACCAAATCCACACAAATTGTCATGTTCTTGAACACTTTTCCTCGCCACATTAATTGGAGTCGCGATATCTTATCCGCAAGAACCAGTGAGTAATTGAACAGATGTAGATTTCCAAATCTTATCTTGTTATCAATGGCATTGCACAGAGCCCTGTTTATTTTGTCATAGAAGGCCGATGCAACTTTACCTATTTCCAAATACTTTCCTTCGCTCAAGGCAGCCCAAGCAGACTCCTCTTTAACAGAAATGCGAAATATATCCAAGACTCCATGTTCAAATTGTAGATCGTTTACATGTTTAAAAATGCAAAGTATATCAATTTCATCTGGGAAGAAACATTTAGTGCCTTCCACTAAGCTACCTGTAAGGGTTGGGTTAAACTCCAAACACGGACTACCAACCGCCAAGGAAGAAATCCAGAGTAACAATTCCAACGTTAACGATGCGATTTCCTTCACTTCTGTTTCACAATGAAGAAAAGCCGTTCGACAATTGAGGAGAGTGGTGAGAGCCGCATTACGCACCTTTTCTGATGTGCGTTTGCTTAAATGGACCTTCAATGTACATTTCTGTCTGAGTTGGTTCCATGCACCCATGTATACTAGGTCTGAAGGTTGTTTTCCCTTTCTTTTCATTGATTTACATAAGAGTTGCTCGGCGCTAATTCCCGTCTCATCTTGCACTGACATGTGAGTAGACTTTGAAAATGTGGCCATCAGAATGTTAGGTGAATAGTGCGATATCCACCTCTTTACCCCTAACCTGATGGAAGATGTCAAAGGAGTTTCCCCGACAACACAACACCTCTTTAGTGATTTTTCTATTTCCAACATAGGAAGGTGTTTGCTTAAAAGTTTCAAAATCTTTGGCTGACATCCAAAAGCAATAGCGAATTGCAGAGGTGTAAGGTTTCTAAACCGTGTAAATGCAGGTTTGTATTGGAGAATCAATTGGGTTTTATCGTAGGAGTCAAGACGAAGAGCACAGAACAGCGCTGTTTCGTTATTAATATAAGCGTGATTAACATCAGCCCCCGCTTCAACTAGTTGCTTGCAAACTTTATAGGAGTGTCTACTTATTGCCGAAGCTAAAAGCTTACCTGACGCGTTTACAGAATCACGCGATTCCAGAAATATGCTGAGGTCTTTCTTCAAGGTTTCGTTGGTCAGAAAACCATGTAGGTCGTTAGACTGCTTGAGATACAAGTCAAGAACCCAGGTACTTTGTGTTTCATTGACAGCTGCCTTTGTCTGAGCAGCGATAGTACTCTGAATATTTTGTATTAATTGGAATGTTTTCCAAAACGTTTTACTTCTCTGTAGCCGCTCTGCTAGGATGTGAAAGATAGTTTGCCCCCTGTAGTTTTTTATGTTAATGTTACACTTAGGATCATCAACAACGAGTTTTACAAGCGAGGATGTTGCCTTTTTGCATGCAACGTGTAGTAAAGTATTGCCTTCTAAGTTCTTATACTGCTCGTTGATATTAAACTTGGGATGCCTGAGATGTTTTTTGACCAGATCCTCGAAAGCTTTCCCAGAAACTGATTCCGGCTCCTTATCCAATGAAGCCGATAAGAATAGGAACAATGCAGTTTGTTGTTTTTCATTTCTTGCAGAGATGTCACACTTTGGATTGCTAATGAGTATTTGTACCGATAACATAAAGCAGAATTTACAGGAGTGGTGCAAAACAGTGTTACCGTCATTGAATTTCTGGTTTATGTCGAAGTGGTTATTTTTAACTAGATTTCTCACAATGCTCGCATGCAGCGTTGGTGACGTCATTTTCCACTTTTCATTCAGATCTGTAGAATAGAGATAGGCTAAAGCAAAATGTCCTTCTACATTACATAGCAACATATTGCAGTTTTTATTACCAGTTAGTTTTTCCACCGATGGGATGCACCCAAGCATGCATGCTAAATGCAACGCCGTATTTCCGTCCCTGTTGGTTTCATTGATATTAAAATTTGGGTTCTTTAGAAGGTTTTTCGTTATATTGAAATGCACTGGGCCCACATCTGGTTGTTTACTTATTTTTAAATGCGAAGAATAAAGCAACATTAATGCTGTATCTTTTCCCATGTTTTTTAAATTGATATCACATTTCGGATCTTCAACAAGCAACTCTACAGATGAAAGAAAACCATGTGAGCAGGCATGGTGCAGAACAGTGTTTCCGTTCTTACTTTGTTGGTTGATATAAAAATGGGGATGGCCAAGATGTTTTCTGGTAATAGTATTATATAACATGGCGCCATTTGAAATTGCGCTTAGGTCGATATTTGAGTCGCATAGCAACATCAAAGCTGTGTCTTGATTCGTGTTTCGTATTGTGACGTCACAGTTCGGATGCGTAATTAATATCTCTGCAGAAGCAATGTGTCCAAGTTGGCAAGCATAATGTAGCATGGTATTCAATGAACTATTTTGTTGATTTATCTCAAACATGGGATGTTTCATAATATTTCGGATTGTTTCTCTAGGCAACACTCCTGAAGGTCCTTCTCTATTCTCCAGTTCTAAATAATACAACAGATATAGTATGGTAATATTGATTGCGTTCAGACTAGTGAAATCAAACGGTGATAGTAATTCAGCGGCAAGGCTGGATGATTCTTCAAACTGCAAGATTGTTGATGATACTAATTCGCTTTGCACGGTTAAGATCTCCGCTACCATCATGAGCATGTCGACATCTGAGCATATCGTATGTAAAGGCTGCGCCATTTTTTCACTTAATCCTGAGAGCTGCGGCATGTTACAACAAATATCGAACGCTTCACTGTTATATTTGCCATTTACTTAACGTAACTATCAATTAGCTTTGCTACCTATTTGTTTGACAACCTGACAGATCGGTTATAAGCAGTTTTATCCAATTGTTGATTTCCCATCCAGAAATTAATTAATTCGATGTATCATCTCGTTCAAACTTTTTAATTTATTGGGTAATACATCACTTGCAGAGCAGTGTTCGTAGCTATTTCTAACCTTAAAGTACTTCACTAGTTTACTGGTTTGTTTGTTTAGTTTTTATCCTCAAATTACCTACTAAGTGACCTGAATTACCTGACTATCTGCGCCAGTTGTCGTGTTATTCAGTGCGCTGATATCTCTGTCAGGCTTGACGTGTAAACCATAGTGTACATTGTAGTTATCTATCTTATCATTTGAGCCTCAGGATATATACATATATATATATATATATATATATATATATATATATATATATATATATATATATATATATATATATATATATATATATATATATATATATATCTGAAACCAGTCATAGGGGGCCATGTCTTATATATAGCACTTAGAGAGACCATTTCGAAAAAATAATATATGTTTTTAGCTTGTTATCAAGAGGCATCACACAAATTTAATTTTAAAACAAAATATGTTATATTCACTATGCTATAGTATCATTCATTTTTTTTGTTTGCTGTGTAGTTTCATACTTTTGGTCTCACTAAATTTTTGGTTTCCCTAATACTGTTGCTTTAGCAAAAATGGTCCCCGTATTGTTGGAATTCCACTTTTTAGGACGATAAAGAAACTGTCGACCTAATGTTTCCATCAAATTCGCTCTTCAACGGATGAAAAAAAAATAAGTCTAAAGTATAAATGCTTATCATTAAATGAACTAATTGACACAACTGAATACTTTTTTTCTAAAGTTTTGCTCATTTTAGAAATAAAGCATAGGTCTTAAATGAGCTTCACAGGCAATCGTGTATTTTTTGGTTGTAGCAAAAGTTCTGTGTTGTTGCTTGTAGAGAGTATAAAATGCTTTTAGATCATTTGTCTCTTTACTTAGTTAAATGAGGACTTACGTTTTTAATTTTGAGAATTTTACGTTCAAAATAAACTTTATATCATTGGGTGTTTTGATGTTATATATGGCTATTATATGTAGGTGTATTGTGGTGCCATCTGTTGGAAACTAGCGGTTCACTCTTCTCGTCACAAATTTTGTTAGACCGGCAAGCGTCGTTAATAAACGACCGGTTTCAATTAACCCATGCGTCATTCACCTTTGGACTGCACTCACAAAAATTTGTGTGTTTCTTAACTTTTCTGCTTCAGTGTCGACTGTCAACAGTTGCAAATAAACATATAAATAGTGTTTTATTCTTCATTTAAAATGAATTTAATTGTAACGTTATCAGTAGAACTAATAAAGTGATGTCTAAGCTCTTTGTTTATGCATCAATGAAAGTTAATCTTGAACAGATTTTACATAATACCGAGGCATTGTATTATCGCCCAAGCAACGATCATAGTGGTTAACCCGAGCGACCTTACTTCCGCCAATCTGCTACTCAGACTGTGTTGAGAAGGGGCTGACCTGGAACAACATAACTTGTAACGATTTGACGCAACGGCTAACGCTGAACCGTTTCCTCATCTCTTCCGTCGTGTGTCGATTTACGAGGGGATGGATGCATGGTACGTACCCAACGTAAACCAGTTCATACTTTAGGATTTTTTTCGATGGACCTGTCGTTTCGACTACAATTTTTTTTTTGCAATCAAAAAATGAGAAAGGCAAGTGCAGTGTCCTGCCTTAATCATAATAGATACTAGAATAAGCCTAACCACACTAGGTGTTCCGAATGAAATGCGCCAGAATTTTGAATTTCGGCTGCGGGGGAAAATGAACGAATGATAGAAGAACAGTAGAAAAAACTCCTACTCGGAACATGAAACTACATGTTAAAACTTGTAATAAATTAGCGTATGGGTTGTTAAAAACACGATTGCTGGTGCAAGAAATTTGACATTTAGGAGAAATCTCTCCATCATTTCTTTCATTTTACCAGGTTAGTTTGTATTGGATACTCAAATTTTTTGGGCGTTTCATTCGAAAAGTATGATGGAAGATTAAAACAAGTTTTTTGACAATATATAAAAATGACGTTATATGAAAAATAGCAAATAGCAAAGAAATGATAATAAATAGTAAAGAAAATGAAAAGGTCAAACAAATCAGTAATTTTTTCGCTATTTGCTACTGTGGGTTCGACTCCTACAGAGTACTTGCATAACTGTTTCTTATGCGATAAACTGGTACTCTACGGTAGTAGCACAGCAAGAGAGGTATTAGCCAAGAACATATTACCACAATTCAGGGGTGTCCATAATAGAGGGGTGTCCATATCCGGATTTTATTGTACTCTCTTCAGTCAGTTCGACTTGATGATTGCTCTGGAGTAAATCCAGAGTGCAGAAGTACTGTGCTTCTGGTAGAGTAACTAATGTGTCATCTATCCTCTGCAGATGGTACGCACTCACATTTTTAGTAACATTGTTGAGGTCTCTGTAGTCGACACAGCATCTCATCTCGTTCTTTCCTTTCTTCTTCACTTGTTTCTCTAGGATCGGGAACTGTGTTCTAGGAATTGTTCTCACTTGTTGACGTATCGCTTGAGCATCGCCAGTATCAATGTGAAACTTCATTAGATCTATTCTTCCTATGTCCTGAGAATCTTTGGCAAACACATCACCATACTCACTGAATAAAGCCTTCAGTCTCTGCTGTTATTGGTCGTTCAATCCCTTTGTCAATCGGTCATACAGTTTTGTCAAGTGCTGGGGAATCACATCATTGCCTTTTTTTTTACAATTTTACGACAATTTTGGCTACTAGTAGTCCCGTATTTTCCTCAAACAGTTTTTCATCAAAATCTGCACTTTTAGTCCGTTTATGTACACTCGCCTGTTTTCTATATCTAGTTGTACCTTATTGTCAGTCAAGAAGTATGTGCATAGTATAAAGTCATAATTATCCTCACACAAAAAAAACTTTCACTTAACCTTTGACCTTGCAGGTCTGGAAAAATTCAGTCATACCTGAGACAACTATTCCACTGCCATTACTTGCTGTTACAATGGTCTTACAGTCAACAAGTTCGGTTTGTTTACATCGGGAATACTATCGTAAACCTTTTTCTATAACACAGACACAGTAGCACTAGTATCACGGAAAAATTCACATTCAGGTACGGTATCAACTACCTTAGCAAACACGTGATATGTTTTACCAACACTACCACCATTTAATTGTACAGTTTCATCACTTTCAACTTCAGTTCTATCTTTGTCAGAGTTCATGTCGGTGAGGGTTGAACGCTCAGTTCGTACCGTCTGTGAGGCTAGTCATACGTCTGACTGCCTGGGTATTCTTTCTGCAGACCGTTCATCTCTTCGTGACGGATCTGGACATGCCGATCCATTGTCTTTTTTCGGATAGTCCTTGACACGACGATTGTACTCCTGGACCTGACTATATCCTCTGTTATAGCTCCACCCATCTTCTCTGTGGCGTGGATTGGCATCACGGTATCGAAAACTGTCGCTCAATCTACCCTGGTCTTTGTGATAGTCACTTCTGCAATTGAACCGATTGCTGTTCCATCTGTCCTCTCGGGGACTCTAGTGATAACCTCGAGGGCGGTGGTTATCCCAATAACCGTTCTATCTCGAGTTCTTTCTATGGTTTGTTGTAAGTTGTCGTTCTATCTTTGTTCACATTTTGTTTTTTTTTTGCTTTTTCTTTCAAAGTTTTAGTTCATTTTCCATTAGCTTCTTTTGTACTTCCAGCTAATTTATCTTCTCCCTTATCTTTTCTTTTACACAGTTCACCGAATTACTAGCAGTTTTGGAATCCTCCTTGCTATAAACTGCATGACACACAACTTGTTTGTCGACAGCGATTTGCAATACTTGATGGAGTTCAGTGAGCTTTCGTTCGATCAGTTCACTTTTCACTCTCGGATCAGTTTGTCCCATGATAAAAGTCTCAATTATCATTTCAGTCTTCTTTTGAGAGTAATAGGTTCAACTGCGCGCCGAATTTTATTCCGAAATTCGGGATTTGTCTTTTCTTCATTTCGTTTAGGGTTGATCGAAGAGTAAACTTATTTTGCACCGTGGCATGTTTCCGTTCTAGCGCTTCCATGAGGTTTGAATATGTCAGACCATCAGCGGGTGTCTCACTGAGCGTTCTCTTTAATACTTGGACTCAAGTACTTCAGTTTCTGTGAAGGGTCCCATCCGTTAGCTAAGCGATTACGCTTCTAATGCTTCAAAATTTGCTGAATTTAACAGTCAAATCTTTCGGTCCTCTGCGAGGCAAATTAATTCACACTCACTCACTCTCTGCAATCACACTCACTTCCTTCCGAGTCAGAGGCCTGTTGGTTTAGCAGTCTGTAGTTGCAAATCTTCAGCCTTTGGGCAGAACGTTTGGTCTCTTTAAAAATCGCTTCAGATACCGAGGTAACTTGACAAGGAGGACGATAGTACGCTCTTTCATCCTCGACATGATTCGCATAGTCACTCCACAACCATTCACATACCTGATCATATTTATTAGAGCGAGCGTTGTGGCTAAACTGTCGCTGTAATTTATCACTGGTATAATATCCATGGTCGGGTGTGGAATAGTGTGGGTTACTGCTCCTACGTCCCTCTCTCATGTGGATCGCAAAATCTGACACAAGTTTTTTGGGTCGAACGACCAGTTGGGGTTGAACTGAGTTATCGGCATCATGTATGCGTATATTCTCAAAGTCTTGGGTAAGTTCAATGGGGTGAGTGATCAGTTGTGTACGCAGGTGAGATGGTTATATCTTAATACGAATAAATGATAAATCAACTTATTTCCTGCTTCTTTATTGTTTCCTTTCTTCAACCATTCGCGATACATAAACAAGCAAATCTTCAACAATTATTTTCTGGTCTGACATCAGCGTATTTACTTATTTCTGGCCATGGACCACAATTACATTTCCTGGTAGAACATAAACACGCAAGGAGTAAAAACAAAAGCAGTGCCGCGGTAAATGTATTATTATTTAACACATGTGCAGTCAATAAATAAAAGTTATTGTTGTAAAATATTCACAATAGGCTAGATTGTTCTAGGAAAAAATATTGCTGTGAAATATTTATTGGTTTATGCGTAACATTTTTTTTAAATCAGCAAGATATAGGTGGAAATCGGCCAAAACTTGATAATCGCACAGTTCCTATTTTCCAATCAGCATAGCAAAAAATCGAATAGAAAGACCCCCATTTTTCTGGCTATTTATGTTCTTCTAAAGGTCCAGTACATCTGATTTTGTGGTGTTTTAGTTCGTGCAATATTGTGGAGAGTGCCAGATTTCAAAATGTTATACAGAAAGTCTATGTAAAATTGATTGTGGTCCATGGCCTTCTTCCTCCGCGCAAAGCCCAGGTTTGGCTATGCATCAAACAGGCGGATTTATCACCACACCAAAACAAAAATAAATACAAACATTGTTATGTTAATACTAAAGATTGTTTAAAAATTATTTATGCCAATGATAAAACCTATTGAAGTTATGGTAAACTATCGTAAAATCAATGTGTAAAAATTACAGAGGTAATAATCACAAAAATAAAAAGACACCACGCCTCATTTCTAAAAAGAAAAGCGTTAATTCGATGCTAAAAGTTTTAAATATCAGTGTGATAACCTAGTTTTAAAAATATAGCAAACTTTAAATTATTTATGAGTAAGACACAACCACAAGAAATTCCGGGGGAGTCAGATTCCCTTGAAATATGCTTGAAAAGTCACATTTTATATTATTTCTAAAACATTCATTTCCATAAAACATTTTCACCAACTATTCTTGACATGATTGCGTATGGAAATATGTTGATGTTTTAAGTTTGAAAAAAATAAAATAGCCAAAGCACACTTAGCAACAAATTCTAGAA
The DNA here is from genome assembly GCA_949752745.1 of Protula sp. h YS-2021. Lineage (NCBI taxonomy): Eukaryota > Metazoa > Annelida > Polychaeta > Sabellida > Serpulidae > Protula > Protula sp. h YS-2021. The sequence continues at coordinate 23,308,002 of OX457027.1, read as the reverse complement.
AAACAATACACCATTCATAAATACTTTGCTGGTTTATTCTTTGCCTTGCAGACTCTTAAAAGGTATTTATGGAAATAGTATTTCCTTTAAGACTAATTGTAGACATGAACAATATTTGAAATTTATGATTTTCAGTTATACAATTTTTGGTTCAGAGCCATAAATTTTTAATTATTCGAATTCTCTTTAAAATGATGTGACTGTATTCAACTTTACACATATTGATAAGACTCGATAGCTATAACAGACTATTTTTAAGAAATTCGTGGAAATAACTGCAATGAAAGGCACCAGAGACGGTTTCCAGTGTCGAGGGTTTCATACTGCATTTTTACTAAGTTTTACTATGCTAAGGTTTTCTTATTTAATTGACTTTTTTTATTTGATCACATGTATGACTCTATTTGAATTGCTGTAAGAGACACACCTAAGTGCCTTTGTGATCTCTGTGTTTTAACCTTCAACCTTGTATCAGATGCACCGTTACATGCCGAACAACCTATAAAAGCTAATGTAATTATTGTAACTTAAATACATATGTTTCCCTTAACTGGTATTTTCTTTTGGGATACTCGGTTTTTCTCTTAATAATACCGAAATCCCCGGGTACGCCATTTCCCGGGAAAAGCACGAAATGTTGTGGATTTTCAAAGTGCCTCGACGTTTTGTAATAGTTGCTTCTCGGGTTGCGGGTTTTTCGCGGTTTTTTGCTCTTTTTACATTTAACATTAAAATTAAGAATTTTTCTGTTCAGTTTACTTTTATTCTGATGTTACAATTTTTGTTCTTGTCTGACTACTTTTTGATTGCTGTGAAAGGTTGGTCGCATTATCTATTCGATCTAAGTTTTTTACTTTCAACCTTGTATAAGATGCGCCAATAAATATCGAACAGCACCCAAAGCTGTTAAAGTTACTTAAGTACAAATGTCCTCCTAAACTGATAATGATTTTAATGTGTCAATCGTTCTAGGTTTTAAAAGGTCTCAAAATAGCTGGTCGCGATTTTTCTTGTTTTTAGAGCGTTGGTCTTGATCAAAATCATCAGCAACCTTCTGCACAGTGTTGCCAAGGTTGCTTGGAACAAGCAAAATGTGGCTTGATTTTACGCTGTTTGCTTGTTTGATTTCCCTTTCGCGGGTTGCTTGTTTCCCAGGGGCACTTATATAAAATGTGGCTACCATGCGCGTACAAAAAAACGCAGAAAAAGAGGGTAAATTCTGTCCAAAACGTAGTCCGCGCGTAAGGCTTAAACGAAATAGTTAGGGGAAATTTTTCGTTTTGTCTGCGTTTTTCATAAAGTAGGGGGTTGAAATCAACAAGAATTCCGCGTTCTAAATACCTTAGCTGAATAAAAAATATGTAATTTATTTTCAAACAAGCATTCCCTATGCATTTTCAGTGTAACTGAAGTAACTTGCTCGTTCTCAAACATAGCAATGCAAATATTAGGAAAAAACGCGGGGAAAAAAGGATCTATTAGAGATGATATTTTCCGCATTTTTGCCAAAATATACTGCATTCTGCATTTAGTTGGTCTTTTTGAATTAGTTGGTAGTCATTTTATACTTGAGTGCACCCTCGGACTTGTTTTTCGCTTAGATTGACATTTGTACCTTTTTGGGTTTTTTGCTTGTTTTATTGTTTTAATTTTTATTTCATCTCCTTTTGTAAAGGTGAATTTGGGCCCAAGGTAGAAGTTTGTCTCCTTTTGAAACGCTAATTTTAGACCCAGGGCAGACGTTTAGCCTTTTTCAAGTTTTAAATGCAGTAATTTCCCTTAAATCCACTGAAAAGAAGAAAGTTGTAATCGCTAATTTGTATTGTAGTTTTGCACTTATTCTTACTTTTTTTCACTTGTAGGCTGCAATGTTTTGTCTAGAATGCCTGGAAATGGGTGATAAATGATCAACAAATATTCGAATTTCCATTGAATATTCGAATCTAGCGACTGGAATTTAGTTTTGTTAGTGCATGCTGCAGGTGGTGTTGCTAGGTATGCAGACATGTGGTGATATATGCCTAGCATATCTGGAAATGGGTGAAAATGCTCAACCGTATATAAATTTGCATTGAATATTCGAATATCATAAATGAAAGCTGAGTTTTGTTAGTGCCTGCTGTCAGACAGGTTGCAATTTTTTGCCTAGGCTGTCTGGAAATAGGTGAAAAATGCTCAACGATATTCAAATTTCCATTGAATATTCGAATCTAGCGAATGAAACTTGAGTTTTATTAGTGCATGCTGTAAGTGGTGTTGCTAGGCATGCAGACAGGTTGTAACATTTTGTCTGGTATATCTGTGAATGGGTGAAAAGTCTCAGTTACAAAACCAAAATTCCTTATTAATTTAAACAACAGATTGCTTCTTTTCTATTACTGATCGATGCAGATTGAAATAGGAACAGACAACAGAATCGATGCTTGGCCCTAGCTGACATAATGAACATTACTTAATGAGGCAATAAACTTTCTATCTATCTATCTATCTATCTATCTATCTATCTATCTATCTATCTATCTATCTATCTATCTATCTATCTATCTATCTATCTATCTATCTGTCTAACTATTCTATCGATCTTTCAATCCGTCTATCCATACATCTGTCTATCTATCCATCTATCTATATCTCTGTCTTGCTCTCTGTCTCTCCAGTTATAGGTCAGAACACACCTGTCTAAAATGTGAAACAGTAACGTGTCTCTATATGCAATTGTACTATTTTTCGATAGAAGAAAAAATTAAAATGTCTTGTTGTTGGGAGCCTTTAAATAACTTCATGAAATGAAAATGAGGAAAACTGCTTTCACTTGGAGCAACAAAAGTACCTTTCTGAACATAAAAAAAAATTCCGAATTCTGTGAAAAAAGTTAAATTTCATGCCAAATTGCCAGTCGCAGAAAAACTCAAAAAAGCTTGAAGCATATTATATCCCAGTAAATGTTCTGGCGTCTGGAAAACTTCGATTTGATGTTGCTTCGCTGAACAGGCCAAATGGCAGCATTGAACCCGGTTGTATATTGGTTTTCTTGGTCGCAACCACAGATCAACGTCTTTGACACAACATTGAAGTGACGTTGATTTTGCTCCCCAAAAACACTTCCCCAACATTAAATTTGGCTGTAATTTGTTGTGATCACATGTGTTACCATAGATCAACGTCTTCTCGACGTCTGTAACATTCGTTGAGCATACGTTTGATAAAACCGCTCTTTGGGCGTGACTTTGATTTTTGATGGCGAAAAACCTGACTTTTCCGAGGCTCAATTAGTGTTTCTGACGCAACGCTGAATATCTTGATGTATTGGTGTATGGTGTATTATGATTTGATATGGGCGCCACTTTTCTCATGCTCGATTTATTTGTCAAGTCGACTTCAAAAGTGATCGAGAACCCAAAATGTCACAAATATTACTGAGGCGTTTTAGATAACAAGTCTTGCAACAAATGGAGGATCATTATTCGCGTGTTTGTTTTATTTTTAATGATTTGAGGAAACCCAACAAGACATTTATTATGTAAAAACAAGTTAATAGCAAGTGATGATATGTGCATCCCCGAAAGGTGGGAGTTAAACTTCTTCGCTCATCCTAACGGCAAGGATACAATACATGGCAGAACGCGTTATATCTGCTCACACTTTGTACTGTTGGCTATATCATAGTTGTATGTCTAATAAAGTGGCAGTTGACCACTAGACATGCTACAGTATGATGCTACCAAATTTGGTCGCCCTAGCCCTAACTGTTTTAGATGCGTTTGCATGAAACGGTTATGGCAGAAAAAAGGAGTGACAATACCTATACAATACAATACTATACCATTCAATAAGCTATGGGGATTGACAATCCCTAAGTGTGTTTATTGCAATCGTCTAAACAGAGCTCTTTGATAAACTAATTTCCACTCAGTATGACGGACCTGTCACCATTGCAACAGCTGTTTGTGTCAATGTACAACTATAACCTAATTTTACTCATTTACTTGGGCACATGATGATGCACTGATGACTTCGACAACTGGGGATTTTGGCCGTCGTATAACTGTTTTATTCCTTTCTCTTTATCGATGTCCTCGCAACACAGTATGGGTATGAGACAATATTTATATTTACTCCATATTTACGCCAACCGCTGTAAATAATTCTTGTCTCAAGCACTGGCAGTACTTTACGACAGAGTAAAATTGCGTGAAAAAAAACAATAAATAAAAAAAAAAAAAAAAAAAAATTGTGTGAAAAAAATAGATCTTATAAATAACTTATGTAGAGCTTACTTAGGTGACTAATACAGTCTTCGCTTAAGACATAAGCCTTAACGTTCACCCAGACACGCTGGAACGTGTACTTATCGTCCTACAAGGATTAAGAAACGCCTTGTGCCCATGCAATGGGTCCATGCTCTCTTCTTTGCTCACATCAACGTTGACGCACAGCAACATCCGTAGTGGCCTCCTGTTTAGCAACCTCAGTCATTAAACATGGAAATGAAGACTCTTGTTTCCCTTCTACATGGTCACACTCTTCATCAGTACATCATAACATCATTAATGCGGCCAACGCTCGCGCGCAAGCAAGTACTGGCATACATCAAGCCCAATCTTGGCCTTGGTCCCGCCCGAAATTTACAGACGGACCTCCCGATGATTGTATCGGCCAGTCCATCGGTAAAATCGTAAGTGAAAAACATGCAACTTATTGAATCCAGAAAAAGTAAAGTTAAAAAAAGATGTACAACTTTTAAAACACCATGGAATCACACTCAATGTGTACTAAAAATGATATTTCATGGGACAGCTTTGTCTTGCACGTTTGCGCTCGATCCTTAGACGCTCGCATTTTTATACAAGTAACATTTCATCAATTTTTCAAAAACACTTCTATTGCCTCAAAACATCTACTGATGTATGGTTAATATAGGTGTTATGTATCTTACAAGTGTTATAAAACTAAACTAGATTTGACAAAGACGTAGGCCAATGGCAAGTCATCAAATTTTTCAGAAACAAAAAATTCGCGCTAGGTCAGATTTAATTTCTTCGAGAAAAAATAAGATAAGATCGATAGCCTTCTCAATACTTATTTTGAAAGATTTTGCGATGAGGAATAAGTCTGTTCTATGGTCCTCGTCTGAATCATTGTAACATCAACTATTGTTATAACCCAAGAACATTTCATCGTGGATTCACCATTTTTATTGCACGAATCCACTGTCTTTTAACAAGAATGACACTCTCTTTTAACAAGAAGGTATCTGCTCATTTTGTCACTTCTGATAACTGTCTTTCTTGTTTATTGACCGTGTTACACATATATAGTTTAGTACCAAACTGCAAACTCTTGCCTGAAGATGCTACTCGCCTGTGATTTCAACCAGGTGTATAATATTTAAATGTCAAGACACACCGATGTGCCATGCCTTTGTGCTGGGTGAGATCGTTTTGAAAAAATTTTCTCCCTTACCTTTCTCTCTTTTCCTACTCTCATTATCGTTCGCCCATTGTCTCATTTTCTTTTTCGTTCTTCCTCCTTTCTTTTAGACAATAGAAACCATTTTATTTGGTGCCGTAATAGTGAACAATAACAGATCAATTTCATCAGAGGTCAGTTGTTTTATAACAACGCCAAGCAGTGAGCGATGAATAGTGCAACTCTTCCCTGCATGCATCAGTAGCTTCAACCGCCATTTTGACGTGGTTTCAAAACAAATGCAAAATTAGTGACAATTTTCAACTCAGACACTGCATGAATCGCGCATACACTGTCTGTATGTTGACTTACCGAAACTAAAGAAATGGCACAGAAGCCTCCTTTGTACTCATTCAAAGAAAAGCGTTTGAATTTGTGAAAGTTTGAAGAGCAAAGTGGGCGATAAAAGGAGTTCCACAATGTTCTGGATTTTATCGTACTTGTATGACATAATGGTCAATTTAGCAACCGAATTCGTTCTGTATGTTTTCATTGATGTATGGGCTAAAAATTTATTGCGAGATGCAAGGTTGGTATATCTTTTTACCCGGTAGTAAAGTACCAGTAACCTTGTGCGCAGTGCGGTACCGGTACCATCAGCAAAACAACCCACCGGCATTTTCTTTCATACCTGACGAAAAAAAAAATTCCTTGTCCATACAGAACAAGTGAGAAGTGCATGGCCGTTCAGAAATTGGGGAGTGCATTGCCCTTTGCGAAAGTGAACGGTGCCCTTTTACTCAGGGGTTTTTTCCACATCGATCGACGAAGCTCCGAGTCAGCTGTGACTTGTATAACATCTTATACCTCTCTGCCAAAGCTACGAAGCCGTCCATTGTTCCACTAATAGGGGTCAGCTTCGTATGTTATGAGGCACGAATTCTGCATACCAGCCCCTACCATTCAAACGTTTAAATAAAGTTCATGCCCTTTTTTAGTGATCTGTATATCTTTTATTTGTTCATGAAAGTGCAGAAAAGTTAGCTTCCGTACCCACATGTCAAATGTTTGTTTACATTCTGGCCTTTAAATGACCAGGGTTGGCAAGATTTGCCCGGCCAGATTTGCCCGGCAATTGCGGGCAAGGCAAAATCTCTGAAAGTGGCCAAATCTGGCAGAATCTGTTTTTTTTTCGTCCAATTTTTTTAACAATTTTTTTGTTCATTTAATTTTAAAATTTAGTTTTCTTGAAATGTAGTAAAACTAGTTTTATTCACCCAAGCACGCGTTTATTTAGATAAATAATGCACTTTCGAATAAATTCAATACCACATAGTAGAGTATTTAAGTACATAAAAAGGGGAATTTTTGGTTAAAAGGTCTAATCCGCAATTCTACAATGAATGTCTCTGCAGATGATGCACGTTATATACTACCCTGTCGATTTACTCATGAAATGCTTGGGAGTAGTAGTTCGGAGTAATAAATTTGAGTAGTAATTTGAAATATTTGCATCTCCGGTAATTACATCTCTTTGTATGTGGCTTCACGACAAATTAATCCCCTCGAGCATTCTTAATCTCAGGGCTGGTAAAAATTTGGAAATTTTTAAAAATTTCATAAAATTTGAAATTTTTGAAAAATTTTAGAAAAATTGAAATTTTTGAAATCTTTCAAAGCACAGTAGAAAAAAAGACATTTCCAGGCGATGCGTAATATCTGTTGGTTTAATTTAACAATTACCACCGTCGAAAACGCATATACAGACAAAATGGCTGCATCGCATACCAGTTAAACGTATAAATAGGTTGATTGCATAAAATTATGTATTTTTAACGGGATAATTGCATACTGCTTTATCGTAAAACCGGTAAAGGCAATGCTAAACTAGAAGCAAACTCGCTCACGGGCGTGAGTTGCCCCCTGTTTGTTTAGCCAACATATTGTCTGCTATATTTTTCACCTATTGTGTACATTTCCGACCTCTTTCCCCTGTGCCGTTAACATTGAGCCCCCTTTCAGCAGTTACTATAAACCCTTCCGCCTCTCTCCCCACCTCTTAGAAACACACTCGCTCAGATACCCGAAGTAGATGTGTCAACGATGCCATAGGCCAGCAACTGCTAGCTTTGTTACTCAAAAGTCGTAGACTACGCAGGATTTCTGTGGATGCATTGTTTGGTGGTAGAGTTATGCCAACGCAGTGTGTTAACTGACAACTTAAGATGCAAGTCCGTTGATAGTTAACCATCAGTATTTAGTATTCTAGATGTCCAACCGATTTCTTATTTAAAAATTTCAAAACATGTGAAATTTTTACAGTGAAATATTTCAAGAAATATTTCATTCGAAATATTTCACACCAGCCCTGCTTAATCTCCGGTTTCATACAGTGTTTTGGCGTTTAATAATCATAAGATTAACTAAACACCATTTTATTATACCGATAAAAGTTAGAAACTCCGTTTCCCTAATTATGAAATCCTGGCGATAATCTCTTTGTATGTGGCTTCACGACAAATTAATCCCCTCGAGCATTCTCAATCTCTGGTTGAATACCGTGTTTTGATGTTTAGTAATCAGAAGTTCAACTGAATACCTTTTTATTATACATATCAAAGTTAGAAACTCCGTTTTCGCAATTATAAAAAACCTGCCGATAATTGATGATTTTAAATTTTGCCAGATTTGGCCAGATTTTCCCGGCAATTGCCAGATTTTGCCGCCGGCAAGGCAAAATCTAGATTTTACCGCTTTTTTGCCAACCCTGTAAATGACCAAAGTCTAAGTGACCAAAAATTTAAATAAAGGGATTATAGTTAATTTGTAAAATACCAGTAACCCAGGACCGTTCGCCACTTTTCAATGGTTTTTAGGCCCCAACCCTTCGGTTTGGGGCCTATAGGTTTGGGGTGTCCGTCTGTCCGTCATAGCTTTATACCCCTATGAATTTGAGGGGGGGGGGGGCGGATGGGGCCTGCTTGTGTTTCACAAATACTTACTTGTCACATAATAACTTTCGTGTTTTAGACGCGATCCGGATATGCTTTTGTATGTAGCAAATACAGGATTTTACACAAGTTTTCTGTTATGCACGAAGTAAAATGTCATGCTTTACGAAAATGCCAGGCCGATGTATTTTTTTCGGGCAGGATTTTCGAGCTGTAACTCGCCACTTTATTCTATCATCCCGAAATATAAATTTTAAGTGCAGACTGTAAGACTATCAATTCGCTTTTCAAAATGACTGCTAAGAGCTATCAGAATTGCATGTGAATATAAACCTGACTTCATGAGTGTATACTAACAATTTTTAGGCCCCGACCGTTCGGATTGGGGCCTATAGGTTTGGGGTGTCTGTCCGTCATCACTTTATACCCCTCTGAATTTAGGGGGGCGGTTGGGGCCTGCTTGTGTTTCAAAAATACTTACTTGTCTTATCGCAGATCAGTATTTTGCATTCGAGAACCAGTGGCAGTTGTCAGGAGGTTCGACCAAAAATATCGTTTCCGGGATAATTGTTGTTTTCGGGACGTGGCGATGCTACAGGCACAGGCGGGTTCAATCTAGGCTACTGGTATATACTAAATAGTTGATAGATGCAGAATTATGTATGAATTTATTTTGTACACCCACAATATTTGACTTTTTAGTCCCCCGCCGGGGGACTGTAGTTTTCGGGTTTGTCTGTCCGTCTGTCGACACTTTTTTTGTTAACACACTCAAGCCTACATTTTTCCACCGATTGTTAAGATATTGTATATATGGGTAGTACTGGAACGAACAAGGATCGGTATTGTAAATGAGCCATGTCGGCCCAAGGACATTGGCCCAGCTGAACTTCATAAATTTTCCCAATCCTTACTCAGTCGAATGAGTTTGTTAACACACTCAAGCCTACATTTCTGGTTCGATTGTTGAAATCTTTTAGAGATAGGAAGCATTGGAACCAACAAAGGTCGGTATTGTAAATGAGCCCTATCGGCACAAGGACATTGGCCCAGCTGAACTTCACAAATTTTCCCAATCCTTACTCAGTTGAATGAGTTTATTAACACACTCAAGCCTACAACTCTGGATCGATTGTTTTAATATTTTAGATATAGGAAGTATTGGAACCAAAAAAGGTTGGTATTGTAAATGAGCCCTTTCGGCCCAAGGACATTGGCCCATCTGAACTTCAGAAATTTTCACAACCCTTACATAATGGAATGAGTTTGTTAACACACTCAAGCCTACATTTCTGCATCGATTGACAAGATATCTTAACTATGAGTTGTATTGAAACCAACAAGGTTTGGTATTGTAAATATGCCATTTCGGCCCAAGGACATTGACCCAGTTGAACTTCACAAATTTTCCCAATCCTTACTCAGTTGAATGAGTTTGTTAACACACTCAAGCCTACATTTCTTGATCGATTGTTGAAATATTTTACATATAGGAAGTATTGCAACCAACAAAGGTTGGTATTGTAAATGAGCCCTGTCGGCCCAAGGACATTGGCCCAGCTGAACTTTAGAAATTTTCACTACCCTTACATACTGGAATGAGTTTGTTAACACACTCAAGCCTACATTTTTTGAAACAATTGGCAAAATGTTATACACATAGGTAGTATGGGTGGTAACAAGAATTGGTATTGTAAATGAGCCATGTTGGCCCAATGACATTGGCCCAGCTGGAATTTTAAAATTCACGAATATGATACGAAGGGTTGTAGTCCAACCTAACAAAATCAAATACCGGGACTGTACGCCGGCGGGGGACATAGTCAGTTTCACTGACCCACTTGTTATTTCTTACGTTCCTTTTGAAATATAAATTTAAAAGTTTTTTTGGTTGATAATTGCAAAAATTATTGTTATTTCTTCACGTAATAAAGTATGCTCCCTGTTTACAAACAAATGTCAATTATCGCGGGAGATTTTGGATTATTTCCGTATTATTTTCTTTTAAAGAAAGCGTAATACAGAAGTTTACATGATTACCGTTGTACTTTGAGGGCCTTCAGCAAAAATTTTCAGCAAAATATGAATGGTCCTTTTTTCATACTTTTTTTCCCCAAATTTATCATTTTTGTCCTTTTTTAATCCTTTTTCTTGATGACTCCGTGACGACACTGCGTTATTCACCGTTTTACCAGTGTGCCAAAAGCTGCAGCAGGAGCCATACAGTCGTGTTGGGTACGAAAGCACACATAAAGACACCTGTACCTACTTTACGAGAGTATTTATTATGACCTTGATGTGGCGTGCATTAGAACGACAACACTCATTCTGGATGACTGCCACAGCAAAGCTGGCTTTATCTAATTTAATATAATTTACAGTTGGTGGTCGTTGGAAACCAAAACTAATGTTTTATTTTAATTCTCCTCATTTTCGTGATTTATTAGGCCTCAACCCTTCGGATTGGGGCCTATAGGTTTGGGGTGTCCGTCCGCCTGTCCGTCCGTCTGTTCGTCATCGCTTTATACCCATATGAATTTGGGGGGCGGTTGGAGCCTGCTTGTGTTTCACAAATACTTACGTGTTTGAGGTGTTTAGTAGCTAAATTATAAAATGTTGTTTATGGCAGGGATGACGACGAGAAAAGGAAGATTTGGTTATGGGAGTCTCTGGTTGTGGCGGTGGCAGCCCTTCTGTTGTTCATCTTTCACCACACGCCTTACATTTTGCTGGTTCTTTCGGCCTGCACATTTCTCTACACGCAGCTTCTCGGCACCATCAATTTCAGGTAATAATAAATCTCCAGTTGTTTTTCAAATCTTACTAGCACTTTTGATTTCAAGCCAGGAACCGGGAAAGATGCACAAGGACAAACAAGCAGTGCTTGGTTTTTGTTGTTTGTATTCACCCAAGGCTGGAATTTTCCCGGATAAGACCTATTTTTTTTCTAGGACAGAGTAAAAACTGGGAAATAGTGACAGAATTAAAGTAATATTTAGGCAACTTGGGTGGTGTTAAAGGTAAAGGAAAAGTTTTACCCATGAAAGTTTCTTGCAGCTATTAAACACTAATTATTTGACCAACGCAAAATGGTTATGGAACTGAGTGACAGCCGAGACATTGTTTTATGCACTGAGATGCACATTGTCCACCGAACGCCTTTTTGTTTAGTCTTTTAATTGTAAAGATTAAACAAACAATGCTCAGGCGCCCCAAATAACAAAATGAAACGTGACGGGCTACTTTCTGTGTTAATGACAAACTGCGATGATACCAAAGTTCACATAAATTGACCAGTAAGTAAACACTGACAAACAAACAGAGGGCTACAGTTGCCAGAGGACATTTGTAACAAGGGATTAGCAGTAAGCTATTTTTTCACCCCTGACCGGCAAAAAATAATTTTATCAGGCGGTTTGTCCACTTTCGAAAAAACCGGCCAACCAACCTGAATTATTCCTGGGATGCCGGGTTAACCATGTAGTTGCCCTTTTGGAGAATGGTACAAAAGTTCATCGCTCAGTTGGCAGTGTCCGGTATATAGAAGGGTTAGTTGTTTGGCACTGTGTAGCGGAAGATTGACAGAGGCCCGCTAAATGTTACATCTAAGGACGCAAGCAGCGCGACCACGCCATGGCGGTAGTGTAGAACGTTTGGGTATGGCTGTTGTAGGTACTTGTGGCGACAGCTGGCCACGCGCTGGGAGGAGTTCCAGCAACACGAGGAGAGTATGGAGCACTATCACGAGCTGCTGCTAACCCAGCAGGAGCGTAACGCCGCCGCCGTCTCCGCCATCCCCTTCTCGCACGCCCAACCCGTCCCCGCTAAATCCCCGCCTGCACCGGCCACTACCGCGTATGGCTTCGATGCGAATTCGGTGGAGCCGTGGTACCCGGATGAGAGGGGCGGCACCATGCCGGGATTCACGCCAATGCACAACAATGCCATGCCGCCTAACATCACGCCCACGTCGCAGCTCCGACACAGATTTGATCCTGGCTTTCAGACCTCTACGCCCATATATTCTAGCGCTGGTATGCCAGTGCTCAACAAGGCTCCCCAGTTTCAGACTCGCTCCCCGGAATTAACGCGCAGGCCTCTGCACTCTTATCCACCAATGGTTGCAGCTCCACCGGAAACCACAGGAGCGTCTATTAAAAACCGGTTCATGTCAGCGCTTGGCATGGCCCCGCCACCGGCGCTCCATCCGGGCCTGCCCAACAGCGGGCGACAGGTGTGCTTCATGAACTGCGTGCTACAATGCCTTGCGCACGTACCCGGCCTGGCCGACTGCCTTTCACGGGACTGCCAGACACTCCGCTGCACGGCCAGCGAGGCCAATCTCGTCATCGCCGTCGCTAATCTCTTCCAGGCACTATCCGCCCCGCCCGACGACAGTGCACCCAGGTATGTGCCTTTCCATCTGGCAGTTGTTTAAAAGAAATGAGAAAGTTGCCAGAAGAAAAGGATTTCCAATTTTTGAAATCTCTTTTCATTCTTGCATTTATACTGAAATGGTAATTATATCGACGTCATTTATAGCTCTGTTCAAAAGTACATATGAAGCTAGAAAAATGTCATACCAATATGAAGGGATGCCTGTAATCAGGGCTCGAACTTAACTATTTTTTACTCGGAGCCACCGGGCTCCCGGGTCTGAAAATCTGGGAGCCCGACCCAAAATCTGGGAGCCCGGAGTATACATGTTTGATTAAATGAAAAAAAAAAAAAAGAAAAAGAAAGAAAAAAAAAACAGTGTATTCGATTTTTTATTACTGTCACACTTGTCATAACATGAAATCTATGTTCTGTCAAGCTTCTTTTTCTTCATTTACGTCTTGTTTCCCTTTCTCATTATTTTCCACTTTTTTGTCCATCATATCGGGACGCCTTATTCGAACACCTGAAGTGGCCCAAGGATCAATAGCATGGCTAGGGTCAAAGCTAGATATTTCTTCTGATTCCAGTTGAACCATCATGAAGTAACTAACGTGATCATCACTTAGGCAGGACCGCCACTTTTCGTTTTTTAGCCCCCAACCGGGGCTTTGTGCCCCGGAAGGGGCTTATGGATTGCACTCTGCCGTCTGTCTATCCGTCCGTCCGTCCGTTACCACTCATTCGTCTTAGATGTGTAGGCCATTTGGTCTGAAAGTTTACAGGACTCACCCTCATGGTCGTAGCTTGATGCACACCCATTTTTTTGGCGGTCCGATAATTTTTTAAAAATTTTAGTGTTTTCAATATCTCAAAAATAGCCCATCAGTTCTTCACCATACCTTGCAGAAAGAAAGACCATACAATGCAGATTTGCACTGAGGAATTGTTTTGATTTTTTTTCTCAAAAATTGAATTTTTGACGAATTTTTGAAATTTCAGGTGTTTTTTTAACTGTTTTGGACTGTTTTGGACTTTATTTACGCGATATCTCTAAAACATTTCATCAGATCTTCATCAAACCTTTTAGAAAGAAAGACCATACTTCGACGATCATCACTTAAAGGGTTATTTTTTATTTTTGTGAAAAATTGAATTTTTGACGAACTTTTGGTATTTTGGCACTTTGGTTTGTTTTTAGCTGTTTTGGACTTTGTTCACTCGATATCTCTAAAACAGTTCATCGGATCTTCTCCAAACCCTGGAATTAGAAAGACCAGATAGTGCACATCATCACGAAGGTTGATTCTGGTTAAAAATTGTATTTTGAACGATTTTTTTAAATTTCACTTTGATGTGTTTTTAACTTTTTGACTATGTGCACACGGTATCTCAGAGATAGTGAATTCGATTTTGATCAAATCTAGCAGGAAGAAAACCCTATAGTGTAGATGATCACTGAAGTAGTGGGTCTGTCTGGTAAATGGGTTAGGTTGGCCCAAGGAAAATGATCCAAATGCACTTTGAAATTTACCCAATCCTGGAAATTATTCAGCATCGGAATGAGTTTGTTAACACGATATCTCAAGAACAACTGCAGGGATTTTAATGAAACTTGGTATGTGGCTTCTATGGGAACAAACACAGATCGGGTTTTAAATGGGCCAGGTTCGTCCATGGAAAATGCACCAACTGGACTTGGAAAATTTCAGCTCTTGATTGACTACTGATGGCCGTGTTTAACTGATTGGGGCCTGTGGGGAATATGTCGGCTATGCACACTGCTCTAGTTCCACAATGTAGTCCTGAAATGTTTCAAAGCTGATTTCTTATCAATTATGAACAAATTCATTGTGGAGAAACCTGATGTCTCTAGCGTGCAGTTCTCAAAGCATGGATTTCTCATAACGAATTAAAAATAATTAAGTTCATTGTTAAGTTTCTGACGTCACAATAAATAAAATCCGATTTCAGTATTGTAAAAAAAAAAAAATACCGGATTTTCCGGGAGCCAGCCGGACTCCGAGATCTAAAAATCTCGGAGCCCGGCGCGAAATCTGGGAGCCTCGGGCTCCCGGGCTCCCACTAATTTCGAGCCCTGCCTGTAATTTTCTTGGGCTAAACCACATCACCACAGAAGTACCACATCTAGGGAGGGAAACAATATAGCGCAAGATATTGGTAGTTCAGGTAGAAATGAAAGAGAAAAAGATGTGACCGGAGTTTCAGACTTTTAAAAATCTTGTGTGTATCCGCAAGTATCTTTACTTTTAAGGGTAGATTAATTTTAAAAAAAAATACAAGAGGCGCTCGTTTATGAGACTTTGATGCGGTGAAGAACAGAAGTGTTGTTGTGTTGCCAGGGTGATGCAGCACGACACGCTGCGGGAAGCAGCCAGCAAGCTGCCGCGTTCGGTTGTCATAGCGCCTCAGGAGGGCGGGCAGCAGCGGCAGCAGGACTGCGCCGAGTTCCTCCTGTGGCTCATCGACGGCCTCCACGAGGCGCTCAATTCCTGCCGCCCGCTAGGCGCCGCCAGTAGTAACCAGCTGGGTGCGTACTTCTCCCCGTCTCTGCAGTCAAGCTCGCTTCTGCCCCCACCTTCTCCACTAATCTTTCATGCCCCCCTTTTCCGTCCACACTACTACCAACTAAATTCCACGGTGTTCCTACTCTTGCAGCCACTCTTATTTTAGTTTTTTATTATTATTATTACTATTTATTTATTTGTTTTTTTTTTTTTTTTTGGACCAGAATAACTTTACCAAGGAAGTATCAGTTTTATTTCAGTTCCCTTTTTGCAGTGAAGAGGGAGTAAAGTTGGCCGGGAATTTCGGGATTGAAAATTGGAGGACCCGAGGAACTGTGTCCTTAACATTGCTATTGAGCGTTGTCCCATAGGTTCTGAAAATGGCTTATTGAAGCAAAATTTAGGAAATGCTCTTTATTGTTTGCAGACAACAGACCAAAATACCAGAACGCTGCCCTGGAGATGCTCAAGTTTATCTACGGAGATCTCAATAAACAGCGGGTGGATGAGCTTAAGCTGGCCTGCCAGAAAGAGGCAAGTGCTGGGGGGGGGGGGGGGGAGAGTGACATGGGGCGGCTGCCCGCCACATTATAGGCATTAAAACAATCAGTGTTTTAACTTCTGTAAAAAGTAGCACAGCAGTGGTTATATCAGTAATACTAACCAAAGTTACAGCTATAAAACAAATATAGTAGCTACAAATATTAATAAAGGTATACCGGATAGTGTCCTTGGTTCTGTCTGGCCGGGCTAAGTAAAACAATGGGCGATCTTGTTTTACGTAGCGTTAAGATCATTTCCATTAAAAACTGAAGAGAAAAAGAAAGCAAAAAAGAAAGGTGGTACTGTTTTGAATGCTACAACGAAATGCATTTGAAAACAAAGGTAAATCGATGCACGTTTGATGTTTACAGATTGAGTCTGCCAACGGGCTGGACAGCGAGTCATACGCGGAGCCCATCCAGCGCCTGTCGGACCTCGAGTGGCTCTCGTACAAGGCGCGCAACAACTCGGTGCTGGATGACCTTTTCACGGGCCAGCTGGTGGAGAGCCACCGCTGCACCGCCTGCAACAAGATCTCCATAGGCATCCAGACGTTCAACATCCTGCCCGTGCCTATTGTCGAACCGCGTCAGCTCAACGGGCTGGTCTATTTAGAGGACTGCTTCGCGAAATTTGGCCGGATTGAGAATTTGGTTGGGCCGGAAGGGCTACGGTGTGAGTGTTGTAATAAAGTGAACCAGAAGCTGCATGACTCAGGGGTGGAGGCGAGCCCTGTTTTAAGTAACGGCGGCGTGGGGTCTAAAACCCTCATACAGACAATGCAGAAGCGGCGTATTCATCGCCATCACGACCCCACCGCCACCCCAGGGATGGCGGGCATGTCGCCTATAGCTAACACTCCGTCGCATAATGACTCTTTGCATGATTTCAGGACATCTACGCCTATCCATTCGAGCACAGTGCCGTTCACACTGACGGACGGACAGCGTCGCTCGCTGCTTCGCCAGTTGCCTGACTGTCTAGTGGTGCAGCTGTTACGCTTCTCGGTCACATCCGACGGCCACCCGAGCAAGCTCTCGCGCCCTGTCAATATCCCGCTGACGCATCTTGACCTCACCAGCCTCGTCATTGACAACGTAATGCAGCGCGAGGACGTGACGTCATCGCTGAGCAGTGGCTTCCGGTACGACCTGTACGGCGTGTGCGTGCACGTGGGCGCAAGCTCGCTCAGTCACGGCCATTACGTGGCCTACGTGAGAACGCGAGAGTGCGGCTGGTGCAGGTGCGATGACGAGATCGTGACGCAGGTCAACATGCAGTATGAACTAAGTACCAAGCAGCTCAGAGAAAATGCCTATCTCCTGTTCTATAGGAAAACCGCCGGCCCATAGTCAGCCATTTATTCAAGGGATGTCCGCTTAAAAAAAGTTCGCTCAGTGTTAGAGAAGGTTACCCGTTCCAATGCGAAAAAGTGATGGTCTCTAGTCAAGAGTGATATAATAACCTTAATGTGCCTGAAAAATAGACGCCTTGGTCTTGTTCAGCGGTTGAATTTAGCGGCTGATCTTCAGCTAGGCTGCCATATTTTTGCAAAGCAATACGTAGTAGGTAGCCACTCTGTCTGCTAGATAATTCGCATTTTTACCACCAATGTTTTGTTCTTGGCAAACCGGTTATCGGCTTGTCTGAAAAGTCAATCTGCATCGCTGCTTGTTCAGAAATATAAGCGGAAATTTGCTGTAAAACATTTCACACGCGATTAGAAAATTAAAGCTTGTTTACATCCCATTGCCGCTGTAAATGGCCGGCGAGTTTCACAACTTATATAGGTGGACGCTATCGTTAAATGTGTTGTCTTGGCAACTTGATGGGGGGGGGGGGGTGTTGGGAGCAGTTCGCAGTGGGAGCAGTATTCATTGGGTACATGCACAGCGTTCGTACCAGGTTTTAAAAATCGCAGTCCTATGTTCAATTTTGAGATTGTTATGTAATTAACGTAATAAGTTACATCATGGGACAGCATTTTCTACACCAACTCGATCGATGATGCAATATTTACTGAATGTATGCTGGGTCCATTTGGTGAAGGGGTTGTGAACAAGCCACCTTACGCTGCTCCCGGATTTTGTATCTTTTGATAAATGACCCGGAATCTGTGCTGTATTTATGCTTCCGTCGCGGTGATCCTTAAAACAAAAAAATAATAATAATAATAATAATAACCAACAAAAAGTGTTGCCTTGTTGGATTCTCGGCTATTGTTCATGAGTTGCCAAATCTTGTGTAACATTTCTGCTTGATACGAATGGTGTTAATTGATGCCTCAGTGGGGTACGATATTTATTATACGATGTAAGCGATCTTTTTACAATAAAGAAAAAGTGATTTGGAGCAAATTGATCTTGATCATGGAAAAAAATGGATCAGCGGCCTGAGTGATGTGTATTAACCGTGACAAAACTTTATGCGTTTCTTTCTGACAGTATCTGTTTTCTCTTTCTGAAGAACCACGTGATTCTCCGGACCACTCGCTCGCTCTTTTCCTCTCGCCATCTCTGCACACACCTTCCCTGGAGAACTGCCATTGCCCATCGTCATTCGCACCACGTAAAAATAAGTGTGTTCTTCTAATGCGGTTTGATGGGAAGAGTTTAGCTGTGTTCGCTCCCCGGTTACGAGTTCGCTGCTGTTGCATCTGTCCTGCAAGATGTCGAGAGAGCAAGCACGTAGTCCCCCCCCCCCCCCCCACACGTGCGGTTGTAGAAAGCTGTGCGGGTCTTTGGGAGCCCCGTTATATATTTTTGACGTGTGGTAGGATCCAGGTTGAGTAGGCTTATAATTGCTATCTGTTGTTTGTTTGTTTATAAGATTTTATGCGAACTGATAGTGCTGTTTGAAAGATTGAGAGTATTTACCTTTCTCTGAATCAGGGCATTACTATTTTGTTGTTGGACTGCGTGTTGACACCTTTGTTATTGCTTCCGGGTGTGTTTGCTCGTTACTTAGTTACTGTTAGTGTCTGAAATAAGTTAATGGTTCCTCGGGGAACTTAAACCTGTTGACAACGGACATTGATTAACCCTGAATTGGCTGTATTTTTCCCTGTTGCTTCTTGATCCCGTATTCAGGATTCCTCTGTCCGTGATTTTTTTTCTCTTAAACTCAGTTTTTAAAACCCAGTGTTTCAAAGTGATTATTTAACTTTGATGTTATGTATACTTGTTTCATTTCAGTTGGTCACCACGTTTGTAAGTTGGGGACATCATTTATAAAAAGATTTATTTTACAAATTTTGAAATGGATTTTTTAAGTGGTGCTGGTATTTTCCTGCATGGGGTGATTACACACAAACACATTGGCTGGTTTGCCCTTCCACATTTCTTTGTTCACATCCTGTGCTGTTGCAGCAATCGGGGTTTCCGAGGTTTCTGCTGGGGGTGGTTAGTAAATTGCAAAATTTTCATGGTGTTCGTACCCGGAGTCAAACGAAGTCCTCCTTGCCAACACACGTCGAGTTTCATTTCTGGTTTCATAGGATTCGTAGCATAAATAATGGGAAAAAAGTGTGGTTCAAATTTAGTCGAGAAATTTACCCGAAAACGTTGCCGCAAAACACCCCGATGCTAGCTCGTTAACGGAGCTGCGATAAACTATCATGTCCATTGAGTTTCTGGCATTTACGTACCTAGGCGTCAGCGCCACACAGTTTTGTACTAAAGGTATAGTTTTGGCGAGTTCGTCCGAGTCCGCTGTAAACGCATGCAGACTAGTGTTGGGCCCGTTCTGTTGGTCAATTAATGCATTTTTTATTCCCCACAGGGAATATATGCGATCGACCGCGTGTGTTGGTCGGTCGGTCTGTCATAAAGAGCTTGTTAACACGACAACTTAAAAATTCCTGCAAGGATTTTAATGAAACTTGGTGTGTAGCTTCTATGGGATCAAACACAGATCGGTATTGTAAATGGTCCAGATTCGTCCAAGGAAAATGGGCCAACTGGACTTGGAAAATTTCAGCTCTTGATTGACTATTGATGGCCGTGTTTAACTGATGGGGGGCCTGTGGGGAATATGTGGGCTATGCACACTGCTCTAGTTTATGAATGTCGTATGTCAGTGGGCGTCCTAGCTTGTAATAAGTCTCTACCGCTGCCCCTCCGCAGAAACCAATGGGCACGACGTGAAAGGACGTGGGAAATTCACATTTGTTTTACCAGTTCAAAATCTTGAATATCAGCCTAAAAGTTAAATCTCTGCTAAATATATATTTCGCAAGGATTTGTGTTGTCCACCAGTGTCTAGGAAATTTTTTGGAAACTTTATCCTTGAGACAGTTGTTCTTAGGTTGTTCTTTTGCCAGTCAACAAAATCCTCGTCATGTCACATTTGCTGCAGTGGCGTTGTATTTTTGTCACATTATTATTGACAGTCAAGACGTAGCCGTTCAAAACGACTCGCTTGCGTGGTTTGGCGTTAACCTGAGCAGTCAGGATGTGTTGAATACAAAGACTAAAAGTATGACGATTAAACGTTAGTGAGTGTTCTATTACTGCTCCTCAACTGTGTACATTGTTGTAAATAATGCGATCTGTTAGTAAATTAAGAAGCATATCATATTTT
This sequence comes from Protula sp. h YS-2021, assembly GCA_949752745.1. Lineage (NCBI taxonomy): Eukaryota > Metazoa > Annelida > Polychaeta > Sabellida > Serpulidae > Protula > Protula sp. h YS-2021. The sequence continues at coordinate 23,287,613 of OX457027.1, read as the reverse complement.
GCAAATAAACATGAAATCAAACCACTTTGTTTGTCATTTCTAGTTGGGGGAGGGGGGATGTTCTCAGATTTGTCCGGCGAAAGGGCCCTCGAATATCCTCTACCTACGGCACAGGAGGCGGAGCCCCGCTGTACAAACTTCCACGCACCCCCCCCCCCCCCACCCTATCCCCGCGCCATTTCAGTCTTTCATCGCAAAATTATCTATAGGTCGGATTGTTTTGACACGGATTTTACACACGGAAAGAACACGTGGATGCTTTGCAATGTCGTACTTTTTATTCAGATTCATGAAAAATTGTCAATATGACAATTTTCATGAATATTGGAATAAGCGTATTTTCAGCGTCGTTTCGAGGCTTGATCTCGAAAATTATGAACCAGATTGTTGTTAAATTTTACATACGGATACTGCACATATTGAAGGAACGAAGGTGTTTTTATCGGCAGTGTGTTGTCTAGTCTTGTCGCAAAAAAAGTCCAGCGAAGAACTGCTCTAGCGCCATCAGCATTTAAAAATCAGGTTATTTACAGTTTTTATATTTCTAGTTTATGACAATTTGCCTCTTCAATAGCTGGTCCTCGTCTATGGAATTATTTACCTTTAAAAAAATTAAAATACGTCTCTTTAAGAATGCTTTTAAGTGTTAACGCTTAGATTGGTTTTATCTTTATTGCAGCAATCGGGTTTCCGAGATTTCTGCTGGGGGGTGGTTAGTAAATTGCAAAATTTTCATGGTATTTGTACCCGGAGTCAAACGAAGTCCTCCTTGCCAACACACGTCGAGTTTCATTTCTGGTTTCATAGGATTCGTACCATAAATAATGGGAAAAAAGTGTGGTTCAAATTTAGTCGAGAAATTTACCCGAAAACGTTGCCGCAAAACACCCCGATGCTAGCTCGTTAACGGAGCTGCGATAAATTATCATGTCCATTGAGTTTCTGGCATTTACGTACCTAGGCGTCAGCGCCACACAGTTTTGTACTTAAGGTATAGTTTTGGCGAGTTCGTCCGAGTTCGCTGTAAACGCATGCAGACTAGTGTTGGGCCCGTTCTGTTGGTCAATTAATGCATTTTTTATTCCCCACAGGGAATATATGCGATCGACCGCGTGTGTTGGTCGGTCGGTCTGTCATAAAGAGCTTGTTAACACGACAACTTAAAAATTCCTGCAAGGATTTTAATGAAACTTGGTGTGTAGCTTCTATGGGATCAAACACAGATCGGTATTGTAAATGGTCCAGATTCGTCCAAGGAAAATGGGCCAACTGGACTTGGAAAATTTCAGCTCTTGATTGACTATTGATGGCCGTGTTTAACTGATGGGGGGCCTGTGGGGAATATGTGTGCTATGCACACTGCTCTAGTTTATGAATGTCGTATGTCAGTGGGCGTCCTAGCTTGTAATAAGTCTCTACCGCTGCCCCTCCGCAGAAACCAATGGGCACGACGTGAAAGGACGTAAGAAATTCACATTTGTTTTACCAGTTCAAAATCTTGAATATCAGCCTAAAAGTTGAATCTCTGCTAAATATATATTTCACAAGGATTTGTGTTGCCCACCAGTGTCTAGGAAATTTTTTGGAAACTTTATCCTTGAGACAGTTGTTCTTAGGTTGTTCTTTTGCCAATCAACAAAATCCTCGTCATGTCACATTTGCTGCAGTGGCGTTGTATTTTAGTCACACCATTGTTGACAGTCAAGACGTAGCCGTTCAAAACGACTCGCTTGCGTGGTTTGGCGTTAACCTGAGCAGTCAGGATTTTTTGAATAAGAAGACTAAAAGTATGACGATTAAACGTTAGTGAGTGTTCCATTACTGCTCCTCAACTGTGTACATTGTTGTAAATAATGCGATCTGTTAGTAAATTAAGAAGCATATCATATTTTGCAAATAAACATGAAATCAAACCACTTTGTTTGTCATTTCTAGTTGGGGGAGGGGGGATGTTCTCAGATTTGTCCGGCGAAAGGGCCCTCGAATATCCTCTACCTACGGCACAGGAGGCGGAGCCCCGCTGTACAAACTTCCACGCACCCCCCCCCCCCCCCACCCTATCCCCGCGCCATTTCAGTCTTTCATCGCAAAATTATCTATAGGTCGGATTGTTTTGACACGGATTTTACACACGGAAAGAACACGTGGATGCTTTGCAATGTCGTACTTTTTATTCAGATTCATGAAAAATTGTCAATATGACAATTTTCATGAATATTGGAATAAGCGTATTTTCAGCGTCGTTTCGAGGCTTGATCTCGAAAATTATGAACCAGATTGTTGTTAAATTTTACATACGGATACTGCACATATTGAAGGAACGAAGGTGTTTTTATCGGCAGTGTGTTGTCTAGTCTTGTAAATAATGCGATCTGTTAGTAAATTAAGAAGCATATCATATTTTGCAAATAAACATGAAATCAAAACACTGTTTGTCATTTCTAGTTGGTTGGGCAGGGGGTGTACTCAGATTTGTCCCTCGCGGACCCTCTACCTACGGCACAGGAGGTGGGGCCTCGCTGTACACTCCCCCCCCCCCTATTTTACTGTTTTATCGCAGAATTATCTTTAAGTCGGATTGTTTTTACACGGATTTTACACACGGAAAGAACACATGGATGGTGTGCAACGTCAGTCGTACTTTTTATTCAGATTCATGAAAATTATCACTATGACAATTTTAATGACTTGGAATAAGCGTGTTTTCGGCGTCGTTTCGAGGCTGGATCCCGAAAATTATGAACCAGATTGTTGTTAAATCTTACACACGGATACTGCACATATTGGCGCAAAAAAAAAAAAAAAAAAAAACGAAGCGAAGAACTGCACTAGCGTCATCAGCATTTGAAAATCAGGTTATACAGTTTTATACTTCTAGTTTATGACAATTTGTTATAACAGAACTTGTGCTAACGTTGCATAAAAGGGTAATTAATATCGGTGTTTTTTCAGTGGAGTTAAAATAAGTCCATTTAATATAATAAGAAAATGATTATTATCATTATAACATGCAAATGAACACGTTCTGACTGACTTTGTCGCTTTGAAGTAGCGTTTAAATCATCACGGATTTCTGTGTGGCATAAAATAACTTCTTAAATATCCATTAAACATAACAAAATGTACATCAAGAAACAAAAGGCAACAAATAAACGATTTCTGCAGATCAAATTCCAAGATGCATTTTTAAAGAAGTTTTTTTGCATCAACATACCGTATTTGACAACAGTTGCGTCCACACAACCTGTGGTAAACAAGTCTCAAGCCTTGCACACTGACAGCACTAAAACTGATGCAGGGTTTACAAGCTATTCAAAGTCCATCGATGTGCGCCTGCCCAAGCACAAATCTTCTGTCGTTTCAATGGCTTGCATGAATCCAAGAACATGAAGCACGCGAGATCAAATGTATACAACCTAAACCTAAGCACCATGACGATGTCTATAATACCACAAACAGATCACGTGACACTGTCCTCAAGGCCACGCCCAGTGGTACAAACAAACCACGTGAACAGTAACCATGGCAGTACAGGCGGTACAGAGTGGCGAAGTCACCACGGCGACGCATACTCTATAACCAGATCACGTGACGCTGTCACCATGGTGGCGAACACAGTTCAATCACGTGACACGCTACAACAATATCCGTCTTCTCTCATATGCCACTGCTGAGAATGCCACAAAAATATGACGATTTTGGAAAGTTCAGGACCTGCACCGTCGCACAGTAACCGTAGTCACTAGCCTCACATAAAACTTGTACCACTCACGGCTGTCACTGCCTATAAATGCTTCATTATTATTTCAATGGTAACTCCTTAAATGAGGGCTATCGTTGCCTGACAACGGTAACGCCAGCGTCACATCTCTGCGCAGACATGCTGTGGTCTAAGAGTTCCCATGATTCCATACATGTGTCGTAGCACTCGACGCAGTTCAACAGCGTGCTGCCGTCGTACCTGCAACACAAACAACACACGTCAACAGCGTGCTGCCGTCGTACCCGCAACACAAACAACACACGTCAACAGCGTGCTGCCGTCGTACCTGCAACACAAACAACACACGTCAACAGCGTGCTGCCGACACAGCCACAACACAAACAACACACGTCAACAGCGTGCTGCGGTCGTACCTGCAACACAAACAACACACGTCAACAGCGTGCTGCGGTCGTACCTGCAACACAAACAACACACGTCAACAGCGTGCTGCCGTCGTACCTGCCACACAAACAACACACGTCAACAGCGTGCTGCCGTCGTACCTGCAACACAAACAACACACGTCAACAGCGTGCTGCCGTCGTACCTGCAACACAAACAACACACGTCAACAGCGTGCTGCCGTCGTACCTGCAACACAAACAACACACGTCAACAGCGTGCTGCCGACACAGCCACAACACAAACAACACACGTCAACAGCGTGCTGCGGTCGTACCTGCAACACAAACAACACACGTCAACAGCGTGCTGCCGTCGTACCTGCAACACAAACAACACACGTCAACAGCGTGCTGCCGTCGTACCTGCCACACAAACAACACACGTCAACAGCGTGCTGCCGTCGTACCTGCAACACAAACAACACACGTCAACAGCGTGCTGCCGTCGTACCTGCAACACAAACAACACACGTCAACAGCGAGCTGCCGTCATACTCGCAACACAAACAACACAAAAAATATCATAGACGCACTACCGTCATATCTGCAATACAAACAACAACGTCAACAACGTACTATCGCCACACGTGTAACACAATCAAGACACGTCAACAGCGTACTGCTGTCGTACCTGATACACAATCAACACACATCAATAACGTCCTGCCGTCGCACCTTCAACATAAACAACACGTATAAACAGCGTGCAGCTCTCATACCTTAACAACAAACTCGGTCTCAGAGAGACACGATCCCCGTGTAGTGCGGATGACCCATGAAATTGATGCTACGGTAGTTTGCATACTACTGCCAACTTCATCACGTTTTTCCACAATTCTAACAGTTTTACATTTTCGAATCTTGACAAAATTTTATATTTAAAAAAGTTATTTTTCCAATTTTCAATATCTGTTCAATCCGTGTGAGAAATTTTTTTTAAAAATCCCATGAATAGTTTTTGAGACGCAGCCTGGTCGACAGGTTCCATCACGCGGAGAAAATTATTTAAAAACACGAATTTTCACCGAATTTCAAAATACTGTCATTTTGACAATATTTCATGAAAACTACGACCCTGCATACCTGCAATATGTGCTCCTTCTGTGTGAGATTTTAATACAATCCAATTGATAGTTTTGTAGATCCAGCCTGGACGATGTTCGAAAATACGCCAAGTTTCAATAATGGAGAAAATCTGTCATTTTGACATTATTTAATGAATCCGAATAAAAACACCACGGTACACACCGTCCATAGATGTTTCTATTCAGGTGTAAAATTTCAAACAATCCCACCTATACTTTCGGAAACATAGCCCGGAAACCGATTAGGCGGAGAAAATTGTGCAAACGCTAGGTTTTATCGAAGTTAAAAATACTGATATTTTGCCCATTTTTCATAAACCCGAACAAATACATGACGCTGCACACTTTCCATATGTACTCTGTCCGTATGTGAAATTTCAAAAGAATCTGATCAATAGATTTGGTGATTTAGCCTGGACATGAGGTAGAGAATACGGTACTAAGTTCCTACAATCGAAAAAAATACTGTCATTTTGACGTTTATACATGAATCCGAACAAAATTCGACGTTGCACATCTTCAATATGTGCTCTATCCATGCGTGAAATTTCAAAACAATCCCACCTATATCCCGGACCGCACGCAGACAGATGGACAAGTCAAAACTATATCCCTCAGCTACACGGGGGGTAAACCAGGCATGTCAACTGTCTGATGCGGTCAATACCCGCAGCACATAACACACATCATTAGCGTGCTGCTCTCATAGTGAAACACAACCAAGCAACGTCATATAGCGTCCTGTCGTCGTACGTGCAGCACAACCAATACACGTCAACAGCGTCCTGCCGTCGCACGTGCACCACAAAAACACAGTCAACAGCGTCCTATCACCGTACGCGCACCACAAGCAACCCAGTGATTCTGTTACACATAAAAACACAACACAGTCAGCGTTGTTCCCCTTCCTTCTCAACCCTCACTTTAAAATGCATTATATTCCTATTTATGACAACTGGGGATTAGCGTGAAAAGTAAAAGGTTGACAAGATTGCTTCCAATTTTTTGCAAGTAGTTCTCAAGATGCATTACCTTTTTCACTTTTGATTGCACTTCTTCTAAATTTTACATGAATGTCTTTCAGGTAATCTTTTCTTTAGAAATTCTTTTTTTTTTACGACCTTCCAAAAACTGGCCTAATGCCGACATTTAAAACGTTTCAAGGATCCAGTTTTCAAAATGTTCTTCACCTGAATGTGGTTTTGATTGCTACATTGCTTTCAGATCGCTTTCAAAACTTATACGCGTGCCCAGAAGTTAGAACTCTTCTGATTTTTTAACAGTTTCTCAAGTATAATAAACTAAATCGCCCCGAGTTATGCACACAGTAAGTCACGTAAAGTAAGTATTGGAGAGGTACGAAATGGTAAGCAAGGGTACGAAGTGCCTTGTGCAAGGTTACGAAAGTGCGGAAAAACTAGGGTACAAAGCGCCCAAGAAAGGTACGAAAAGTAAAGGTACGAAGTGCCCAGGAACACAAGACAATTTAATCTTAAAATTTTTTAATATTGGTTTGAAACGCTTTACCCAGCAACGACGTAGAGCTTTCCCTTGAGCACGCAGGCACCCACATAGCAGCGCGGGATGTTCATGCTGGCGATGTTGGACCATTGGCCGGTGCGCACATTGTGACACTCGACAGAAGACAGGTGCGTGGAACCATCATAGCCGCCACACACAAAAATCGTGTCGTTTACCACTGCTACCCCGGCGCCTGAAGGAGGAAAGGCAGGGTGAGGGTGCTGACAGATACAACTTACGTATCATTTAATTATCACATTATTGAATTTTCTCTCCTTTTACCAAATACAAACAAAATTTTATGACAGTAGATAGTATGAAATGGTAACGCCTTAATTTAATTGTTTTTTTTTTTCTTTCAAATACGATTTGTTCGGTAGGAAAAATCAAACATTGCACCGTTACCCGAGACTGAGTTACCCGAGATGATGTTACTTGTTTCAAAGTGGCGGAAACCTGACGCTTACCCGAGCGTCGTGTACTCATCGACCTCACGCTGCTCCACTGCGACGTATTTAGGTCGTATCTCTCCACCGAATTGAGGAGGTTCACGCCATCGTAGCCGCCGATACAATAGATCATCTCATTGGCTACCACAAGCCCCGCCCCCTCGCGCCCGATTGACATGTCGGCGAGGATGCTCCATTGGTCGATATGTGGATCGTATTTCTCCATGCTCGTGTGACGCACCGAGCCGTCGAAGCCTCCGCACACGTAAATCATGTCTGTAACAAGGAACGCGTGTGTTGCTTAAACTCATACCTACTTGTAATACTTATTGTAGTCGGTTCAACCATGTCATCCCGTGCCACGCCTAATATGCAAACTAAACGACTCACTTGAATTTATCCAGTAGCAACCGATTAAAAATCAAACAGAAGCTACTCAATATTTACAAGCCCTTACCAGAAATTTGTGCTTTTGTCCGGTTTGTTTAAGCCTAACTGAAAAGTTCAACTGAAGCCTAGTTTCCATTTGTCCGCTTTCAAACATAACCTGGTACATGCTCATGACGTGAAATCCACTTAGTGCAATGCACATGACCTCGTAATCACCCGGATAGAGGGTACGACGTCATACCATGACATGCTCAAAACAAACGTCTGACGTGCGCATGATGCGACCCCTAACAAGTGTTTGTCCATTCACTCACCCTGACACACGCCCAGCCCGCCATACTCGCCCTGACAAGCGCACATAACCCCACGCGCGCCCTGACCCGCGCACATGACCCCACACTTGTCCCGACTCGTGCACATGACGTCACACTCACTCCGACCCGAGAAAATAACCCCACACGCACCTTGACCCGCGCACATAACCCAACACTCACCCTGGTAGGTGCAGACGCCAGCCAGGCCGCGGCGCTTGTGCATCGGCGCCACGGAGCGCCACTGCGGCTCCTCCTCCGCCATGTCGACGCACTCGACGGAGCTGAGGCGCTGCGTGCCGTCGTAGCCGCCCAGCACGTAGATGCGCGTCTTGATGGCGGCCGACGCCACGTAACGACGCTTACGGCTTATGTTCTAGAAACAATGACAAAGACCTGTTGTATCACCCGACGTAGTGTGGGCTAGGGCTTGAGAGCAGCCATCAGCCAGCCTTCAGGAGGTTTGCGTTTTTTCTTCTCGTGGATTTATTGTGTTCATTACACATATCTTATCTTAAAGCACATATGGAGATATTTCAGAACGACTATTTTGATGTACCATAAAAAAGTTAGTGACCACTTTCCGAATATCCTAACTGATTAGGCAAAACAGGGGTATAGGCACAGCTAGCCCACACTCACTGTGCACACTGTATAACCTGTCTTCGTTGGCTTTAGGTACTCGTTTCAGAAAACAAATGCAACCCCCCTCCCCTAACCTCACCCAAAAATATCTTTGAATAAAAAATAAAAATTACCGGTAACGAAATCCATTCTTGAGACTTTGGATCAAATTTCTCCACGGAGTCTATGGGACTTTGTTGGTGCCCAAACCCTCCGATAACCACTAAGGCGTCGTCGCAGCCTACAAACAATCACACACCAATGCCTTGCCCCTCACATACCTACATCACTCTACTGATACATTTACATATCATACTCCAATCTGACTTCACTGCGCCAATCAGACATGTCAACATTCTTGTTTAGAAACTTTAAATTCACTTAATTTGTTTTGGGTTACACCTGCCTTTTATGGGTTGGGTCATTTTGGTATAGTCTCGTACATGTGTTACCTGTCCTAGGTTTGCAGCGCTCACTCTGTAGAGAAATCTGGGCACGGAGGTCTGGCCTTAAATGGAACTTCTTTGCTTCATCGACTAAATCTCTACACTCCAGACTCCTCCTTATCAAGGGCTGTAACAACACACCAACGCTTTAGCTGGCTAACCGGCCTTTTTATTCATAATAGGAACTTCACAAAAGATTTCATTGCATATTCATTTAAAAAAGTCCTCTTTATCACAACAAAATAGGATTCCGTTTCCACAAAGAGTTCTTAAATCCTTAGCTAAATATGGTTGGGAAGTTAAGCGGTTCCAAAACGTTTACAAATCTGTTGTAGGACACAGAAGGTCATAGAATGAGGGTGATTTGGGAGGGGGCTGACCTCCTCATCAATATTGTCCGTGATGTACTTGGCGGAGAGGAGAGGCACGCGCACATGCCTCAGCAGACGCGGTAAGTGCTCCTCGCGCTCCTTTTCCGCGTGCTTCACCCACTGTATCACTGCGCCGAACACGGGCTCCTCCGACGCCACCTGAAAAGAAAGTACAGTTAAGGTGTGACCGTGGTTACAGCGTTACTTTGGTAAGTCAAAGGTGCTGGGTTCGAATACAGCCCAAGGTGGTCAGCAAAAGATTGATTTTTTGCTCCACTTGCTTTGGCTAAGCGAATGCATCTGCACCCATATTGAATAACTTAGGTCAAACTTACACTTAAAGTAAGTTTGAAGCTTGAATTTCAAACTCACTTGAGCATTTACTCTTTAAAAAAAAAAAAAAAACTCTGCGGAGTTAAGACCTTTCGTGTGTGAGGCGGGAGAAATGTTTGTATAGATTAAATTTGTGAAATAAAGTACCTGAAACATATAACCACGCACCTGTATCTCGTCACTTCCGGACAGCTAACATACAACCACGCACCTGTATCTCGTCACTTCCTATCAGCTTCTGCACGTCGTGCACCTTGAGCGTGCGGAACTCCTCGTGATGCGTCACGTCCTCGAAGTACTTGTAGGTGTACATCTCGGCAGCCTGGCACAGCACCTCACAGCTGTGGTTCTCGGCGAAGATTCGGATCCCCAGGCAGTTAGACGGATCCAGCTGCTTCTCCAGAAACTCGCAGCAGGCTTGCTTGACTCCTACATCAACAGACAGCCCGTAAAGATAAAAACCTCTTCAAACCATGCTCTTTTTTTTTTTGCACATAGCCATCTCAAACTGCAGTTCTCAAACTGCAGTACCACGTCAAACTGCAGTTCTGAATGCAAGGTAACAGTGGAAACGATAAGGAATCAAATCACAGCTATGGTATTCAACTCCGAAAAAGGAATATGGAGCAAGATTGCAACAGCAAAGATACATACTCTGGGATTTTGTGTGCGAGTTACAGATTCACTGTGGAAACATCGGGCTTATTTCAGTGCATACCCGTAAGCTGGAGCAAGCAAGCTGCAGGCAGAAGTTCTTGTACATTCTCCACGCTGACGTTGACAGTTTCTGTGTAGACGAAATCAAGCAGGACCTCCATGACATCGGCAGAGATCTCGTGCAGTTCTATCACTGACTTGTGCTCCTCCGACATCTAACAACAGTTAAACATCACAGGAAATTAAGGAGATTGTGATCTTGGAAGTTCACTCTGCAGTCTTTGCAAAAAAGCAAACAAAGCTACAAGCACCACCTCAGATGGTACAACAATTATTTCGTGCAATATTTTATCAAAAACAATAGGCCTCATGAATTTCCTTGTAGTTTGAAACCAGCACAGCATTTGATTGCTATGTGAAAATATACACATATGCGTGCACACGATACATAAACGATTTACCCCACGTGTGAACAAAACACAAAAGACTCACATTGTGCGTGAACATGATACAGATTTGACTCACCATGCGCGAACATGACACAAATTTGACTCACCCCGTGCGTGAACGTGGCACAGATTTGACTCACCCCGTGCGTGAACATGGCACAGATTTGACTCACCCCGTGCGTGAACATGGCACAGATTTGACTCACCCCGTGCGTGAACATGACACAGATTTGACTCACCCCGTGCGTGAACATGGCACAGAAGTAGTCGCTGCAGGCGGCGAGCACAATGCGGTGCGCGGGGAAATCCCTGCCTTCCACCCGCAGCTGCACGTCACACAGCGTGTTCTCCTTCCGTAGATTGTTCATCGTGCTTAGGATCGACTTGGCATGGCTGTCCGTGAAGATTTGCCTCTCCTGTGACGCCGCCATCACGATACTTTACTGCAACACCAATACAAAAATGTTCATACTCGCTGTACCAACTGCAATCCGTGTCAGAAGTGATTTTTTTTAACCTTTTCTAACCAAGGTGGAAACTGTTCTACATCATACATTGTGAGTTTCACCCGAATATCCATCTATTACCTTCAGGGCTGGTATGAAATATTTCGAATGAAATATTTCTTGAAATAGTTCATGAAATATTTCACTGTAAAAATTTCAAAAATTTCACATGTTTTGAAATGTTTAAATAAGAAATAAGCTGTAAATCAAGAATACCACATACTGAGTGATACCTATCAAGGGACATTCATCTTAAGTTGTCAGTTAACACACTGCGTCGTCATAACTCTACCAGCAAACAATGCAGCCACAGAAATCCTGCGCAGTCTACGACTTACGAGTAACGAAGCTAGCAGTTGCTGGCCTATAGCACCGTTGACACATCTACTCCGGGTATCTGAGTGGGTGTTTCTAAGGGGTGGGGAGGGAGACAGGAGGGTTTATAGTAACTACTGAAAAGGGGCTCACTGTTAACGGAACAGGAGAAAGAGGTCGGATATGTACACAATAGGTCAAAATATAGCAGACAATATGTTAGCTAAACAAACAGGGAGCAACTCACACCCGTGAGTGAGTTTGCTTCAAGTTTAGCACTGTTTGAATAGTCACTCCTAATTCTGCAATTAAGCGGTGTTTCCCATTTGAACGAGGAATAGCTTTGCCTTTATCCGGTTTTACGATAAAGCGCTATAGAGTTATAAGGTTAAAATACATAATTTTATGCAATCAATCGATTTTTGCGTTTAACCGGTATGCGATTTAGTCATTTTACCTGTGTATTCATTTTTGACGGTGGTAGTTGTTAAATTAAAGGAACAGATATTACGCACAGCCTGGAAATGTGTGTTTTTTTCTACGTGCTTTAAAAGATTTCTGATATATTTCAAAAATTTCGAAATTTTTACCAGCCCTGATTACATTTGAAAGATTTCTGATATATTTCAAAAATTTCGAAATTTTTACCAGCCCTGATTATATTTATAGACCACGCAACCACAAGTCGTGTTTTTTTCATCAATGCGTTGGATCATTTAAAGATAATTTTACCACTGCTCTCTAGAACACTTAACCAATATTTATGGCTGTGTAAACAGATACCAAGATACCATGAAGAAACCCGCCGATGCTATCAAAATAAACGTGAATTTGAACAAAGAATTATCCCACAGTTTGAATAAAGAACTTTAAAAAACACACACACACACACAAGTTCGTTTCCTCCCCAATGGAACTTATACTATTGCAAATTTTAGCAATTTTCTATGCAACATATTTCAAGATTTGGTAACGAGGTATCGTCACTTCCATTGCTAAATATAAAGCCATTATTAGTAAGTTATATGACCACAAGACACGTTTTTCCCTTGGCATAATCATGACATAATCAGACTTCGAAACATATACTTGCACAGTTTTCACTATCCTACAGTTCATAGCTGCGCGGATATCTACAAATATTTTTCAAATTTTACCATTAGTCTCTATGACACTTTTGCAATATTTTAAGTTCGGTAAAAAGGTACCGTTAACTTCCGATAGGGACTGAATAAACAGGATGACTCATCATCCTGGTGCAAACCAGCAAAAATCAACAAAATTCTATTTTGTCAGAAACACATTCACGAGCCGGTTATTGTTTTAAACACAGGACCTTCATCAAACTCCAAACACGGTTCGTACAAAGTTGAGCCAATTTCCAGGACTTTTCCCGGACTGTTTACCACACACACACACACCATTATATATATATATATATATATATATATATATATATATATATATATATATATATATATATATATACCGGTATATTAAATATGTTAAAATTAGATCTTTTTTATGAACTGAAAATGTCGTTTAAACCTGTAAATATGTATATACATCGATTACATAGATATATATGCATCGATTACATAGATTATATACAGGCAAATAAAAAAGACGTTTCACTGAATAGCTTTAGATCTTAATCTATGTCTTTGTATATGATATGAATCTAGTGCAATTTCGAATAAACTCATTTATGTAAAAACCATGTTTTACCAGTCCTGGAAAAAAAAAAATTGGGGGACTTTCAATTTCCAGGACTTTTTCGTCGTTTTCAAATACTTTTTGCGGCCGTTTCATTGTCCAAGACTTTATACGAACCCTGTCAAAATCGAAACGGGAGGAGGGGGGAGGTCAAAATTAGCGATACAATGCTATACCACTACAGAAAACTCTGTAACCGAGACCAAATACGAAGGCATCTTCATGACTGTGAAACAGGTGCATCTGTGGAATCACTGACAAGAAGGTGTTATTAATCCTCTGACAAGGGAAAACTTTGCTCATGGACTTGCAAAGAAAGGGTAAAAAAATATATTCTGCCCTAACATAATTCTCCGGCACAAAGAAGTCCCTAACCGCTGATTGTTTGACCCACTCTTGAGAATCAATGTGTTGGTAATAATTAGAAGCACAGAATAAATGTCCAAATAATAAGCCAAATCGCACTTTGGGTGTTTCCAATAAAATGCACGATAATTTTGATATTCGACTGCGAGGGAACCGCGTAAAAATGAAAGAAATGACACAAAAATTTAGAAGAAATATAGCAAAAACAGCTCATACTCGGAACACTTGAAACACTGAAACTTGAAACTATTTTAAAACTTGTTGTTAAATTTTTAAAATAGCATGTGGGTTGCTAAAAACTGAATTGTGCTTTGGTGCAAGAGAAATTTAACATTTAGGCGATATCTCTCTATCGTTTCTGTCATTTGTTACCCGGTTACGTTTATTCAAATCGCAGGATTTTTCGCATTTTTATTGGGAACGCCCAGTGTGCACATGATTTGGCTTAAACCAAAAAAATTGCAGTCCAAACGACAACTTCACTGGAAAGGTCCGTAAGTACGAGTACGCTTAATGCCAAGAAGCAATCCGCTACTGAGGATAAAGAAATATACCAGGTATAAACAATGAAGAGCTGACTTGGAGCTTGAGTACAACTTGTACGCTTATGGCAGAAATTGACTGTACGCCACTGAGCATTTTTGGAGATTACGTGCGCTCCTTTAATGTTTTTTTGTCATAAAATAAAACACTAGATCAGATAATACCTTGCCTTGGTGAGTTGTTGCTCGTCGACTTTTTTTGTGTGTGTTGTGGTTCGGTGGTCTAGTGACTATGAATTAGCATGGTCGCAAAATATTCAACGCGATTGGCGTTGTTGTTCAATAGCTAACCTCTTTGGTGGTTCGGTCTGTTGTGTAAAATACCTTTTCACTCGACAGACCGACTTTGGATTTCGATAAAAATGGTTCTATTAAAAGAAAAGAACTACTTCTTAAAATATTTTTAGCACCGAACCTCAACGGCGGTACGATCTGTTGTGTATTATACCTTTTTACTACGCATACCCACCTGAGATTCCTCGAAAATAATACTCATAAAAGAGAGGAGCTACTTTTTGAAATATTCATCCGCTATGAATTTGGACATAAAAGAGAGATTTTATCAAAGGTCAGCTATAACGACGCGCAATTACTAATTTTATATTTCGCTGGAGGTCTGCATTCAACTGGGTAGGAAGTTGCCAGTGATCAGTGAAATTTTATATATGCACAAGAATATTAACTGTTGCATTTTTCTGCATGCCACAAACATTAATCGAATCTATGGCAAATTATAAGACAGATAATTACTTTAATAATAATCTTGTGCAAGATATTCCTCGAAACAGTGTTCTGTGATTATTTTAGCTATTTGGCAATTGATTTGTTTGCATTACAAAAGCATACAAGCTTCAGTTGGATGAGTTCTTTGGTGTTACACAGTGAAACGTCTGTTTGGAGTCCATATGGCGGAACGGTCTTAGTATCAGTAACACGTCCTTATTTAAGAAGTGGGGCGCCAAAGGGATTTCGTTATTGGGTTATTTCATTTATATTCCGGCCTTTGGCTTTTCCATTTCTTTTTCTGTGCTTTATATTTGGTATGAGCTTTTTTCTCGGTGTGTAATATTTTACCAGTTTAACTGTTCGGTCCTTAGCCGTTAACGAAGAAACGACGAGCTAAAATTCAAGCAGTCTGAGAGTCTGACGGGGTAACGCCAAGAGTGTTAAATGAAATCACATATTCACGCTATAATGTACGCCCGCCCAATTAATATTTCGCTCAGTTTTAACGAAATTTGGAAATACGAATATTTTATATTATCGCCCACGGACCTGCTCTTTTTCGGCATACGAGTAAGCCACTAGGAACAAGGCACAGTAGTTCCTTCTTCATTACCCAATTACAGGCAGAGTATTCTCATGGTGGCTGTATTTTTTCGATGATGTTTTACATATTCCGGGCAGTCAGAATAAACTTGTGGCATGCTTATAATGTTTCCAAATGGTTGTACTTACTACCAGGCCCAGACCATAGAATGGGACGGAGGATAGAATGAGAGATTTGACGCAGATAGGCTGAAACCTGCTTTACTCATTTTACTATTGGATATCCTCAGATCAACATACTTGGGAAAGTGGATCTCATAATATTGTAACATAAAATTGAAAGTATCATTTGTTGTTCAAGAGAAAAGTTAATAAAACCAGCCAAATTGATCAGCTGTTTATTTGTTGACGTCGCCATCTTGGTCCTGGGACATCGGTTGTAACGCTGTTTGTGATTGGTTCATGTTCTGAGACATCGGTTGTAACGCTGTTTGTGATTGGTTCATGTTCAGGCCGACATTTTATATCCCAAAGTTGTCCATTGTTTACCTTAGAAACACAATTTATACTTTTGTGTATTTTAATCTCCGTATACTGGGAAGTTGCTGTGTTTTGTATTAGCAATGTTTGGTTAGACCTCTTCTGTCTGTGGTATATATTTTTTACGTGTAAGTTGAGGGATATTTCCCTAAAACAGGATTGGCAAAAAAGCGGCCAAATCTAGATTTTGCCTTGCCGGCGGCAAAATCTGGCAATTGCCGGGAAAATCTGGCCAAATCTGGCAAAATCTGGCAAAATTTAAAATCATCAATTATCGCCAGGTTTTTTATAATTGGGGAAACGGAGTTTCTAACTTTGATATGTATAATTAAAAGGTATTCAGTTGAACTTCTGATTACTAAACATCAAAACACTGTATTCAACCAGAGACTGTATTCAACCAACGGACTTTCATCTTAAGTTGTCAGTTAACACACTGCGTTGGCATAACTCTACCAGCAAACAATGCATCCACGGAAATCCTGCGTAGTCTATGACTTTTGAGTAACAAAGCTAGCAGTTGCTGCCTATGGCACCGTTGACACATCTACTCCGGGTATCTGAGCGGGTGTTTCTAAGGGGTTGGGAGAGAGACAGGAGGGTTTATAGTAACTGCTGAAAGGGGGCTCAATGTTAACGGCACAGGAGAAAGAGGTCGGAAATGTACACAATAGGTCAAAAATATAGCAGACAATATGTTAGCTAAACAAACAGGGGGCAACTCACGCCCGTGAGCGAGTTTGCTTTTAGTTTAGCACTGTTTGAATAGTCACCCCCAATTCTGCAATTAAGCAGTGCTTCCCATTTAAACGAGAAAAATCTTTGCCTTTATCCGGTTTTACGATAAAGCAGTATGCAATTATCCCGTTAAAAATACATAATTTTATGCAATCAACCTATTTATACGTTTAACTGGTATGCGATGCAGCTATTTTATCTGTCTATGCGTTTTTGACGGTGGTATTTGTTAAATTAAACCAACAGATATTACTGGGGAGGGGATTAATTTGTCGTGAAGCCACATACAAAGAGATGTAATTACCGGAGATGCAACCATTCCAAATTACTACTCAAAGTTATTACCCCGAACTACTGCTCCAAAGCACTCATGAGTAAATCGACAGGGTGGTATATAACGTGCATCATCTGCAGAGACATTCATTGTAGAATTGCGGATTAGACTTTTTAACCGAAAATTCCCCTTTTTATGTACTTAAATAGGTAAACGGTCATCTGCCCCCCCGGTCAACTGCCCCCCTTTTTTGCAACCCGGTCGACTGCCCCCCCCCCCCCTCCTGCAATTTGACGGGGTCGTCATCTGCCCCCTCCTTTTTTTAATAGAATTTTTTGTTCAAAAATTAGGCAATTGTGATGTCCCCGTCTACTTCGTCTCTGAAACAATTGATCTTCATTGATCTATTCACCAATATTGATCTTAGGAGAGACTGATCCGTAAACTAATTGCAATTCTAATTGCAATTAGTTTCCTATTGGTGAATTGCAAGTTACCGAGGTGCAATACATTCAATAAAATAAATATAATTTTATTTATTGTGTCTTTGTAAGCCAAGAACCCAAGAAAAAATAGTATATGTAGGGGGCAAGCGACCACCCCTCCACTTTGAAGGCGGGGGGGGGGGGGGGGGCAGTCGACCGGGTTGCAAAAAAGGGGGGGGGGCAGATGAGAGCGGGGGCAGTTGACCGGGGGGGGGGGGACAGATGACCGGGATTCACTTAAATACTCTACTATGTGCTATTGAATTTATGGGAAAGTGCATTATTTATGTAAATAAACGCGTGCTTGGGTGAATAAAACTAGTTTTACTACATTTCAAGAAAACTAAATATTAAAATTAAATGAACAAAGAAAATTGTTTAAAAAAATTGGGCCAAAAAACCAGATTCTGCCAGATTTGGCCAGATTGGGCCACTTTAAGAGATTTTGCCTTGCCGGCAATTGCCGGGCAAATCTGGCCGGGCAAATCTGGCCGGCCAAATCTTGCCAACCCTGCCCTAAAATCATTAAAACCCATAATTGTGTCCCAGTTACTGTCTCGTCCTTGTATATACATGTAGAGGCTACGAGGGAGAGGAGACAGAACTGACCAGAGTACGAGGGAGAAGAGATAGAATTGGTTTGAGTAGATCGTAAGTGGTGAAAACAAAATGTTCAATTCTAACTAAACTTAATAAACCAGATGCAAATTTGCCAACCCTTTCGCCTAAAATATTTCCTTATTTTGCGATACTTGGCAAATGAAAATTGTTTTCCTTCAGCTATAGAAGATGGTCTTTTCAATTTCACCAGTTTGGATCTACTGTAGCCATTCGTTCTCCCCCCCCCCCTTTCTAGATTACTTACTTATGATTACTTATGACGTATGTCGTCACCAATTACGTAGATCGTAATTGGTGACAACAAAACGCTAAATTTCAACTCGACTAATCAAGCCAGCTGCAAGTTTTGCAACCCTATCGACTTAAATATACATCATTTTGTTATATTTAACACAATGAATTTATTTTGAACCACGAAAGATGTTCTTTTTCATTTCACCAATTTGGATCTACTGTAACAATTCGTTCACCTCACCCTTGTAGTCTTAGATGACTCTTGCGGCTTCTTATGACAGCAAGAGTCATGGTTCCTATAAAAGAACTTGTTATTGATGTCAGTTTCGCTACTCGTAATCTCGGTGCACGACTCTGCCTATGGCGTTATTTTGGAACGAGTGCATTAAATAAATGGCTCGATTATAAATTACCGCGCACAATGTTTATAAGCCAAATCACACTTTGGGTGTTTTGAATAAAATGTGCAAGAATTTTGAATTTCGACTTCGAGGAAACCGGTTAGAAAATAAAAGAAATGACAAAAATGAGAAATACAGCAAAACGGCTCATACTCGTAAATTAAAGAAATTGAAATTGAAAACTATTTATTAAAATATTTAATTAATTTTTAAAATAGCATACGGGCTGTTAAAACACGACTGCTCTTTGGTGAAAGAGAAATTTGATATTTAAGCGAAATCTCTCTATCATTTGTTACCCGGTTAATTTGTATTCGAAACGCAGAGTTTTTGCGCATTTCATTCGGAACGCCCAAAGTGTGATTTGGCTTATGGTCAAATAACAATTTTGTACTGAGAAATCAAGTATATAGTATCCCCTATTATCACCAACAACAACAATGACTTGACAATTGCAAAACCACTCTTTACTCAAGTTTTGAATTCGCTGTGGTCGAAAATAGTGCGCCAGGGTACATCTCCATGTGCTTTAAGAGAAAGCCTGCTAGTTCGAACCTTGTTGCCCTGGAACGTGCACCGAAAGGTCCAGAGCCTCGAAAATTGAGCTCTATGGCCATTTCTGTTGCTGGAATCGTGACCCTTTCTGCCCTAGAAAGATAGAAAAGGTCCGCTGGGACTAACTGGAGACATGCCTAAACTCATTGCAATCACGTGTATTGTTTTTGAGAGATATGACCTCAAAGTTCAGCAACTGATTCATGTGATCGAGTGACTCAAGACTCCTTGGGTGCCCCTATTTGATGCGAAATAACAACAATCCAATTGGGCTATCAGCTCCCAAATATTTTGGTGTTTTTTCCTGCTGAAAGGTCAGTTCGAACGGTTTAATAAAGCTTGATTCCCAAGCAATGTTATGGAAGAAGCCAAATTTTGAATTTCTATAAAGAAACATATAAGTAAATTAATTGTGGTCCAGGGCCAATAAACGGATTCATGCTTAGATTTTTGCCGAATTTTTTTTCGACTGAATTTAGTTGGGATGAGCAAATAAAAAAATGATAGAAAACACTGCCAAAGATCAACGAAATTTCATTTTGTCAGAAACATGTTAGCATTTTGACTATTAAAGGGGCTGAATAATAAGCCAAATCGCACTTTAACATTCCGAGTAAAATGCGCAAAAATTTTGCGTTTTGAATACGAACTAACTGGGTAAAAAAGAAAGGATGACAGTGAGATTTTGCCTAAATGTCAAATTTCTCTGTACCAAAGAACAATCGTGTTTTAATGAGCACGTGTGCTATTTTAAAAATTTATGAAAAGTTTGAAATAATAGTTTTAAGTTACAATTTCTTTATGTTCCGAGTATGAGCTGTTTTCGCGATGTTTCTTATATCATTTTTTCATCTCTCATACGCACCATTTCTTCATGATTGATCGCAAAACATTTGCAGTCGAAACGACACATCCACCGGAAAGATCCGAAAGCGCGAATTGGCTTAATCGCCTTTCCGATGAAGGTGTGGTTTTTTGAGATAAATCATAAAGACGTGATAAGAGAAAAAAAATTAAAAAATCTAATTTTCTTTCAACATGCACGCTTTTGAATCACGTGATCTTTTAAAGCTTTTATACGTTATTGTCCAACAGCAACTTCAAGCGAGTATTCAATATGTTTTCTTAAAATCAAGGTTTTATTTTGAATTTTTTAAGGGTAAAGTCGTTCTCGTAGAGCGTGAACTTTACTTTATTAGATTCTTATCTACGCTTATCTTGCCAGGTTTTTCTATCATTTCTTTATACTTTTATCTCAACCGAGTTCAGTCGTAAAGCAAAAACTTTTCGGCAGACGTGTAAGTACGAATCCACTTGTGCACATATCTTGTATTCTTGTGAGCAGAATCATTATCTACGAACAGAATTTTTTCTCGAACTGCTGGTCTCTTGGAAAAATCCCCCAATGTCTACCTCTTCAGTTGCTAACTAACAATCTGACTGAAAGAAATCAATGAAATCTCCAAAACGTGAAGGAGATACTTTTATAGGTACATTTTAAACAGTAAATATCTAAAAGTGATCTGTAAAGAATGCAGAGTCGAAATTCAGGGAATTGCAAAAAGATTAGAAAAATATGTCGAACATTATGACGTGATGAGATCTGCAATGAAATGTTAAAAACTCGGTATTTTTTTTTTTGCTTTCATTTTTGAGATTGATTTAAGTAATTTTTTTTTTGAAAATCCGATATTTTTCCAGCCCAGGTGTATCTAACTGGTAGTCCCACGGACGAGGGAAACGATATGGAATGGCAGGACGATATGAAAATGAAACAAATCTAAATCTTAATAACTTTACTAAACCTAAAACATTTCCAAACTGTTCTTCATTAAATAAACTAAGTATCCTTTAAAACAGCTTATAATAAAAGTTTTGTCTTTGCAGAAAAGAGTTTTACATGCAAAATGGGCGTTGAAAAAGGTGTCTCATTTACATATCGCTGGGCACCAAATATCGCTCCTGTCGTACCTTTATATGCTGGGAAATATAACCTTCCGGGGCTAACTATTCAGTTCTGACTTAACTTCCGCGACCCAAAAATTACCAGCCAAAAAATATAGTGTGGGATGTCTCATGGCTGATTATATTTCTAACTCGACCACACTACCGAACTGGACTCAAGATTGGTTCTACAATTGCATTTGCATTGTATTTTCATGTTGCAAGCGATAACGGGTGTTTCTATATCCTAATCACAAAAAACCCTATTTTTCTCAGTGCAAAATTGTTATTTGACTTCACAAATAAAATTGACATCAAGGGTAAGTTCTATCATAGGAATTATGACTTGCTGTCATACAAAGACCACAAGAGTCATCTATGACTACACAGTTCGCAATGCGCTAGCTGTAAACAGCTGAATTTTATTTAAGGCTTTGATCATCTGCAACGCGCTGCATAGTCAGAGCTACAGGAGTCAGTTACTTCTCTTTTGAGGCACGAACCTGTGTGTTAACTGGCAAAAGGTCAATATGTAACAAAAGTTCGTGTATAATGTACCGTTTTTTCAACAAATTTTTTTGTATAAAATGAATATTTTTTTTATTGTTAGTTGAAGTGGGGAAAATTATGCTGCAGAACTCAGCTGAAAAAAAAAATGTTTGTTTACTTTCCGAGTTTTAAATACCTAGCCTCATTTTAACGTGTTATCCATGTAATTAACAACAAACATAAAAGCATACTGTTCAAGATATATTACTAGTAACTGAACACGACACCGCATGTACGCGAAGCTTCTCCACTTCCCGAAATCAGCATTTATTCGGGAAATGACAATTCTCTTATTTGCTCAAGTGATTGCAGATAGCCTAGAATCCCCGATTCGTGAATGTAGAGCGGTAAAAATCAACGGTTGACATGTCATGAGCATTTCCTTCAATCTTCTTGGAAACTAAACAAAAATAACAGTTTTGTGTGTATTATTATTGCTGCATCTAAAGAATAGTTTCTGGGAAAGAAAAAAGCGACGGAGGAAAAGATAGTAATTTCCTCTTCACTTTTTATGTTACTTAATTTTAAACCTTGGAAATGTGTTTAAATCATATACTTTCAACATGCGAAGCGACAATACGCTCGCATTTAGAACTTCCGAATTCAGGGCGTCACATTAACGACTGCCCGATTTGTCCGGGCGGGTGAAAAATGGCGTCGGGCAGGTTGATTTTAAAACTGTCTGGATGGTAGTCTAGTCGGGCCCCAACGGATCAGCTGCAGATGTGAAACATGTGTTAAAATTCCCACAAGCGGCATTGAGCAATGTCTTGACGTGGGCACATAAACGATTTACTAAACATTCCATAGATCTTTCAGTGCAGGGCAACCAATGCCCAGGGCTCCTCAGCACGCTAGCCCCAAACAGAAAAGGTACTTAAGCTACCAACTACCAACCAAGATTTTGAAACACTCAATTAAACGAGTCTACTCGCAGTCAGTATTATAGTGTCAGTATTTGGGTTTTAAGCAGAACTCTAAATGTACGTCAGGCCAGAAAAAATATTAACCTTGTTTCTCATTTCCCGGCACATAGAGTGGTAAATGGATTTTAAAAAATTCGATATTGCAAGGTTTAAACATGTAAAAGGAAAAAGACAAATTGTTCCGAATAGCAAAAAAAGAAAAAAAAAAAAGAAAATGTGCTCGGTGCTCACATTATTTTTTCCAAAATCGCTTAAAGACTAAACATATAAACAGATAAATAGAAGAAAAATCAACAAACTTTAGCGACTAATTTAGCTATATAATTAAGACCAGTTGGATATTTTCAAGAAAAATGCAAAAAGTATTTCCGGCCGGGTCGAATTTCTGGGAGATTGGGAGGGGGAGCGGAGGGGGTGGGGAGAGAAGTAAAGCAATCACGAGAAGCAAGGCCATTTTCTTTCCCAGCGTTAAGATTTAGTGATTGCAGTTTGGTATCACAAAATATTATTATGGTGGTGATCGACTGATCGTTCACTGTTACAGATGGAACCTTATTTCACGGAGGAAGACTTCTTGAAGTATTCCTTGCACCCATCGCTACTCGATCTTATCAAGGAAACAGAACATGCATTCATACAACAGACAGCTAATCAACACCGGGATGGCGAGCAGGATGCCAGTATTTCCAAGCAGGATATCAGTTCTGTTGATAGTTTCAGGCCAAAGAAACGACGCTCCAGGGAGCCAGATTCCCACACCAAAGAAACACCGTCTGTTCAAAAGCAAGTGACAGTGGCATCCGTCCAAAGAACTGTCGTTTCTATGGAAACTCCATTTTCTGATAAACCAAAGAATCAATCCATGGAGACCGAAGCAGTTGTTACGGAAATGCCGCTGAAAAATACGGCTGTCTCAGAAGCAATCGGTAGCCCCGTGACTGACGACGGCGGAAGTGGAAGAGAAGATATGACTAACAAGGAGGCGAAAATAGGGCAGGACATTCACTGCCCTTCCAAACCAAAGATACATATCCCAAAGATACCATACCCACGCCTGTCACGGCTGACTAAAGACGAGCAAAAACTGTACCTAGAGCTGTACAAGAAGTACGTGCAGTCCCAGGCCGTGCCGTGCAGTAGGGGGGAAATGAAGGCTTTTCACCAGTTCAAGGAACTGCAGGCTCAGGTGTTCGCCGAGCAGGAAGAGTTTATGAAGTACTTACAGAACGTTGCGCATGCGCAGCAGGTCAATTATCACTCTATGCACCCGGAAGCGGAGTATTACATCAAGCAAGTGGTGTCCAACCGTCTGGAGCGCGTACAGAAGTATCCGCGTTTTTATGTCAACCAGGACACCGTTGCCATAGCAGCACCTAAAGTGCCTCCCTCTTTGCCTTTCTTTCACGTTAAAACTCTGCTGAACCTTGGCTCTGTGCCAGTCATGAACAGCACGGGTAAAATAAAGGAATATCTGAAACTTGACTACGATAAAGTGCAGAGTGTGGTGCCCGCGGAATACCCGGATGTAAAAGGAAAGTGCGTGTGCAGTGAAGACCCGCTGTGCGCGCGTCTCGCTGGGGAGCACGGCGCGGATATCGTCATCTCCTCATCCGCGCTCAGCTGTCTTGTCAACAATCACGCGCCTTTTAACAGGCAGTGGGAGTTTCCGTTTGAAGTGCGCGAAACAAGTGAGAAGGCTGCGAAAGGACAGGTGATTCACAAGAAAACCGTGTTCATTGACAAGCCGTTTGTTCCGAAGCAAATGACCGTGCGTGAACGCATGACGTGGTACTGTAAATTTGCCTTGCGGGCACGGTTGCAGTGCTGGAAATTTGTAGCCAAGTTTCAGCAGTGTAAAAAAGAACCACTGAGCTTTGTTAATCCTAAGAAAGAATTGCGCAAGCGGCAAAACGTGGAACGGACAGGCGGAAATCATGGCGTAGACGCATATGAATCGGGGGAGAGCGAGAGCAACTCCGATGACGACATCCGTGACGTCACACCGCTGGAAGCAACCAAAAAGCTAGTAACAGATCAGAGTGTAGAAGAGGAAGATCGTAGCCTGACTGGTTTAGCCTTAGTGAAAGAAAAGAACCATCCGCCACAACCTAAACAGCACAGGTCGTCATTTAATACCTCGGAGAGTGTATTCGACGTTGTTAATTTGGAAGATCTAGAGACATTTGGAGCTGGTTATGACAAACCAAAAGACAAATCTGTCGTGTTAACAAAACCGCAGAGAAACACGCGTAAAAATCTCAAGCAGAAAGACAAAATGTTGGCAGGTGTGGGATCAAGTCAAGCCAGTGAATCTGCTGATCGAAGTACCGGTAAACCGAGAGAGTCTGATGAAATTGTGGATGTAAACAGGGAGGAAAGGGGCGGGACCGAAATGGTGCGGGGAAGATCGGGAGGAAAAGGTGACCGGTCAGCAGGCCTCGACTCAACGCTATCAGACAGCGAGGAAGAGAACCTGATGATCGATTGTGAGAACGGGGCAGACGACGAGCTTGCGAACTACTTTACGCAGAATGGCAAAAGCGGAAGTGCGGCGGATGCTGGCGGCGTAGTACCGGAAAATAGATCCGAAGAAGCGGGCGAGAAAGTTATCCCTCAAGTGGACGGACCAGCGGATGAGAAAGCTGTGAAAACTCAAGCGCGGCGTCGCTCCACCCGACACAGGCCTTCTCTTGGCGGCGAAGCGGGTACCCAGGACCGTGACGTAAGCAGTGACGTCGGCGCTAAGCCACAGCGACGCAGTTCCCGGTTGTCTCATGAAAGCGATGCTGTTGGTGGCTGCACTCCAAGCCTGGTCGCGGACGATTCTACCTCGAAGTCCAAACGGCAAAGAAGGAGCGGTAGAATCTCCAGCCAGACAAGCCTCGACGCGGATTCTACATTAAAGTCAGATATTCCCGAACCTGAAATAGATGTAAATGTATCGAATTCAAAGGAATCTCCTCGCAAATCAAGTGCCAGGAAAAGGGGCCTAGGGGGAGGGATAAGGAATATACCGCTGAGGCGTTCGTCATCCCGTTTGTCCGCCGTCAAACTGGAACCGACATCAGCAGACACAAGCATGTCTGAGGACGAGAAGAAAGAGGAGTCCAGTCAAAAGGTAGAACAGAGTGAAGAATGCAGTGTTTCTGCCCAGGTACTTGTCTGTCCTACTCCTTTGACGTTCTTGTATTTGTTGTTCTTATTCAAATACTTGTTTAAGGTTTGTCTCGAATGTTACTTTGACTTAGAGGTTAAATAATAATAATAATAATAATAATAATAATAATAATAATAATAATAACTAGAACCTCACTTCGCTAGCGAAATGTTAAACACTTGACAAAAATTAAAACGCAAAAATACTTCCTTCAATGGGTTATTTCTTGAATAATATATTGCAAACAACACAGCTTGAATATGTCTTATAAGCCGAGTAGTGTTTGGTTTCTGTTGACTTAAGGTTTTATTGACTGATCTAGCATACGCCGTTTTAGCTATTTACGCAGTGAGAGCTCGCACAAAGCTCACTGTGCAACTGTGTGTGATGTGGGTTAAATGCTACGCATTTACTTGCAAAAATACACTCTTTTTACATGGCGTTTTAACAAAGAAAACGAAATCAAAGACGAAAATAAAAAGTGACATGCACATGTTCAGATGAAGCTCTTCATAAGCCCCAAGTTTCATGGTCGTAGGGCCCATAGTGTCAGAGGAGAAGAAGACACAAAAAATCGGAAAAAGTGTCAAGAAGAAAAAAAAAAAGGACGAATTTTGCTCGCACAAATTCATATAACTCTTGCAAGCCAAAGGCTTGTCAAGTGTTAATAATAATAATAATAATAATAATAATAATAACAAGTTAAACTAGATTTCAGATTTTCAGATTTCAAATTTTTATTTTCTGTACTACAAATATAAATAACTTGACAATTGCCAAAAAAGGTAAAGACTCTCATAAATACATAAATAGACAGAAAAGGGATCAAGCAAAAGCAGAGCTTAATAAACGCTTGTCCGATTACAATAAATAGTGTACATCTTTACCACTTTCTTATAATGATTCTTTCCTAATTGGGTAATTTCTTTATTAACTGTAATAGAAAGAAAACACTTTGGTTACGACAAAGATTAATATTCAAGATTTTAAGGAAAATCAGTGAGCCACTCGGAAAATTTAACATGCCCTCACCAAATAGGTGTTATTTACTACGTGTTAAGTAAGGTTTTCCGAAACAATATCGTCACAGTTCGAAAGGAGAAATTGCTTTAATTTCGACTTAAAGTGACACATTCGCTCGATATTTTTTAAATCTCTTGGTAAGGAGTTCCACAACTGAACACCTGCAATACCTACGCTTTGTTTCTTAAGAGTTGTTCTCGAAAAATTACATTGAAAATTACCATGCTGCCTTGTTTTTCTTTCTTCACCAACAGTTTGAAATAAACGCTGCAATTTACTTGGAAGTACATTTTGTTTAGACTTGAACATAATTAATAAACTTTTAAATTTAACTAGGTCATAAAAATTTAATAAGCGCAAATTACTGATAATACCTTTAGTATGTACTAATCTATCCGCACCGTTTATTAAACTGATTTTACGAAATTCGTTATATTTTAAACGAATTAAAATCAAAATCCGACGATTCTGGCACAGATACAAACTAACAAACGGTTTATGTGTTGTGAGAACAGGAGAGCGAAGTACAGGAGACTCGCGGTTGCCTAGGAGACGGAGGCGATTGTGGATCCAGCAGTATGACAGCGAGCGGGACCAGTCCAGTCGGTAAGAACCATGCATGAAATGAAGGGGGTTTAAGCTTAGATCCCCTTATATAACGTATTTGTTTCGTTCACAAGAGTAAGTGGTAGACCAGTGATCTTTCAAGCGCCAAATCATGCTAAGTGAAACACGGAATCATTTCTAAATTACTGCACTAATAACTCGTGAGAATTTTTTTTCGGGGAGGGGAGAGTTAATTCTGTGGCCTTCTTTTATTTAAATGGAAAATTAAGAAAAACTGGAATGTTGTGGACGTTTTTATTCGGTCGCTCATATAATGAAGTTACCAGATGTTAAGAGATGAATAGAGAACTGACGCTTGTATGCTTTGTTTCCTGCGCAGTGCAGAAGCGATTCTGTTCTTCATGGTCCTTTATTTTGTTTACAGTGGAGCTAATCACAGGACCGCCAGCAATTATCGCTTCAGAGCATGTTAACAGTAGCACATCTGCTGAGGATGTAGGCGATAGTAGTGTATTGAGGGAAAGTGATACACCAGCTGTAGATGATGCAAGTGCTCTGGTAGACAATAACACACAGGATGTAGGCGATGAGAGTTCTCTGGTAGACAGTGACCCACAGCTGCTGGTCAATGTTAGTGTTCTGGTAGGCAATGACCCACAGGCTGCAGGCGATGTTAGTGCTCAGGAAGACAATGCCACACAGGCTGTAAGTAATGCCAGTGCTGTGGTAGACACTGATACACAGTCTGTAGGCGATACCAGTGCTCGGTTAGACAATGACACACAAAGTATAGGCGATGGTAGTGGTTGGGTAGACACTGATACACAGTCTGTAGGCAATGATAGTGCTGGGGTAGACAATGACACACACGCTGTAGACGATGGTAGTGCTCGGATAGACAGTGACACACAGGCTGTAGAAGATGGTAGTGTTCGGATAGACAATGGCACACACGCTGTAGACGATGGTAGTGCTCGCATAGACAGTGACACACAGGCTGTAGACGATGGCAGTGTTCGGGTAGACAATGACACACACGCTGTAGGCGATGGTAGTGCTCGCATAGACAGTGACACACAGACTGTAGACGATGGCAGTGTTCGGGTAGACAATGACACACACGCTGTAGGCGATGGTAGTGCTCGCATAGACAGTGACACACAGGCTGTAGACGATGGCAGTGTTCGGGTAGACAATGACACACACGCTGTAGGCGATGGTAGTGCTCTGGCAGACAGCGATATGGAGGAGCTGACCAGTCCGAGGCGGCGTAAATCACGTCGTTTGACCGTCAGTGATGAGGAGAGTGACGGAGGGACAGGTACGTGTCATCATCAGAAATTGGGGGATGAT
Organism: Protula sp. h YS-2021; assembly: GCA_949752745.1. Classification (NCBI taxonomy): domain Eukaryota; kingdom Metazoa; phylum Annelida; class Polychaeta; order Sabellida; family Serpulidae; genus Protula; species Protula sp. h YS-2021. Next base: position 23,258,726 of record OX457027.1, on the reverse strand, counting down.
GGGGTAGGGTGGGAGGTATGGAGATAAATTCTGCTAATTGTCTTTTCACTTTAGGTTTGGCCTCTAATATTTGAGCTTTAAGAATGTTTCCCTTTCCCCCTGACAGTGATCATTTGATATTGGTATCGAATCCCCCCCACCCCCCCCCCTCCCAATTCTCCCGCCACTCCCTTGTTAGTTCTGTATGTCCAGAAAGATTGATGACAAACAAAAGGAAATAATGCGTTTTGTGGTAAAAAGAATGGTGGATTTCGTGTGCTGGTAAACCCACTGTTTACTGTCTGTTCGGTTCGTGAAAGGCCCGTTTCCATTGAGTCCACGCGTGTTGTTGACATTTCAGTAAATTTTGATAAAGCTAGTACCTATTGGTGAAGCAGGTTATATTTACTGCTGTTTGTTTGATACAGAGCCAAAGCGAAGGAAACCGGCCAAAGCCCCAAAGCCTCCGCCTAAGAGCAAACAAGCGACCAACTGGTCGATAGTGAAGCGAGACGTTTCCAAGAAGCCAGCCATCAAAACGAAGGCCATGAACATGAAAATGGGCCTAGCCGACCCTGGGCTACAGATACATAAGCCACCGGTGCGACGACAGCCCCGAGTCTCGCACGTGTCGTTGCCCAAAAAGTCCCCCGCCATGGTGAGGAGAGCGTCGGGCAAAGCGCCCTATGGCATAGTGGTTCCCGACCTTGTCGCAGAATTGAGAGGGAGCTTGGGGCCAAAGGAGCCAGCCGAAGTTGGTGTGACGTTAGGGCCAGCCGCTTCTGCTCCTGTACCTGAGCCGAAGAGGATGATGACGCAAGCGGAAGTAGTATGTAAGTCACGTGACTTGGCACCTGTGGCCATGCCGATACAACGCACGTGGACGGGAACTGTGGCGGAAGACACACATGAAGGAACGGATCCCGTGGCCAAGGCCAAACGACGGAGTCACGTGACGAAGAGTGTGACGTCAGCACACGTGCACTTGCCAGCAAGTGACTTCACAGCCCCAGCAAGCCCTGTCAGGTGTAACGCGGGAAGTCGGGAAACACCGGTGTCGCCTGTCCGCGGAGATTCGGCGCTATTGCAGTGCCCGAAAATCATCCCTCTTGAAAAAGGATCACTCGAAGCTACTGACACTGCGTCACATATGTCTCTGAGTGCAGCATCCCAGGCAGTGGCACCACGTATGCTGAGGGAGCGTACGGGAAGGCAGAAGAACAGTGGGAATCGTTCGGGGACGGATTTACAAAGCCATGCGAAACCATGTACACACCAGCCTGAAATTAAGCGAACACATCGAACTACAGCCAGTAGAAAGAACTCGATCGAATCGTTTGATGTGTTAGGGGACATTTTGGGACAACCTGCACCAGGGGTCAGTGAAACTGCTCTTGCGAGTGGACCGACGGAAGATGTCCCTATTACAGGACACGCAAGTCATCCAAATGCAAAGGGACGTGTGACGTCGGAGCGAACTGTGACGTCAGAGCCAGGTGTGACGTCAGAGCCGTGTGCCCCACGTACGATGGATCCTGTGAAACAAGACCCAGTATGTGCAGAAGGAAATGCTTCGAAAGAAGTTAAGGCACGATCATTGGAAAAGTGTAAGGGCGATTCCAAAACAAGGGCAGCCAGTTTTGCTACGCCGCACTTGTACTCCGCCCCGCCACACATACGCGATCCAAACGAGTGGCTGATGTACGAAAAGCCGGCCGAAAGCCAGCAGCCGGCGGCTGGCAATGTGACGTATAACCTGTGGCAGGTTGCCAAGCAACGCGTGCTTATACGCTGTGGTTACCATGGCTTCGTCAAAGAAAAGAAAACAGGCAACATGTCGTTTGTTCACATACAGCCCAAGCTGGAATACCAATTGTTTTATGGCTACGAGCAGCTGACTGCGGAGGAGATCTCAAAGGCGTGGGTCAACCTGGCGATACGTCACAACTGCAGGGTAAAACGCGCCCATGTCAACGCCAGAGCGGGCGTATCTCACGAAGTCGTTAAGTACGCAGATCATGACTTAATGGCGGTCTTACAGAGCGCTCAAAATGTGTTTAATCCTCTTGCCTCCATTCATGTCCTGGCTGGAGTGTTCAGCAAGCTGCACAACCTGCAAGCAGGCCATTATCTGCTGAGTCACGCACCGGGAAATGCGCATGCGCATATAAAGAAGACTACGCGCAGCCGCAGCGGTGTCTACGACTTGAAGCTAGCATACGAGGGTGTGCAGGTGGACGGAGACTCCGTGCCCTGGGTTCCGGTCGATCCGCACGTGCTGCTGCCCGTGCATGAGTACTTGGGGCGCGTGCCCTGCACGTTCGAGCCAAAGAACTCTGGCTACGTGATTGCGCCCAAGAAGAAGAAAAAGAAGAATAAAAGTAAAAAGCAGAACTAACATAGAATGTCTAGGATTTGCCCAAAGCAGAAAACACGGGCGAAGTTAAGTGCTAGTTGGGATCTCATGTTGTTGTTACAATTATTTTCATTTACGTACCATCCAAACAGTACGTACACATGATAGAGTGGGGGGGGGGGGGGGGGGTGGTAAGAGGTCAGAAATTATTGCGTATGCACTTTATGGATAACTCCTTAGTGATGACTTTTGAAGTTTTTTTATGAACAGTGAGTGTGCAACGGTGACCGTTGAATCACACTCTATGGGAGTGTTGCGATAACAGTGCTTATGTCTACGGGTTAGGTGGTTACCTTTTGCCTGTTCTGCCATCCGCTATGGATTTAATCATTGTCGAATATAAAGCCTACGCTTGAAAATTAAAAGTGTACACGAGTTTGAGTGGCCCGCTGTATGGTCGTGAATTAAAGCCCACTCAATGCGTATTTTTAGCATTGTCTCCCGTTAAACAGTGCTGTGAAAAACTGGAATATTTTGTTTAGTACTCTGGTATACCACGACTCTAAGTCCCTCCATATCAGATCGTATTTTAAATTTGCTGTTTAATCATTTGGGCATACAGAAATTGTAAAATGCTGAAATCTGTTCACAGTTGTCGTTGCTGTGCTTGGTTATTTACACAAAGGGTCAGTTGAAAAAGTTAAAAAATTCTACGGTAAGTGTTTGTTGTTCATTTTCACACCTTAATTAATTGGATAATTATTGTATTAGTGTTGCTTCAACATTATTATTGTAGAATGGAATGCCTTACCACAAAGGGAAATCAACAATGAATAACTGCATTGCTGCCATGCGCAGACGAGTTCGCTCGTACGATCGTGCATCACACAGCAAGGATATTGCACGAGATATTGAGTTTTTGAATTTTGAAAATGAGTTTGTGAGATCACAGCAATAAAAGTAATTGATGAAAATTTGTCAAGTTGGTTTTACTGTGTTGCCAAATGAACGCTCTTTTCTTACATGTAATTTCGTTTGGATCAAAGTGACAGCAAAGTGCGAAAAAATGATCCCAGACTTAATATTTCACACTTTTCACAACACTGCATGGTTTGAAGGCAATAGGTAGTCACCTGTGAAGCAAGCCCCGCTAAGGTCTTTTTTTTAATCGCATTATATTCGGAGGTCGTTTTCTTTCCGTCGATCGACGGAAATCCGTCGATTTTGAGCGGAAATTTGTTGTCCTCGAGATCAACTGAATTCTGCAGTAATTTTTTCTTTTCTTTTAGGGGTGGGGGGGGGGGGGGGGGCGAAGCTCAGTACTGCAGACACTGTTGTGGAGATTTTAAGTTGTCAGATGTAAATCTTTCGGGCTCGCGCCTTAGGCGGTCGCAAATTAACACAAATTTCCCGACAGTTGGTAATTTTGGCTAATACGGTATATATATATATATATATATATATATATATATATATATATATATATATATATATATATATATATATATATATATATATATATATATATATATATATATATATATATATATAATTAAGAAACCAACATTTAGGCCGCTTTTTACAATACTGTACAATACACATTTTGTGTCGACTTATTGTTACGCAGAGAATAAACTTAGTAATTAAGGTAAAAAAATCTAAATACATTTGTATTAGTATATCCCATCACTATTCTAATCCCATTTTTAAATGGTCACCCCGTTTTTAAATCCAAATTGCGGACAATTTTTAAATTGTCCTGCACAATTTTTAAATATTTCAAATTTTTTAGCTTTTTTTCCTTTGGATTTTTGTTTTATATTTTGACAACATTTTACTGCTTTTATGTCTGTTACAAAAGATACAAATTAACAGTCTCAGTTAATATATTAACAATACATTTTCGTTAACAGGATAGTCACAATACTTAACCCCATTACAGATAGTACTTTCATTAGTACTGTCTATCAGTAAATTCGGTTTTGAAACAATTTGTTAGTGGCTTCAAATGTTTTAAACGGACAGTAGTTTTCTTTCTTTTTTAACCCTCCAGTTCAAGTAAAGGCTGTAAAATTCTAAGTACTTTTTGTAAAATATAAACTCAAGGCTGATTACAATTGCAAAGAGGATTATGCTTGGTGGAATAGGCTATTTATAGCTTTCAGAACGAACCGGAACGTAATGTGCTGTTGCCTGCAGGTGTCACCCCCACATAAAAATTCGTATTTAAAACTTAAAAAACTTTATCAGAACTTCACTGCAATTAAATCCTTACTTGTTTTTTGCAAGGGTATAACACCCTGGCTTACACCAATATGAAATAACACTTTTGAATTCATTTCATCTTATTTCAATTTTCATTCCGTTCCGTTTCGCATATCATAATTTTCGGGGAAGGTCGTTTACATTCTGCGGAATGGAACCATTTCAAAATATTTATGTCTCGCCAACTATCAGTCACATATTTAAAATATTGTTGTGGTCTGTATTTCAAGATTAATCATTTCAAGTGATGAACTTTAATAAAGTATTTGGTAGAAAGCACATGGCTTTTTGAGTATTTAGTAATACTTAGCTTTTGGATTTCGAGCAGGGGGAAAGTGGGGGTTCTAAAACAGGAAGTGACGTCATAATGACGTCACGAGGTGTTTTAGAAGCCCCATTGGGTTTCTAAAACAGTGACGTGATTGTTTTAGAAGCCCCATGGGGTTTCTAAAACAGTGACGTCATTGTTTTAGAAGCCCCATGGGGTTTCTAAAACACTGACGTCATTGTTTTGGAACCCCATGGGGATAGTAAAACATTGACGTCATATGAACGACAGTTCTGGACCAGGAAGTGACGTCATACTGACGTCATAGGGTGGCCCAGAACTGTCATGACAGTTTTGGACCAGATGGTGATTGATAGAGCGCGCGCCCGTGTCAATGACGTCATCATGACGTTATCATCACGTCATCATCATGGCGTTATAATGACGTCATCATGACGTTATCATGACGTCATAATGACCGTATGTCGTCATGACATTATACTAAGACTCTCCTAAGCAGCAGAACCCTAAGTCACCTGTCAATCATCATGACGTCATCAGTCACGTGACCTGTCACTTATCGGTCATGTGACCCTAACCCTAACAAGAGTTCCAGTCTAATGTTATGTTTTATGTTATAGTAGTTGGAAAATGCGTACTTCTAAAGCACATTTAACAAATGTAGTTTTTGGAAAACATATAATGTATAAAATAAGTTTTAGCGTTTTACCATGCTACTTAGTCAAATGTTCTAAAGTTATAGTAGTGCAAAAATGGTGGTTCTAGATCAACTTTAACAAATTTAGTTTTTGATAACATATGATGTATAAAATAGGTTTTAGCATTTTACCAAGCTACTTATTTGAATGTTCTAAAGTTATAGTAGTGGAAAAATGGTGGCTCTAGACCAACTTTAACAAATTTAGTTTTTAACACCATATGATATGTAAAATAAGTCTTAGCATTTTAGCATGCTACTTATTTGAATGTTCTAAAGTCATAGTAGTAGGAAAATGGTGGTTCTAGACCAACTTTAACAAATTTTGTTTTTTGACAACATATGATGTATAAAATAAGTTTGAACATTTTACCATGGTGTAGTAGGGTAAAAATCAGGGTTCTAAACCAACTTTAACAAATTTTGTTTTTTAACAACATATGATGTATAAAGTAAGTTAGTGAGAAGAGCACGCCATTCAAACATGTATTCAAATGACAAGCCCCATTCGAAACATGTGTTTGAATTATTTATGGAACATATTACGTCATGGTATTGTTCCATAATTTTTTTAACAAGTTCTTCAACATGTTCATCATGTTCAACTTGTTCAACATGTTCAACATGTTCAACAAGTTGTTGTTCAACAAGTTGTTCAACATGTTCAACAAGTTGTTGTTCAACATGTTCAACAAGTTGTTGTTCAACAAGTTGTTCAACATGTTCAACAAGTTGTATATAAAGCTATGTTTAAAGACTTTCTCGTCATTTGAATAGTGTAGGTTGACCCGAAAGGATGTATAAATGCAACATGTGTTCCAAATCTTACAATTGGCCGCAAAGTCACATATGGTAAAGTTATTTCTAAACATATTAGGACATAGTGTGTCCAACCTCGAGTGTGACAATTCCCTATAGAGCATAAAAGGCACCTACCCTCAGACATAACGCACATTCTGTATCAAGATACTGAAGAGTGAACATGTCTGCAGTGAGTGAACAACAGCTACTATCTATGGCAATGCCTGCAGAAAATTTTATAGCAAAGCCTGAGACAGTACCTACAGCAAAGTATAAGGCAAGGCCCATGGTAAAGTCCAAGGTGAAGTCACGTCAGCAGCGTCAAAAGCGACCACATTTTAGAAAGATAAGAGATGAGTTACCAGCTAAGACGGCGCCGTGTAAAATGCGAAAAATTAAGACAGAGCCTAATATGAAGCGAGAACCGGAGCGTAAAGCTGATACCACCATGAAGAAGATGAGTGTAGACGATTCACCGGTTATGATACCAATTAATGGAGAAACATATATTAAATTGGTGAAATATCAAGAGAAAGTGATGGTTAACATTCGTAAATATATTACGAATCATGCATCTGGGAGGTTATATCCTACCAAGAAGGGAATTTTGTTGTCATTGAAAGACTGGCACATGCTGAAGAAGCAAATGACGTCAGTGGATCTCATGCTTCAGAAAATGGATGTATATAAATGTAGTGACTGTCAGAAGATGGTTGAGTAGAAATTCATATGTGACTGTATGCAATTTTAACAGTATGACTATGAAATGAATTAACATTATCTATGTTGATGTAAAGTTAGTTTTTATAACAGTTGTAAACTTATCAATTTAAGTTCTTATGAGTGGGTACATGTATTAGCATAATATACATTTGAAATATTTTTGTTTTTATCATAATTGTAAATATTTGTAATATTTAATAAAAGAAACACATATGATGCTTTTCAACTTATTTATTTTTCTCATACAATCCTTGGATATAATACATAATAATAAAATACTTGAATATAATACATAATAATACAATACTTGAATATAATACAAAATTAATTATAATACATAATATTTGATATATGGTCTACGGGTGAATTCACACCACACCAGAGACCTTAGCCTCTCGCGACTTCATATGTTGTAAAGCAAGACATATTAATACACAACGCTTAAGTTAATAAAATATTACAACATTTACAAAGTCTTTATTATAAAGTTTAGTCAAATAAGACTATTCTTCTGCATCTGTTTCACTCTGTTGCACCTCACTGTCCATACCACTTTCTTCGTCACTGCTACCATCCTCCTGCTCCATATCTAGTAGCTCTTCAAAGAATGCATTGTTTCTCCTTATAGCCGCCTTTAGTGCCTTTGAACACTTATAATGTTTTTCATCAACAAAGTAATTAAAGTCCTCTAAAATCTTTTGATAATGTTGGCTTTGTTCTAGACGCTGGGTATAGTGGAACAGTCTCATAAACAGTTGTTTTAGTCCATGCTTATAAATGGGTCGACGGTCATAACTTGCTATTTCACGCGCATCTTCAAGTCCTTGTTCTTCATATTCTGAAACCTTTTCTTGAAATATGTTATCATAGTCATCGTAGACTTCTTGAACCATATCATGCCAAACAGAGTCTATTTCTGACTCACTTTCAGAGTCTGTTTCTGACTCACTTTCAGAACTCCTGTCATCAGCATCCTCGCCACACTGCTCCATATGTTTGAGCAAAGCTTCTTCGCTGTTGTATAATGCACCACATTCTGTACAAGCATGTGCATTCTTTTCAGCCATGTTGACGCTTTGACTTTCCATAGAAGACTCATCTAAAGTTTCCGTGAAAGGTAGTTTTACAGGGTTTTCCATATCTGATTCTTCATCCACTTCTGAAGTGTGAGCAACCTTTAAGTGTCTTTTAAGACTTTGTGGCCAATTGTAAGATTTCGAACAAATGTTACATTTATACATCCTTTCGGTTCAACCTACACTATTCAAATGATGAGAAAATCTTTAAACATACCTTTGTATACAACTTGTTGAACATGTTGAACAACTTGTTGAACAACAACTTGTTGAACATGTTGAACATGTTGAACAACATGTTGAACAACATGTTGAACATGTTGAACAACATGTTGAACAACTTGTTGAACAATTGTTGAACTTGTTAAAAAATTATTGAACAATACCATAACGTAATATGTTCCAAAAATAATTCAAACACATGTTTCGAATAGGGCTTGTCATTTGAATACATGTTTGAATGGCGTGCTCTTCTCACTAACTTATTTTATTCATCATATGTTGTTAAAAAACAAAATTTGTTAAAGTTGGTTTAGAAGCCAGATTTTTACCCTACTTCACCATGGTAAAATGTTCAAACTTATCTTATACATCATATGTTGTCAAAAAACAAAATTTGTTAAAGTTGGTCTAGAACCACCATTTTCCTACTACTATGATTTTAGAACATTCAAATAAGTAGCATGCTCAAATGCTGAAACTTATTTTATATATCATATGGTGTTAAAAACTAAATTTGTTAAAGTTGGTCTAGAGCCACCATTTTTCCACTACTATAACTTTAGAACATTCAAATTAGTAGCTTGGTAAAATTCTAAAACCTATTTTATACATCATATGTTATCAAAAACTAAATTTGTTAAAGTTGATCTAGAACCACCATTTTTGCACTACTATAACTTTAGAACATTTGACTAAGTAGCATGGTAAAATGCTAAAACTTATTTTATACATTATATGTTTTCCAAAAACTACATTTGTTAAATGTGCTTTAGAAGTACCATTTTCTACTATAACATAAAACATAACATTAGACTTCACCTAGGAAAAATCCCATTCCTTCTGAAATTTATTGATCGTTCCCACGCTCTAAACGAGTGCACTCTGAAATTTATCGATCGTTCCCACGCTCTAAACGAGTGCACTCTGAAATTTATCGATCGGTGTCCCCCACGCTCTGAATGAGTGCACTCTGAAATTTATCGATCGGTTTCTCCCACGCTCTGAACGAGTGCACTCTGAAATTTATCGTGCATTGTGCATTATAGCCTTTTATGGCATGTTTTCACAAAACATTCTGGTTAAGTCCGGAATAGCTCAGTTGTTAGAGCGTGGGACTCCTGGTCGGACCCATGCTCGGAAGGTTGGTGGTTCGAGCCCGGGTATGGGCAGCCTAACCCTAAACCATAGAGTGCATTATGAATGTGTATTATGGAGGTATGATAGACAGATGGTAGAAGGGACGTCTCCTAGGGGTCTGACGTCATTATGGCGTCACAAGTGGCGTGGAAAACCCATGGGGGTTCTGGACCAATAGAATGTTCTAGAAAAAAGTGGCGTGGAACTCTCGTTTCCTCATGATAGACAGATGATACAAGGGACGTCTCCTAGGGGTCTGACGTCATTATGACGTCAAAAAGTGGTCTGGAACTCTTGTTAGGGTTAGGGTCACATGACCGATAAGTGACAGGTCACATGACTGATGACGTCATGATGATTGACAGGTGACTTAGGGTTATGCTGCTTAGGAGAGTCTTAGTATAATGTCATGACGACATACGGTCATTATGACGTCATGATAACGTCATGATGACGTCATTATAACGTCATGATGATGACGTGATGATAACGTCATGATGACGTCATTGACACGGGCGCGCGCTCTATCAATCACCATCTGGTCCAAAACTGTCATGACAGTTCTGGGCCACCCTATGACGTCAGTATGACGTCACTTCCTGGTCAAGAACTGTCGTTCATATGACGTCAATGTTTTACTATCCCCATGGGGGTTCCAAAACAATGACGTCACTGTTTTAGAAACCCCATGGGGCTTCTAAAACAATGACGTCACTGTTTTAGAAACCCCATGGGGTTTCTAAATCACATCGTGACGTTATTATGACGTCACTTCCTGTTTTAGAACCCCCACATTTCCCCTACTATTTCGCATATGTATTTTTAAAACCAATCGTTTGTCGCTTCAACAATGCAGCACCGTTTAAAGTTAAGCAGAGAAAATAATTATTTCGTTCCGCAAAATACAAATAGCCCTCCTCGATTACTACAATTTACAGAACGAAAGGAAATAAGAAAAACTGTTTTGAAAGTCAAAGTTTTAAAGCAGCCTTGCGAGCTAGCATTCATTGCAAATAGCTGCTTTTAAGCACAACATACAATAGCAAACGTTTTATTAAAAAATATACAGATTCATTGAATATGTGAGATCAAAACATTAAATATTACTATCTGCCCAAAACGTTCCTGTCAAATTGTCGTTCACCAAGTTGAATAATAATACCGGAGTAATCTCAAAATTTCACTTTTAATTAAGTGACTGAACATTACCGAGATATACGAAATTAGAATATAAACTTATAAACTTTAGAATGTAAAATTATAATTTGCGGAATGGAACGAAACGAGAAAAAAATAAGATAAAATGGATTCGAAAGTGTTATTTTATATTAATTTAAACTGATACTATCTTCAAGCATTTAGTTGCAGTGAGGTTTTGATAGGGTTTATAGCAGTTTTACGTGTGAATTTTTTTTTATGTGGGACTTCATCTCCATGCATGCAACATTTCGTTCCGCAGACAGAATATAGACAGCTGGGAAATATGTAGTTATAGTACACTTATTAAATAAAACTAAGTGAATCAGTCAGTGTCAGTCGGCGAAAAAAAAACAAACCATACAAAAACTGAAGTTACTTTTTATTAATGGAGTACAAGTAGTATAGAAAGATTGGCTCTGGACCAGCTGGTCCAGAACCAACATTGGTTCTGGACCAGGTGTTCCAGAACCAACAATGGAACTGGACCAGTTTTTTTGGATGGAGCGCGCGCGTGTTGGGATGACGTCATGATGAAGGGTAAACGAAACGTCACAGCAGAGTGTGCGTAAACGAGACGTCATTGATACATTTTGTTTTCGTAATTTGAGTTGATATAACGGACTTCCGTCAAAGGTTCACTTCAGTGCATTGTGCCCATGCTCGGTGCTGCTAGCGCCACCATACGGTTGCCGTGCCCATGATCAGGAATTAAAACAAAATGGTATCAAAGAAAAGGCATGGAGGTGCATATTGTGTGGCAGCAAATTGTCATAACTCGCGCTACAATAGTACATATTCCTAGATTCCCAAATGATGCGGAGAGGTATGTATCTTTCTTTTAGCATATCAAAGATAAGCCAAGCCTATAAAGATGTGAAAAATAGAGCAAAACATCCATGCTTTCTATAATTTTTTTCAAAGACAGATTTAAAAAAGTCCACAATCCAAAAATAAAAGTTTATGCAATAATTTTAGTCCGGAAAGAATTTTGGCGGTATTTTTTAACTTTCTAACCTTCAGTGAAAACAACACTTGATATTTATATAATAAACAAGGACGTAAAATTTTATATTTTTACACACATTTACATGCTATGAAAACGAAGACATTACAAAGATGAAAGGAGAAACAAACCCATTTTGACGCCAAACATTGCTATGAAAAATGGGACTAGACTGCTGTTACCCGTTCACCCTCAGACCGCTCACCGCCCCCCCCCTCCCCGTGTATTTGTTTGGAATAGCTGATCCGTATAAGATATATATGTGAATCTCCCCTTTCCTTAACAAAAACTTCTCGTTCCACACCAGTTTGAATGTAACACGTACAAGCCTGCAAACGCTTGTTATATCACACATCACAGAAGGTGATGGCATGTACTCGGTTAAAAAAAACCATATAAAGCACAGGACACATAAGTATATGTTACGCCGTGTAAATAAAAGGAGTACAGTTTCTGGGGATAAGCGAAATAGAAAAGTCTTGAAACTGATGAACATCTAAGACATTTTAGTGACATGAATTTCATGGTGGGTTATCCAGTGGCCGTATTCACGAACATCTAAGTTTATTTACTTAGATATTAAACTTAGATCTCAAGATTAAACTTACGTAAGTTTACTTACTAACATCATATTCACAGAAGTAAACTTACGTAAGTTTAGCAACTTACATTCTAAGTTCAATATTGCAAAATTTTCATAAATATAGTACGACTAATTGTAATCGCATAAACGGGTTGTCAATTAAATATCGGAGGCCAATGAAAACTTTTAGATATTTCGGGACGGCAAAGCTTCTTGTTGTGTCCGACTCCAAATTTTCGAGATTTTCCACCAAAATATGAATACTATCTCTGGAAAATCTGTATCGAGTTATGAGTTCATCGTCACTGTAAACCTCAAACGGATTACTCCTATCTCGAAACACTCTTTCTCTCCTAAAACCCTTTCATATTCTCCTTTTAATCTCAATAAAATCATTGTTGCCAAGGTAAACAAAACACTCCGGCTATTTAAATATAGCGTTGGATTGAACTTAGAAATCTAAGTGTGGTCCGAAGTAAACTTAGAATTTTGAACTTATACTCGAGTGTAAGTTTAAGCTTGCATTTTGAGAATACCGCTAAGTTTAAGCAACTGGAATCTGAGTTTACTCTTACATTTTTGCACTTAGATTGCCTCTAAGTTTAAGCTTACACTTTCGTGAATACGGCCACAGATATATTGACTTTTGGTGATTCAATATTTTTGTGATTTTTTATATATCTGTGATAGATACATATATTAATGGAATAAATTATTCGACCAAATCCTTTTTCATGTGTCTTGTTTTATGAATGAAAACGCACTTTCAGTTGTAGCCGCAATAACGCACTGCCAGCTAGATACATGTAGGTTAAATGCAGGACCTTGAATGTACTTAGCCGGGTAGCTAACATGAGGCCACGGCGTCCGCTAGTTCGGCGCTGCAATCTCTTGATTTGTATTGCTACATAACAAGTGCACTCTCTTAGTAAATACAAGCTCTTTGGTTGAAGTGTGAAAATGGAACGTTTTTTTTTTGAAAGGAAGGGGGGAGAAAATGTTTATTGAGGCTTGTGAGGGTGTTTTTTTTGGAAAAAAAAGCTCACATGAGTTCAAGGTGACACCATAAAGTGCCTGTTGGAAGGTAAGGTTTTTTTCTCTCTCCGCGCACATACCAACACCAGGACAGAGCGTTTCATAAGCCCCTCATAGGTATTTTTTAACTCCCCCAGATGGGGGGGGGGGTAACTTTTTTTCTCTGTCTCCATACGCATACACGCACATAACAACACCATGACAAAAAAAGTTCATCTTATTTCATAGCTGAAGAATTCGCGACTCTAAATTCCCATGTTTGCCCTGACAAACTGACTGAAACGAGATTGCCTGAAAACGAGGCTGCCTGAAAACGAGGCTGCCTGAAAACGAGGCTAGCGTCTCAAGCCCTCCCCCCTCCCTAGGACACACTATCTGCCGACAGCCCTTCTCCCTCCCCCTAGGACATACTATGTACCGACCCCCCCCCCCCGCCAGGATCGTGATATGGCTAACTTCAAGAGTGTATAACTTTAACATATGTCTTGTTTTTTTTTCTGAACTGGCTGCTATTGTTGCATCAATTGCTTGAACTACAGCATGTTGAACAACAACTTGTTGAAGAACAACATGTTGAACAACATGTTGAACATGTTGAACAACAGCTTGTTGAACAATTGTTGTACAATTATTAAACAACTTGTTGAAAAAAACTTGTTGAACAATACTATGACGTAATATGTTTTTCCCCAAAAAGTAATTCGAACACATGTTTGAATGGACTTGCCATTCGAACACATCTTTGAATGGGGGTGTGCTCCAACCAAAGTGCTTACAGCCACCTATGCAAATAGTCTATAATCACTGTAAATTAGACATCAAACTGAATGAAACGGTGAAATTTAAATTCAAATCGGTTAACCATGACGGAAGTTATCTCACTTTTAAGTTAAAATTTTAAAGTGTATCAATTATGCATGCAGCCTACTGTGCAAATAGCCCCATGATTACTTAAGGTTAAAACTAGACATCAAACTGAATCAAACGGTGAAATTTTCATTCAAATCGGTCAACTATAGCGAAAGTTATCTCACTTTTTCCACTTTTTACAAAGTTAAAATGGCGGCATGTCACAAGTATGCATACAGCCACCTGTGTAAATAGCCTGAGACTACTTTATAACAAAACATTACATAACACTGAATCAAACGGTGAAATTTTCATACAAATCTGTCAACTATAACGAAAGTTATCCCACTTTTTCACTTTTTACAAGGTTAATATGGCGGCATGTTACAAATATGCATACAGCCACATGCACAAATAGCCTGTGACCACTTTTTAACAAAACTTTACATAAAACTGAATCAAACTGAAATTTTTATTCAAATCGACCAAGCATAGCGAAAGTTATCTCATTTTTTCCCTTTTTACAAAGTTAAAATGACGACCTGTTACAAATATGCATACAGCCACATGCATAAATAGCCTGTGACCACTTTATAACAAAACTTTACATAAAACTGAATCAAACAGTGAAATTTTCATGCAAATCGACCAATTATAGCAAAAGTTATCTCATTTTTTTCATTTTTTACAAAGTTAAAATGGCGGCATGTTACAAATATGCATACAGCCACATGCAAAAATAGCCTGTGACCACTTTTTAACAAAACTTTGCATAAAACTGAATCAAACAGTGACATTTTCATTCAAATCGACCAAGTATAGCGAAAGTTATCTCATTTTTTCACTTTTTACAACGTTAAAATGACGGCATGTTACAAATATGCATACAGCCACATGCATAAATAGCATGTGACCACTTTATAACAAAACTTTACATAAAATTGAATCAAACAGTGAAATTTTCATGCAAATCGACCAATTATAGCGAAAGTTATCTCATTTTTTCACTTTTTACAAAGTTAAAATGGCGGCATGTTACAAATATGCATACAGCCACATGATTAAATAGCTTGTGACCACTTTATAACAAAACTTTACATAAAACTGAATCAAACAGTGAAATTTTGATGCAAATCGACCAAGTAGTTTTAAAGTTATATACTCTTGAAGTTAGCCATATCACGATCCGGGGGGAGGAGGGGGGAGGGGTTGAGACGCTAGCCTCGTTTTCAGGCAGCCTCGTTTTCAGGCAACCTCGTTTTCAGGCAACCTCGTTTCAGTCAGTTTGTCAGGGTAAACATGGGAATTTAGAGTCGCGAATTCTTCAGCTATGAAATAAGATAAACTTTTTTGTCATGGTGTTGTTATGTGCGTGTATGCGTATGGGGACAGAAAAAAAGTTACCCCCCCCCCATCTGGGGGAGTTAAAAAATACCTATGAGGGGCTTATGAAACGCTCTGCCCTGGTGTTGGTATGTGCGGGGAGAGAGAAGAAAAAGCCTTACCTTCCAATAGGCACTTTATGGTGTCACCTTGAACTCATGTGAGCTTTTTTTTCCAGAAAAAAGAAAAACACCATCACAAGCCTCAATAAACATTTTCTCCCCCCTTCCTTTCAAAAAAAAACGTTCCATTTTCACACTTCAACGGAAGTCCGTTATTTCAACTCAAATTACAAAAACAAAATGTATCAATGACGTTTCGTTTACGCACAAAAACTGGTCCAGTTCCAATGTTGGTTCTGGAACACCTGGTCCAGAACCAATCTTTCTATACTACTTGTACAGAAACAGAAACTAACATGTAAATTATGTGTAAAGTCTAATTTTCATAATGGTAGTTTTCAAAGAATAGTGGTAGCCGGTGTAATATCGCCAGTTCACTCCATTAGCATAGCCTGTGTGACTCCCAGACAGGTACTGACCATTTAAATGGGAGGAGTGGCAACTAGAAAACCACCAACCCCCTGGATAGCGGAATGCACAATTTCCAGAATATAAATCGTTATCCCTGTCTCTGGTTGTGAAGGCCATCCCATTGTGAGGTGCGAATGAGTCCCCAGCTGTTCCACTATAACCGGAAACACTAAGCCTGTAATTCACGCTACTTCCACCGATTTGGAAGTGGCTGTAATAAGCGTAGGCCCATGTGTTTTCAAACGTTTCTAAGTACACATGAAGTTCGACTGATCCGTGGGCAGTGAGTCGCGCTATCTTGTCCAGTCCGAGCCATAGATTTCCTTCAAGATCCCCAAATCCTGCCTCATATTCAGCCCAGGTTCTAAAGCATAGAGGCCATGGAATTCTTGTTTAATGATTTTCATTTTGGACTAACCATATTCTTTCGCCTAAGTCCTCATGAATATCGCTAACAGTCGCTCCACGAGAGTTAAACGGGAGTTTTGGTTACCAGCAGATTTTAGAATGCCAGTAGAAACGTTCATAGTTTTAGAACTGAAATGCCGATTGATTATTTTCAGAACACTTGTAACCCGAATTTTAAAATTTGATGGCTAAAAGAGATTTATCAAATGGCTGTTAAAATTCATGTTATTATTTACTAAGTGGCTAGATTGTTTTTAATGATTCGCAAATACATTGAAAAAAATGCTTTATTAGCCTGTTAATCAATTCATATTGATGTACTAGACACTCACTGCTAATGTTGGCAGTGGACATTCTTGTTTACTGAAAGGGATTGGTTTTCCTTTCGAAAGGGCGTTATTTCCAACTGAGAATAATTTTGGCTACGTATGGTACGACCAAAGGTACTTCAAAAGGGAAGCATACCGATAAAAGTCTACAGTACTATCAACGCGCCGCTGAAAAACTGTCCATCCACCACCTGTAGAACCATCTGATCTAGTTGGATTGAGCTCACAATAGACATCAAATTCTGCATTTTCGTCGGGATTGATAGTATAAATACCATCCTGTGTCACTCCTCCATCGTACAACTGTTTGCAGTTTGTGCCTGAAGGTGTATTAATGCTCAGTTATCAATTTTTTAGATACTGTATGTAGAAGTCATTGATTTTGTACTGAAACTTTTCATCTGTTAGATTTGGGAAGCAACAATTTTGTAACTGTCCACGATCAGATTATATATTTATAGTTATGTTCCGTGCATTTCCACGGCTATGAATTTCGTGGAAGGTTCAGATAAAGGCTTTTATTTAAATGTTTATTGGTGAATAAATAAGAATACCTGTGGCTAATGGGGATATGCCAAATTGTACAGCCCAAGACTGAGTCGTTGTATCAGGCCTCGGTACTCTGGAAGCGTCATCATTTGACGTCACGCCGTTCCGACACATGTGCAAGGCTTGCTCTGCGATTTCTTCTGTGTTTCCATGATAACAGTAGATGCCCAGGTTACTGCCATAGCTGGTTCCAAATGTCAGGAACATCTAAAATGTATGGGTGATTCAAATGCTAAAACATATTAACAGGCTAGTTTAGACCATTATATTAGACACAATTACGTATATTAATGTTAAAAACTCTACATTAAATGATCTAATAAATTATAAATTGAAGACCGTTGGAGAAAATTAACCTGAAAAGTCGTGAAAGAGTCAAATGCTAAAACATATTAAAAGAAACAAAGCAGGTTAGCTTAGACCATTATATTATATAGAAGTACAGATACATCATTTCGTTGGATGAAAAACAAACTTAAAGAGTGTTATATATAAAAGTAACCTGAAAAGTCACTTCGTTAGCAGAAATGTTTGTTAAGATGTCATCTCTTGTGTGTGGAAGTGTGAGCAAACTTTCCGAAATATTAATGACAGAATATGACGCGTCAACAGTTCTGATGCTGATCAAAGTGTGTCTCTCATTGTCAACAGCATTTTGCGCGGTCTCGTAGGGAGAGAGGCGAGGGTTACTCGGTGGTCTGACTTGGAGACACACGGCTCCATCAACTGCACAGTCTTGTCGCACTCCGTATATGGAATAACTGGCATTATTGTAATATAGATGACGCTGGTCAGTAATATATGATATGGCTTCTACCAGGGTATTACGGGGAGCTAGCACTTTAATATAACAAGATTTAAATGCATAGAAACGTCGCAGGAATGGAGACTCTCCGTGCACATATGGGAAATAGCTAGTCATGTCATACCACAGAAGTAAATGTTGGGGCAATGGGATGTTGGAATTGCCTGGAACGTTATTGTAGGCATCGCTTTCTACAAGACAATTTGTGTCTCTAGCAAATTGAAAGTAGTTGGATGTTTCATAATAGGCGTTGGAGCAGGCAGAAGAATATCTCTATTTTCTCTCCCAGTCATAGAACGGTCCATTGAGTCTCATTAAGTGAACCAAACGCTGATTAAAATCGACTTGAATTTTGTTATCAGTGATACCGTAATTAAGTGCTGAATCTAAGTCAGTGGGGTTGTTTAGAAAGCCATTGGTGTGTGTTGCTGATTCAAAAGGAATCAATTCTTCGCTGCCATAATCTGCAAAAATGTAACCCCGAAAATTAGATGGCCTGCTCCGAATGCTTGCACAGGGGAGCACCATACAATATCCATTGTTTCCTCTATCAGTGCGTACGCGGTTTGATGATAAAGAGTTGTAGCCATTAGAGTCCTGTAGGACGACATAGACGCGACCTCCTGGTAGCTGTTCGTCTCTGTTATAGCGATCTGTTTCAAAGAGACGAACTTTAACAACACATGTTTGCCGGGATATTGCATCAAAATTGAACCATTGGACATGGATAGGAATTCCCCTCAGCGTGGCAGTATATCTTCGCTGTCCCCATATTCCCGGCCTGATTTGCCTCTTACGTCTGCGACTGACGTCATCGTTATCTTCAATTTCTTCCAGTTCACTTGCAAATTCCCATCTTCCAGTTGAAGGATTAAGAGTCCAAACGCGGATGGCGGATGTGTCATTCGCATCTCCCAGTGTGTCTTGAGGGACAGTTATTGTGATGTCACCAGGAATGGAAAGTCGATTACCATTGTCATCCTCAAAAGCCATGCCAAACATACCTGCAACCACAAGTTTTGCATTTAGTGTTTAAAACTGAGGCTTTTATCAGTTAGACATTGACATTTGATTGATTCAGTTACATGTTACTCTGGTTTCAAATTCGATTCTAGAAAGTTTAAAAAATTATTGGATTTTTTACTCACTGTAGCTAAATGAATGGCCCTAAAATGTTGAATTGTCACTTACCATACGATAAAAGCTGCTGACTTTCGCCTTCTTCATCAATAATGCTGAAATCACCAGGGGCAGAGGCCACCTGTTGTATGTCTGACGGATCGATTGTAGTTATTGCTGCTGTGATTTCACCCTTGAACAAAACCAGCGTGCTTTTCACGAGCGTATTTTATTCTTGCATTTTCCCATAAAATATTACAACAAATACTACACAAAAAATAACAGCTCCCGATACAAACAGCCAGAATGTACGATAAGCACAAATCTGCATGAATATTATATATATATATATATATATATATATATATATATATATATATATATATATATATATATATATATATATATATATATATATATATATATATATACTGTTTCAAAGACTTCTATCGAAAGATTTACAAACTATATAAGGCACATACACATACTTCGTACGGTTGGCCATCACTGGTGAAGAAGGATCCGGGTGGAATGTCTATTAAGGTCAAATTCAGGTCGATGGTTGTTTCTACCGATGAGTTGAAGTTAAAAACTCGTCCTCGCATCAAAAGAGTTACCCGAATAAACTGAGAGTCACCACTATTTGGTGTTTCAAACACATACGTACTATCTAAAAATGATCGGTTGTATGAGTCAATAAACAATACAGAAGCACGAGAGGCGCCAGCATCTACTGTAAATGAAAAGGTTCCGTCATAACTTGTATTTGAAACCCAACTTCCATTCCAATAAATGTCGCCATACTGAAGCGGTATACCATCGCGTGAACCAGCAAAACCGTAAATCGTTAAGTCAGTTTGACGGCAAACAGTGCATCCACAAGAGGTTACAACAAAAACAGGGATGGTATAATTTACGCAATCCACATCTATTCTCGTGAGGGAAGTCGCACCACAGCAGTGCGATACTGATATGTCACAGTCAGTGCCCTCCCCTCCGTAACAAGCATTGCTCTCGCAGAGACCCTTGTCAATGGTTGTTGAGTTTTCGTTTGAACAGCCGGTTGGGAATGACATTAGATTCGGTTGAGGGTTTTGGGTGCAAAAATCGTTTGCATCATCTGAAATCAGTAAAAGAAGGAATATGCGTCACATCTATTACTATACGACAACTACGATAACATTTTCGCTTTTTATTAGTCCCACCAACTTTGATCCATTGGTTGTAGCAATCACTTGCGGTTTATTCATCGCACGTTATGTGTATACGTGTTTGCAAAAAATTTTTTGAAAACGCTGCTGTTTCTAGATTCTTGGTGCGACTGTTTTTTTTAATTTGTCTGGAACGTTCCACATAGATTGTGTTTTTTTTATTTCAACAAAATTAGCAACAAATGTCACAACACCCAAAATATGCCAGTCTTCCTACAAATCCAGCTCGACTACATTGAAATATCACAGGAAAAGTCCCTGCGTCATTCTCCTGCGTCATTATTTTGTTTGACGATTTGACCGATATCGGCCGAAACGGCCAAATTGCAGAAAAATAAAATTGTGTTCCTACGTGGCGCTTCTTTACTAGCTATCCGTTTATTTGGTCACATTTTGTCAAAATTGATTACAAATTGATTTTGTAATCAATTTTGGCAAAATGTGACCTAATAAACGGATAGCTCTAAGAGGAAATATAAACAATGCTGTTTGAAGCACAGATCCAGTCGTATTACTTTTGATGGCTGTGTTGCCTGTGAGTCCTTCTATCAAATTTTTTGTATTTCAAAACTGGTCTTTTTCATCTTTACAGCTTTTACAGCTGGGTAAATGCCCACAGACATTCTTGCCACATTATTACCAGAAATGGCTATTAAAAATGGCGAATCCGGTTTTTATGTGGACATAATATAGAACAATTTATTTCGTACCCTCTACATATTCTAGACCTCTTTTTGAAAGCTAAAAGCATCATTCTGTCATTATGGTATTACATATTGTTACAGAACACAGCAAATAATTTAATTAGAGTACAGTTAATTTCCTAGTTCTTTCATTAGCTCCATTTTCTAGTTCTTGCATTGAAACGGAATTTCGGAATTTTATTTCTTAATATTGATAAAAAATTTGGAACTTTAAATCAAGCTCAATATCTGTAGTCTCGCATTTAGAAATAATTGAATAAAGTTATGCGTTCTAAATGCAATTGTGACATTAATTCCAAGAATGTAAAATACCAAATGTCTTTCAATATCAGGCAATTAAACAGAAAACGGACCATTTACGAAACAAAAGCTGTCTGGCGGTGAAAGCAGAATATTTTGGTTCTTAGAAACTACCTTCCACTAGAACGGTAGCTTCGGTGGAATAAATGGCAGTGTGGTCATTACTGGCCCTACACGTGTAGTAGCCGGTGTCATCGGATGTGACGCCCGTTATTGTATAAATGCTAGCACCACTGGTTACATCCTCTGCCACGAGCTCACCATTCTTCATCCTGCAAAAAAGTACTTCAAACTCTGAAATAATATCTGTTCAATAAGTCAGTCTGGTGTTTTGATCTTTCAGCAACAAGTTATTAGCACATTTTCCCATCTAAATGCTTAGATATTTTAAGGACTTACCATTCGTAATAATCTGGTAATGGGACTCCGTAAGCTTCACAGCATAATTGTATAGAATCGCCAACAATACTCATCACGCTCTGTGGGCTGGTTACTATTTGCAACGCAACTGAAATAGGAAATAGCCAGGAGGGGCACATTGTCTGTTATTGTTACTCTGTCTGTATTTACGGTTACTTATGGTTTTTGGTTTGAGGGTGGGGGGAGGGGGGGGGGAGGCTTCAGTATTAAACTTTTAGACTTATCCCCTAAACCAGGCTGCATACTTTGGAGAGAAGTATGAACATATATTACGTATGTTTTCGCATACTTTTAACAAAACATCACTGTATTGGTCTTAACACCCCTGTTCCATCCACATGTACACAACTCTACAATGTAATATTAAGCTCTGAAATATCAAAGCGTTTCCTTTCGTCATCCTAAAACAACTATATAGGTGGGTAGGAATTTACCTATTTGCTCCATTGTTATGTTAATGTTTGCCTCGGAGAATGCCACTTCTGTGTCCAAGTATCCACTTCTTCGAAATGCGTAATGGTTACCCCTACAAACCTCATTGATTGCAAAATAACCACCTGCATCCGTTCTTACTAAGGTAACATAAGGCGAATTAACTGGCGATATGGTGACGTTGCCAAGTGGTAAGCTGCTGTCAGAGAGGACTTGGCCAGTAGCTGTGTGTGAACACTGACAATGCGTACACGATACAGACAAATATCCATCCGGGCATGAAAGCCTGCAGTCTGAAAGGGAAAAAACAGCTGGAAAGACGACAGATTATGTTCTGTGTTAATTTTAACTTTTAAAAAATTACGCAACTATGTCATGCATGAATTGTAAGTTAGTGGGACCCACTAATTTGTTAATAAGACTGAGTGTTTAAGATTTTTATGTTAATAGTTTATTTTGCCAATTCTATGCTACATACAAAAAGTCGTTTGTGCAAAATTTGTTCAAGTCACCTTTCAACGTAGTTTTGTTTCTTAGTTTTACCAAGGAAAAAAAATATCCCCTCTTACCTGGACAGGAAAACTCATTACAGGACCGGGTTTGCTGTGTATTTCCAACACTGGAATCAGTTTCCAAAGAAGAGTCGTTCTCTGGCATACGCGTTCTCTGACTTGTGATTCGGTACCACATGTTTGTGAGCATTCAGACCATACATTCCATGTTGTCCACAGACCTTCGGGATCTAAAGGAGTGTTCAAATTAAACCTTGTCTATATTGTTTTGTGCTCCAGAATGTTTCTTTTTCTTGTTAGTCATATTATGTTGGCAGAAATATAATGGGATAAAATTGAAATAGCCCAGCATCCCAAGAGCTGAATTTCTTACAATCAATTGATATTTCGGATTATCACTTTGCACTTTCTTCTGCGGTTGGTTTTAAATATTTTGTAGCATTTTTCCATTTTGTAACAGATTCCTTATAAAACATACATATATACTTATGTATCACGATTTCGTCCGTTTAAGTACTTTTTTAGACATGACGGTAACGGGCGTTTTGAAGTTCATATATGCTACAAGAATGCAGTTTTAATCCAGACGTATCACGGCATATCTTATTGAAAGTAAAATTCCGGAAGTTCGTACTATTTGTAACTCTGGATGCCGATATTTGACATATCTTGTGATAATGAAACTGGATATTAAAACAAGTATCAAGTAATCAATTTTGCATGTGAAGTCGTCAAAATAAGTCCTGTCCATTAAGAACCATAGCAAATATGAACAAGCTATGTGATGATATTAAGATCATTTTTGCGGGTTTCTGTGACAAGTTTGATTGAAATTTAATTCTTTATTTAATTATTTATTGAAATTTGATAATTTTATAGGACAATTTTCTAAATGTACGTAATTCACATAATGGGAAAAGTGCCAATGTTTTGTTATAAATGGAACAGTTTCATATCTGTTGTTATTGTATTAAAAGCGGTATTTTTATCTCTTTACAACTGAAAAGCTATTTCTGCAACGGTTTCGTTATATTCAGTTAGGTTACCTTCATAAACTTCATTAAAAAGTGCCGTCTTAGTAAATTAGTGTCTGCAATTAAATTAATGTTTCCATAAAGAGCACTAAGAACCATTTATATTGAAGTTCCCATCTGAAATGGCATCAATTGCTAGTGCATAAATCTAAATAAACTCAGTGAAAAGTGCATTAATAAGATGTAGTAGTGCGTCCAGATTTTGTTTCATCTTTGCAGATGATGATAGGTTAAGTTCAGACGGCTATCTTAAACATTCTATGAGCACTGATGTTCGGAGCATTTGTTTTTAAGATCAAGCATTCTTCATATATTAAAATGATTATTCATTCAGAGCAACAACTTATTACAATGCATTTGAAATTATAACTTAAGCATGAACATCCAGCTGAATCCACGCGATGAAAGTCACCTTATAAATTCCGTTAAATAATAATATATGTCTTATGTTATTCTTATGTTGACATAGATGGACCCTATACCAACCGGCTATGGGGCAGAGCGCAGTATTACAGCGCCTCTGTTGTTGACTGACGCCTTGACACTGTAGATCGCTGGAATCACAGGTTCGGTTTCTTTGCTGTAAGCCAACTGAACAAGTCCGGCTACAATCATTCCAGGCGCCCCAATTAGACCAAGGACCTCCTGTACGATAACTCATCAATACACTAACCTGCTACAGTTTCCATGTTTGCTGTACATTATTTCAGTTAACAGCTGTAATATGTTCCATTTGTTTAGAAGGGTATTTTTAACAGCAATCAAACATGAGTCATCAGTGCATCCGTATTTTACTTTTAATAATAAAAAATAATTAAAATTAACTTTTTACTTTAAAAATTAACACTTTAAACTGCTCTCAAAACGCATTCGTTTGTTATTTCTCGGATATAATATCAGTATCATTTTAATCATTGCACATTAATTGTTTTTAAATGTCAGTTTCTGTTTACACATTTCTAAACCTTGTTTTTGCAGCCTGTAATTTCTAATGTTTTATAAATTAATGCCTTAAATTTTGAACTATAGTTTCTCTGAGACTGAGAGAAGATGCCACATGTATGGCAATAATCTCTTAGCTCGTGTAATGGTAATGTGTTTCTGGGCCATGTTTCACCGGAACAACTCATGTATTTGAGTAAATAGGTCGCAGAACACATATTTATTGCTCAGTAAATATGTTGAAATGAACAGCTTAACCACAAGCCATCGCATTTCAAAGCCACCATAATGTGGCTTTGAAACACGGTATTGAGTCAATTACATTGTTATGAATGTAGTAGCAATATTTGGATAAACAACTTATTTTTTATGTCCCAGTGCTTCGTTTGAAAGGTGTTGGATAAGCGTCGCAAGCACAGCTCAGATCAATACCGGGGTTTTGTTGTATATGACTATCGAAACAGGAGTTTTCCCCAGTCTTTTCAGCATCAGACGTTTGATGTAGAATGTACTTCTGGGGAGAATGGTGTAAAAATGTCATGAAAGGTCCTTCTATAGGCATGAAACAACGATATTCTTGGGATATGATAGCACGTTTCCATTAAATTAGCCTAGCGCCTGTATGCTAAAAGATTTAGTAGCCCCTGATTATGCATGGCATAGGTTGTTTCTTACCTGTGTCTGCTATATCTATTGAAGGTACAGGAAAGAAGTTGTTTAAACTTTTCTGTTCAATCGAATCCCGATATTTGTGTACCAACGTTAAAAAGACGTTGTGATTTGATTCGGACTAGCAAAAGCAATTAGAGAGTTTAAAAATTGGTTGAGAAACGCTCGACCCATGCCCTTATAGAAACTGTGGTGTTTACTGGGTTATTGAAACAAGCTGATGGGCAACAGAAAATGTGATAAGTAATACCATTGAATTTATTTTAGCTTATTGTTCACATGCCAAATACTAACAATCATACAAATATATTTTCGTGCCATCACGCATTCCATTACGATCCAAAAAATAAAACATTTAACATTAAAAACAGGTAAAAGAATACCGTAAGTTATATTATCGTCTTCGATGACAATGACAGGGGTCGGGAATTCCGTTGTAACAACAGGTTCTTCTGTGGTAGTTTGAGTGCCTGTTCTATCCGTTTCTGTGTCTGTATGATTACATTACACAACGCGATTGTTAATTATAGAAAAAATAAAGTTTGCATTGAAAAGGAAATTATGAACAGAAACATTCCACTTTTATGCTGAAAAGTTATTAAATATACCACCTTGTACATAATTATTAAGCGTGCCGTAATACACACAACAAAAGATTTGATGAACTAGTGTGAAATTTATAGTGAGGCCTACTGATGTTTTTGTACCTGTTATTATACACTAATTGCTGCAGTTTTACATTAACAGAACCATAAAATTACTTTGATTCAAATTTCTACACAAGAAAGCGTTTTTGAATTAGTTGAGAAGAAAAATTAAAACATACTAAGAACATATAGCAATACATATCGAAGAAACCTTCTTTAAATACGACCTTTAGATGCGTCTGTTAAAAGAAATGTTTTGCTTTTATTATAAGTGAAAACAACGCGGTTGTTGTAGAAAGTCGAATACCACACCTGTAGTTGTTGTCGCTACTGTTGATGTCCCTTTATCTCCATCGCCACGTGACAATAACAAAGCCAAGGAGATAATAAGTGCTAGGAGGCATACGCTGCCAACAACGAGGACAAATGCCAGATATTTCTTCAATTTAGTTGTCGGCCTTTTTCCTTTGTTAGCGGGATCATCTGTTAAGTTCTTTGAACCTTACAATCATAAGCGCACACATAAGCCTTTCAGGTAACTAGTATACATAATCTATGAAAAGATAGTTGGCTTATTTACGAAATACATTCTGAATAAGACATTTAAGGGAACTGCATCGTGTTCAAGCCATAACCCAGGCTATAAACAGGTATTGGTTTTGATTACGTTCGACCAGCTGTAGCTTGTGATCTTAAAAGTAAAATAGTTTACTTTAAAACTACTTATTACTTATTATAGCCATAATCTATAAAACATACAAGAAAAGAAATTTTGAATCGTAATATTTACGAAATAATAACGTCTTTGTTACTTTTTAACACACTGCAACACTTGAAAAACTGGAAATAGCTGGAGAAAAGTTCGACTTTTACGACCCTCCTTTTCACCTGGCAACTATTATAATTATAAACACACATGTTGGCAAAAAGTACAAAAAAATATTTTCAACATGAAAAACATTGACGTATTCTATCATACTTTTCTTTAATCGATATCATTAATTTTAGCAAATTCTTAAGTGTTACCTCCGTAAGCGTTCTTGAACTCACGATCTGAAATATTTCCCTGCCAATTGTTCAATGAATAAATCATAGAACTTGGGGTTACAGGTCGCAGTGGAGTGAGTGGTCTACTCGGTGTTACGCATCGGCCACTGGATGGTCTTGAACTAGGCTGTTGGTAGAGGGCCTGTTTCGCAGAGCTTGGTGTTACGTAGCTGTGCCTCGTTGGAGGGCGAAAATCGGCCTTTAAATCCAACTCATTGTCAGGAATGTCGGAAACGGAGTTCTTCCTTTTTAATCGGTTGCTGATTTGTCTTGAAATCTTAAATAAGAGAGTCTGATTAGTGCTATTTTTGCAAAGATTATAAGCTTTAAATGTTAAAAATGCTTAATGAAAGTGCTTCTGTGATATTTATTGAATTTAAACATAGGGAATAAAGAACTATTAATTCTTTGATCAGCTAAGAACATGGCTTGTAAACAGTGACTTATATTTACCTGTGCTGTAAATGCACCTTCTTTATTAGTAGAACCAATATTCCTAGAAAGTGAATTGTCTTCCATATTCTTTTTATTGCTCTAAAAATATCAGTTGGTTATTATATGTGTGTTACTCGATGTGACTAAATGAGATACTATAGCCCGTTTCCGTACAATATTCTTTTGAATGACACCAGCCAGAGACCTCCGTACAAAGCTTTCTAATATTAGACCGATAATTTAAGAACTGGAAATTTTTTGGCGTTTATTTCCTGTCTCTGCAGGGTACTTCATTAATGAGGATTACAAGGAATTCGATCCTTTTATGACATATTATATTGGATTTCATTTATTTGGACGTCACCACAACAATTACCCCAGAACTCTGGAGACCTAAACTTTTGTGCTCGATTTAGGTCATAGTTTATTCATCTTAAACGTTTACTAGAACGTAGGAAAACAAATCAGTGCTCAAAATGTAAAACAAAAATAAAACCCCTGGCGTTTTTGCTCATATTTTATTCCCGGTTTTTAGAGAGAACACTGTAGAGTACTTAAAAAGAAAAACAAGATAAAGAACAAGTCTCAACCGTATGTTAGCAAGATTCACAAATATAACATTTATTAACGATCTTACGCCCTTCAGTTGTCGACAAATAATTCAATCTTTCGTTAAAGAAATGTAGAGTATTTTATACTTCAACATTCCTATTACCTCTTATTATAAAACACATCGTGCCATAAGTTTTAAAACAAAATTTATATAATGAATTAGTGTAAGGGTGTGTTTTTCAAAATTGTATTATTTTATCGTCAATTTTAGGTTAACTACTAGGTTTGATTCATTTTGCTGTTTGTAGTTAGGAACCTCCGTTCCCGAATTAGTTTGAGTTATGCGGCGGAAATGAAAACCCGAATACCTTAATCAGCTTACATCAATGGAGAGGTGAGCTATAAAAAAAGTGCGATCGATCCAGAACTCGATCACTAAAACACATAATAATAGAATTCTTTACAAATACCATTTTGAGCCCTGGAACTTTTAGAATATCATTTCCTTAAGACTATTTTTGACTCATTTGGCGTATTTTATTGTTTGCTAATGCGTCACGTCAAGTGGACAACATAAATCTATCAAGACGCAATTAAATAATGTCCAATGTGTCACTTGTCAGTTGTGTAAATATAATCAAAACAAACTGATAGGGTGAACCAGTAAACAAGCTTGAGAATTTGTTAACAAAGTGTACAAGATTCATTTTTCTCATTTTTTCTCGTTTTGGTCAGAAAATGATGTTAAAATGTGGCCAACGTCAAGCAGAACTTCAATGACACCACCAAAGATCTCAAGAGGCTCATCCTTTGAATTGTCCTTTTCCTACACCAAAAACATTACATAAAACTAGGGAGAAGCATACCGTCATGTAACTGAAGGTTAATCAGTTTCATTTCGAGTCATGTTGCAAGTACTCCCCCCATATAACTCGATCTTTGCAAGAAAACAAACAAAAACTAGACCGTATTCACTACCGAGTAGCGAAAATTGCACTTGGGGGGGGCACAAAAAATACCATTCTGAACTCTTAAAATTAAGAACTTACTATGAACGCGCAAGCGGTACCGAGGCACCTCCTATGTAACGTTGTTTAGGCCCAAAATGAGCTCAAAATTGCTTTATCTCTAACCGTTTTCGAGATAATAGTCAACTTCCGGTTTTTGACCCTGACCGTGACCCAGAACGTCATAGTCGCCGATGTACCTCATTTAACGTTTTTAGGCCCAAATGATCTAAAATGAGCTCAAATTCGCTCCATCTCTAACCCCTTTCGAGAAAATAGTCAAATTCCGGTTTTTGACCTCATCCTTGACCCAGAAGTTCAAGGTCACCGAGGTACCTCTTATGTAACGTTGTGTAAGCCCAAAGGGTCGAAAATGAGCTCAAAATTGCTCTATCTCTAACCGTTTTCGAGATAATAGTCAACTTCCGTTTTTTTACCTTTATTGTGACCGTTTTCGAGATAAGTCGGACTGTCGTTAACGGCGGGTGAAGTCACGTGACCTTTGACCTTGACCCTTAAGGTTAAGATTAGTGATCCTACAGAGAACGTTTTATGTATTCAAGCTGGGATTTCAGCACCTTTATGGCTACTTTTCGTGATTAATAGGCGTTTCAAAAAATATTTTGACCTCACTTTGACCTTGACCTCTGAGGTTGCAGGTCCAAAAAAATTTGCAGATTTGACGACAACTTATTACCCTCTATGTCTCTGCCACATGCCGTCTTTCTACGACAAACTCTGTAGGAGGGATTTTCTGGAAACCACTTTCAGGTAAAAAATACTTTGACCTCAATTTGACCTTGACCTTCAAGGTCAAGTTAACAAAATTTTGCGGATTTGACGAAAGCTCATCACCCTCTATCACTGTACCATATTTCATCGTCCTAGGTCAAATAGCGCAGGAGGAGTTTTCTGGAAACCTCCGTGACGGAAAAAAAAGGAAAAAAGAAATTTCGAGAAAAACTACAAACTTATACACATTTGCAAACTAAGTTTGCAAGTGGGAACTATGCACCTATCGGGGTTTTCGAAATAATATATCGTCACAAAATAGTAAGAGTGATCAATAAATGAACACTACACAGTTATCACTACCACAGTTCCGTAGCATTCAATATATTCACAAATTATAACGCAGTTATTTGTAAAAAAAAAAGTTAAATAAAAATACAACATTTGCTCTCCGTGCTCAACGTTACACTTATTGCAGCATTGAAAAAAAACCCAGTTCATCACAGCCACCTACCCACAAAACAACAGTACTGCATGGTCACCTGTCCACAAAGTAGCTTTTCATTATGGGAGAGGCCACAAACCACATATACAGCCGTATTGATCTGCAATTTACATAATCGCGTGCCCACAATAGGCACCTTGTACTGTGAGATACTGTGAGATGTTATAACACTTGTGTGCATTTCGGGGGGGGGCGTTTTACAGAGCATTGGAGGGTTTAAAGTAACTTTTATCCGTCAATTGGTATTCAGTTAAGCGTTCTGTATACTAATAACAAAAATTTCCGCTTTAAAACCGACCAGGAAAAAAAATCGAAAAATGACGTCATTATGACGTCATACGCTAAAATTAAGGCTTTCACGAGGTCCTTTGTCAAAAATTGGTCTCATAACGTATTTGACGCCAAATCTCTAGCTCCAGCCGTTTTGAAGCTATTAAGCTCTAAAATATTCATGACGTCATAAGATGCGGAAGATGACGTTATACGTAAAAATTTTTTCGCGTGGATCGAGTTTACCACACTTCCTATCTGTGTGCCAAGTTTCACTCTCCTAGCTCAAACGTTCTCGGAGGAGAAGCGCGGAAACCAAGTGACGAAGAATAACAAAAAAACGAAATATGAAAAAAAATTAAAACTAGACCGATTTCGCAACCGAGTTGCGAAACAAACACTTGGGATACTAAAAAAATACTTATTGACTGAACTAAAAATTTCTTATCTTATTTCAGTTTTTAAATTCGCATTTTGATTCTTGATTCTGTTCCGGTTTAAGTTTGCATAGAGAATGAAAAGTTTCAGACACAATTAACATTCCTGTTATAATTTAAAATTAGATGCTAAAATTATTATCATGAACAAGGACATCGAAGTAAATATAATGTAATCTCAAATCAAATTCAGTTTTCTAACCCTTTCTGAGATAATGGTCAACTTCCGGTTTTTGACCTTGACCATGACGGAGGAGGTCAAGGTCACCGAGGTACCTCTTATAAAACGTCTTTTAGGCCCAAAGGGTCGAAAATAAGCTCAAAATCGCTCTACCTCTAACCGTTTTCGAGATAATGGTCAACTTCCGGTTTTTCACCTTGACCATGACGGACGAGGTCAAGGTCACCGAGGTACCTCTTATATAACGTTTTTTGGGCCCAAAGAGTCGAAAATAAGCTCAAAATCGCTGTATCTCTAACCGTCTTCGACCTAATGATCAACTTCCTTTTTTTGACCTTGACCATGACGGAGGAGGTCAAGGTCACCGAGGTACCTGTTATATAGCGTCTTTTAGGCCCAAAGGGTCGAAAATAAGCTCAAAATCGCTCGGTGACCTTGACCTCCTCCGTCATGGTCAAGGTGAAAAACCGGAAGTTGACCATTATCTCGAAAACGGTTAGAGATAGAGCGATTTTGAGCTAATTTTTGACCCTTTGGGCCTAAAATACGTTATATAAAAGGTACCTCGGTGACCTTGACCTCCACCGTCATGGACTACGTCAAAAACCGGAAGTTGACCATTATCTCGAAAACGCTTTGAGATAGAGCGATTATGAGTTTATTTTCGACCCTTTGGGCCTAAAAGACCATATATAAGAGGTACCTCGGTGACCTTGACCTCCTCCGTCATGGTCAAGGTGAAAAACCGGAAATTGACCATTATCTCGAAAACGGTTAGAGATAGAGCGATTTTGAGCTTATTTTCGACCCTTTGGGCCTAAAAGACGTTATATAAGAGGCATCTCGGTGACCTTGACCTCCTCCGTCATGGTCAAGGTCAAAAACCAAAAGTTGACCATTATCTCGAAAACGGTTAGAAAACTGAATTTGATTATTTGAGATTACATTATACTTACTTCGATGTCCTTGTTCATGATAATAAGTCGGAAGCTGACAATTATGTGGAAAGACTGAAAATGTGTCTTTAACCAGATAGATTATACCATTGCAAGTGGGTGTCATTTCGCTACGTGTAGCGAAATTCGGTCTAGTTCGATATGTGATCACGACATGAAAATGACTGACCCCGTGTGCGAACACGAATGACAGATGGCTCATGTGAACAGGGCCTACTGCCGCGTGTGGAGAACACACTGAAATGCGCAAGCAGTGAGTGAACAGGAAACAGGAATAACTGACCTGCTTACGAACACGTCATAGAGTAAACATGCCGTGCATGAACATGGCCTAGATTTTAATTCACCTGGTGTTTCACTCTGAGTGAGTTTACAGGTATACAGTGGAAACCACATGAAAACGACACCGGTGTACACTGACAAGGCATTACGCTGTTTATCCAGATTGCCGTGATTTTTTTTTTTTGCAAAATACCTTTTTTGTTAAAACTGCAGCTCTTTTCGTTTCTTTTGGAGTTTTAGTCGAAGTGTTAAATCCTATTCAAGAACAGAAGAATATGATTTGGCTTATGGCTTACTCGGCAAGCAGTAACTCTCACCAGAATGTTATCTGGAACAAGCTACCACCGAGACGAGTAACATTCAAATTGAACAGTCCATGAGAATTGGTTTATTAAGAAATCCGTTTATAAGCTGCTGAAGATTATCATTGCCTACAATAACAACCTCACAGTGAATGACTCATACTCAGAAAACAGATGGTCAGTTCTTCCAATTTTGATGTACTAGGGAAACGATATGAAAATGGTAAAGTGATTTTGCAATAAAAGCAAGTCTAAACATCAATAACTTTTACACTATTATAAATATTTTTGAACATTTTTCATTAAAATATAAATAATTGCGCATTAAATTGTATTATAATAGTTTCATCTTTCTTGAAATGTTCACGAAACTTGTAAACTAAACTTTCAAATAAAAGCGTGTCATTTTCGTTTCCCTGTACAACATAATCACCTACTCGTTTCTATTACTTTTATCATTGAGTGTTTAGATATTACCTACTTTTTATAGTTTCTAGACAATTTCTAAAAAATTTAACACTAGTCCAAAAGGATATCATGCGCAGTTAAGCTTTTGCCGAGTTTTGAGTTCTGTCGTGGTCTATTTTCTGCTTTCGTGATGACAATGTTTCAGCATGAAGTCAAAATGTTCAACGCAAAAGCTTGTTGTATATCTGAGAAAAATGAAGAAATATTGGTGCTTCAAACAGTAAACTGTCTAGACAGAAACATTCTCCACGTTTCTTTATAGCACAAAATAGATTTTTTCTTAACTTATACGCAGTTGAAAGTAACAACAGTGTTTTGTATGTGTCCTAGACCAGTTCTGTCTGAATGAAGCAAACTAAAATCCTTCTTATTTAAAGACACAGAATTAATTAGACCGGGACTGCTACCGAGTAGCGAAATTTGCAACTGGGATCATAAATTTTTATACTGAAAGCTTCTAAATATTGCCTTTTGCTGAAAGTAATGCCATTTTACTAGATGCATTACCAAACATTTAAAATTCCAAAAACTCCGGAAATGAAAAAAAAATATTTCCTCTGAGCCTGACTATCCTTACGCCAAATTTCTAATTTTTTATGAGCAGACACTTTTTTGGTTGCAATCGAAATTTCGTTTCCTTAAATTGGGGGAAAATTGCGACCCGAAATGATAATTTGCCTGCCCACATCTCCCACTCCATCTATACAAAAACTTGGCGCTATAATATATACAAAAATATAAATATACAGCCTCCCCCCTCAATCCCCCATGCAAGCATAAAATTTACAATAACATTAAAAATATTAGATTTGGGTTATACATACATAAAATTTTATTGTGATCTGATGAAAACTGCAGGGCAGTAGCATTTAATCAAAACGGTGAAAGGACGTTAATAGTGATGAGATGTGAAAAGTGGTCACCACGAAGAACCTTTATTGCATGTGTAAAACTAGACCGATTTCGCCACCGAGTGCCGAAATTTACGCTTGAAAACGGTCAATTTCAATCTCTTAGGTTTATTCTATTGTTTATATAAGATTCGACTGGCATTTTCGCTTCAACCATTTTCAAGCTGTGTCCCTTCCTGTTTGCTAAATTTAAGACTGTAATGTAATGTAGTAAATCCTCGTCGGAAATTGCACCATTAAAATTCTGAAATTGGCTTCCATATCCCTTTTTTAACTTACTATTGAACATGGATTTAAATTCAAAACCCGACTTCACCAGAGTGAATTAGATTTTTCAAAACACGTGAAGCACTAATTTAGACAATGCAGACAATGCGTGAAAACCACTCCCCGCCCCTCCTTTCATCCTGCCTAACTTTCTTGAAAGGTGTCAAAGAGGATCGATCAGAAAACAAAAGAGACAATTCAGCAAGTTAGTTAGAATGGCCACTCGACTGCATGAAATATGCTGTACCCTCGTGCTTCGCACTCGGGAACAGCATATTCCATAAAGTACTCACGACCATTCAATAAACAACATATACAGTTAACTTGTAGTGACTACCTACCATTTCCGAAAAAAACAGTAAAAGTTGTGTGTAACGACTACCTTTCAGCATACAATGGCGTTCAGTAAAGACCGCCCTAAACTAATATCTTTCATGCCACGGATTAAAATACGTGCATATTAAAACCACTCTGTTACGACTGCCTGTTAAGACGTTCAGTGCAATTTGTTTGTAGTGACCACTTTCAAAGTACGGATAAAAAGATGAACTGTAAAATTTGTCTGTAGTGACCGCCTTCCGGACACAATAAAGCCTTTCTGATCATTGTTAAAATGACGTACAGTAAAATCTGAGCTTGGCGATCACCTTCCCAAACTGGGTAAATATAAACATCGCGTAGAACACCTCTGTATTGAAAATTCTTGTTTGTTGTTTAAGTTGTAAAATCGTTTCACCTCCTTGGCCTTTAGCCCCAAATTTTGGTTATTAAGCAAAAATAAATAAAGTTTTAAAATGTTTTCAGACAGGGAGTAGAGTGGGTAAGGATTAGGTCTTTGAACCGAGAAGTGGTAACAATCGATTGGTGCTGTCGCCCGGGGGTGGGCGGGTGGGGGGGGGGGGCAATCACGTAGCGACTGGTTACCATGCGTACCCATGACTTTATAAAACGACCCCTAAACACGGAATGCTACTTTGGAAATATTACCCGTTTTTAAACAAACGCGAAGTATAATTCGGAAATAACCACCTTTTAGGTTCAGTACTGAATGAAAATTACACCCCCCCCCCCCCCCGCCTTTAACGAAACTGGCACTCCACGAGGACCAGATCTTACCTCAAAATTACCCATCCCTCCCTTTCTCCGCGTTTCTTTTGGACACGCACGGTAATACATTTCATACCAAGTGCCTTCTCGCAAGGGTGCTGTCCTCGGTTGCGTGAGGAGAGCGCAAATCTGAACTAAGTCACAAAGAAAAGAGCATTATGGAAGATGGTCTGAAGCATAATTTCTTTTGGAGGGTTAAGCCTTCAGCAATAAGGTTTGTTCTGAAAGACCGAAGACTCGAGGGGGGGGGGGGGGACGGGGAAGGAGCGTGGAGATGGGGGTGAGGGAGAGGTTGAAGAAGAGCTCATTTCTGTCCTTCCCGCATGTCGTAAACAAGAAACTGTGTGGTGCTTGGCTGTCTGCTTAGCAACACGCCTTGTTGTTGTTGTTGTTGTTTTTTTTATTCTCCATGTAAGCCACACCGATATACTGGGCAGCTTAGAACTTGGGAAGAAGAACAGGGGTGCTGCAGCGACGTGTATCACATACCTACGAAAGACCAGAAAGCTCATTTCCTTCCAAGAAATTTCCATATCACTTCGATGGAAATTCTTGGAACTTCCAAGAAGTTCTCACCTCACTTCGGAAGAACTTCCGAGAACTTCCAAGAATTTCCATGAAAATTCCAAGAAGTTCTCACCTTAGTACGGAAGAACTTCTGAGAATTTCAAAGGAAATTCTTGGAACTTCCAAGAAGTTCTCACCTCACTTCGGACGATTTTCCGAGAACTTCCAAGAATTTCCATGGAAATTCCAAGAAGTTCTCACCCTAGTGCGGAAGAACTTCTGAGAATTTCCAAGGAAATTCTTGGAACTTCCAAGAAGTTCTCACCTCACTTCGGAAGAAATTCCGAGAACAGTAGGGGAAAACGAGAGTCCGAGCACAGGAAGTGACGTCATCAGACCCCCCTCCCTCCTCCCCCCAGGAGGCATAACCCTAAATCACCTATGAAACATTATGACGTCATTAGTCACGTGACCTGTCGATCATCATTGGTCACGTGACCTGTCAATCATGTGTCACATGACCTGCCAATCATGTATATGAGGAATATTTTCCCGATCATAAACCTTCTGGCCTGAATGGCTCAGTTGGTAGAGCAGAGGACCCGTAAGCGGACCCATGATCTGAAGGTCGGTGGATCGAACCCGCCCTCGGGCATCACTTTCATATCATTGGGACCCCCCCCCTATCATTGGGACCCCCCCCCCCTCGGTGAAGAATTATATTATACCATGTGGACCCCCCTCGGTGAAGAATTATATCATACCATGGGGATCCCCCCTCGGTGAAGAATTATATCATACCATGGGACCCCCCCCCCCTGG
This sequence comes from Protula sp. h YS-2021, assembly GCA_949752745.1. Classification (NCBI taxonomy): domain Eukaryota; kingdom Metazoa; phylum Annelida; class Polychaeta; order Sabellida; family Serpulidae; genus Protula; species Protula sp. h YS-2021. The sequence continues at coordinate 23,221,726 of OX457027.1, read as the reverse complement.
TGAAGAATTATATCATACCATGGGGACCCCCCTGGTGAAGACTTATATCATACCATGGGGATCCCCCCCCCCCCCTAGGATGTGATTCAACACTCGTATAAGAGCACATTGTGTATGCACATATGCATCATTCATGCTCTGGCTGTTGTTGGATACACATGGAAAAAAAGTGAAAACAGTTGCTCTTACCTGTGCTGTTGAAGAACAAGTGAAGGATTGACTGGAATACACATAGGAGACGAAGTGAAACATTAGTTATTCTTTGGAAAAGGAAAGTGAAAGATTGGTTATTCTTTGGAAAGGAAGTGAAAGATTGGAGACGAACTGGCAAAACAGTCGTGGTAAGTAACTTTTTTTTTTATTTGTTATACTATGTAACATGTAACATTATGTAACTCAAACATTTTTGGGGTAACATAATGTAACATGATGTAACACTGTTACACTATGTAACATTATGTGACACTATGTAACACTGTTACACTACGTAGCACAATGTAACATAATGTAACACTATGTAACACTGTGTAACATAATGTAACATCATGTGACACTATGTGATTATGTAACATCATATAGCTATATGACTAAGTAATTCCTATGTGAACATAATTAGTCTAACGTATGTATGTCATTATCAGATCGTTCAACAGACAAGCCGTGATAACTCACTTGGTAGCGTAGACGGCTAGCAACCTGAGAGTTGTTGGATCGATCCCACCTCGGGGCACACCTTTTTTTTTTTTTGGTTTTTGGTTTTGTTCACTTTTATGACTCTGTGACATTATGTGACAACATGTGACTGTGACATCATGTGACTCTGTGACATAATGTGACTCTGTGACTTTTTTTATTATTATTAATATTATTATTATTATGATAATATTTAATTAGTCATATTTCAATGGTTTCCCATTGCAATAACCACACATAGCATAAGAATAAGTACGTGTGTACAGAGTGTGGGGGAAAACCGACCGATAAATTTTAGAGTGCACTCGTACAGAGTGTGGGGGAAAACCGATCGATAATTTCAGAGTGCACTCGTACAGAGTGTGGGGGAAAACCGATCGATAATTTTAGAGTGCACTCGTACAGAGGGTGGGGGAAAACCGATCGATAATTTCAGAGTGCACTCGTACAGAGTGTGGGGGAAAACCGATCGATAATTTCAGAGTGCACTGGTACAGATTGTGAGGGAAAAACCGATCGATAATTTCAGAGTGCACTCGTTCAGAGTGTGGGGAGGAAGCCGATTGATAAATTTCAGAGTGCACTCGTTCAGACCGTGGGAACGATCGATGAATTTGAAAACATCAAAGGCCTAGACCGTGGGAACGATCAATAAATTTCAGAGTGCACTAATTCAGAGCGTGGGAACGATCAATAAATTTGAGAAGGAATGGGATTTTCCCCAACTCTAGGTTTTATGTTATAGTAGTTGGAAAATGACTCTTCTAAAACACATTTAACAAATGTAGTTTTTTGATAACATATAATATATAAAATAAATTTAAACATTTTAGCATGCTACTTATTTGAATGTTCTAAAGTTATAGTAGTGGAAAAATGGTGGTTCTAGACCAACTTTAACAAATTTAGTTTTTAACACCATATGATATATAAAATAAGTTTGAACATTTTATCATGCTACTTATTTGAATATTCTAAAGTCATAGTAGTGGAAAAATGGTGGTTCTAGACCAACTTTAACAAATTTTGTTTTTTGACAAAATATGATGTATAAAATAAGTTTGAACATTTTACCATGGTGTAGTAGGGTAAAAATAAGGGATCTAGACCAACTTTTACAAATTTTGTTTTTTTTTGACAAAATATGATGTATAAAATAAGTTTGAACATTTTACCATGGTGTAGTAGGGTAAAAATAAGGGTTCTAGACCAACTTTAGCAAATTTTTTTTTTGACAACATATGATGTATAAAATAAGTTTGAACATTTTACCATGCTGTAGTAGGGTAAAAATCAGGGTTCTAAACCAAATTTAATTTTCTTTGAAAACATATTATGCTTTTCTTTACTTAATGTTTTCAGGTATCGTCAGAACACATCGCTCTCCGCTAGATGTCTCTGCAATACATGCCTATGCGGTATAAATAGGATGAGTGAGACCTACATTTCATCATATCAGTTTAAGCAATTGACGTGACAACAACAATGACATCTAATTCAGACACATCAGTCTTCTGTCATGATTGTAATGTGACATTTCCATCTCTGGAATTGTTCGTAGCACATACATGCAAACCAGCTAAGATGAAACGTGCTGATGAAGAGCTTGTTGAGATGATTGAAGCCAAGAGACGAAAGACGGTACAAGATGGTGTTATCAGACCTGATCCGTTCCTCTGCTGTGAATGCATTAAAATATTTCCATCTTGGGATACTTATGAGACACATGCATGCATACCAGCTGAGATGGAAAATGCGTCTCATGAAGAACATGTTTCAAAGAAAGAAAAACAGGACAAGTAGGGAGAGATAGAAGGGTTAGTCTGGGTGAAAACGCGCAGGAAAGACGGTTTGAGTCTGGGGATGGATCGGATTTACTGCTTGAAATGCGACAGCAAGAGAACCATATCAAGGCACATTTGTTGGAGACCTTAAACTATGGAATGAAATGGTACATTGTCGTGCATGCACGTTTCAAGAAACTGACAGCGAATGCTGAAGGTGTTATGGTAGAACAAGTGGATAATGCATTTATCAGCAGTCCAACATATACAGCATACAACCCAGCAGATATTGAGCAGGACTTGCCAGACGCCTATAAAGAATTGTTTACTAAGTTTGATGAACATGAGCGACAAGGTTCTGGCTGGGTATTGGATAACATACCGTACATTGAAGTACATACAGCTACGTCAGCGCCACTGGATGCGAGTAGTTTCATTCCACTGCCGAAGAAAGTGAGGAAAACAGAAGGTGTGATAAACATTAAGAATGATGACAACAAGTGTTTCTTATGGTCAGTATTGGCGTACCTTCACCCTCATGACAGAAATACAAATCGCGTCAATCATTACAAGCCATTTGAGAAGGAATTCAAGGTAGAAGGTATGACATTTCCGACACCGATTACAGAGATTCCAAAGTTTGAAAAGGAGAACGATGTGTCCATTAACGTGTTTGGATATGAACATGATGTAGTTGTTCCGATACAACTGAGTCGAAACACCAGTGTGAGAGAAATCAACTTGCTTTTGATTAGCAATGACAAGAAAAGGCATTACTGCCTCATCAAGAATTTCAGCAGACTTATGTCTTATCGATCAAAGCATAATGGTGCAACTTTTTATTGTTTCAACTGTCTTCACGGGCTTATGCGACAAGAGCTTTTAGATGAGCATCGTGAAGTGTGTGGCAAGCATGGCGCGCAACGTTTATCATTTCCCAAGGAACCATTCATTAAGTTTAAGAATGTAGCCAAACAACAGCGAGCACCGTTTGTGATTTATGCAGACTTTGAATGTTTCACGCAAAAGCATGAACAAGGAGACAAGTATCAACATCATCGTCCAAACAGCTTTGCCTATGTAGTTGTGAGTCAGTACACACACGTGAACCAGTCGTGTATCGAGGAAACAATGCCGTAAAGGTCTTTTTAGACCATATGTTGAATGAACGTGATCGTATTGTACGTGGTTTAGAGTGACCAAAGGAAATGGTCATGACTCGCGAAGACAAAGAGAATTTTAAGAACGCTGTTGATTGCTACATTTGTCATTAACCTCTAGGAGCAGATCGTGTGAGAGATCATGACCATATCAATGGCAAATATCGCGGAGCAGCGCATAATGAATGCAACTTACAATTCCGACTTAGAAAGGATAAGCAGGGGGATAAAGATTCTTTTATCATTCCTGTGTTTTTCCACAATTTGCGAGGCTATGACAGTCACCTGATTATGGAGGAAATTGAAAAATTCAAAGGTGAAACGATTACAGTTATTCCCAACACCATTGAGAAATATATTGCATTCACCATGAGCAATCTGAAATTTACAGACAGCTTTCAGTTCATGAGTACCTCTCTACAGAAGTTGGTATCCAACCTTGCAGCAGAAGGGAAAGATAACTTCTACAACATGACCTCTCACATTCACGATAGTGACCAACAAGATTTGTTGCTGAGAAAGGGAGTGTACCCTTCGATTACGTGGACGAACCATCCAAGTTTGCTGAAACACAGCTGCCATCAAAGGACAAGTTTTATAGTCAGCTTAGCGAAGAGGACATTAGCGATGAGGATTATGCGCATGCGCAGAAGGTGTGGGATACATTCAACTGTACCACATTTGGTGAATACCACGACCTGTACCTGAAATCAGATGTGTTATTACTAGCTGACGTATTTGAAAATTTTCGTCAAGTGTGCCTCAACACGTATGAATTGGATCCTGCTCACTAATATACAGCACCAGGACTGTCGTGGGATGCAATGTTGAAAGCGACAAAGGTGAAGTTGGAATTGATCAATGACATTGACATGTATCAAATGGTTGAGCAAGGCATACGCGGGGGAATATCTGTGATCACACACAAGTATGCGAAAGCGAATAATCCCTACGTTGCAGATTACAATTCTGAGATACCAAACAACTATCTGATGAACCGCGACGCAAACAACTTGTATGACTGGGCCATGTCACAAAGCATGCCGCAAAGAGGATTTATGTGGGTGAGCGAGCCAGAATCCCTCGACTTCATGGATGTAGCTGAAGATGATGACATTGGATTCGTTTTGGAAGTGGATTTAGAATATCCAAATTCAATCCATGACCATCATAATCACTACCCAGTGGCTCCAGAACGGAAATGTGTCAAATTTGGAGAATTGTCAGAGTACAGTCAGAAACTGCGGAAAGATCTGAACATGAAAGAGAAACCCAGTGAAAAGCTCATTCCTAACTTGTCTGACAAGAAGAAATATGTACTTCATTACAGGAATTTACAACAATACGTCTCACTATTGTTGAAAGTCACTAAAGTACATCGCGCCATCATGTTTGAACAGAGCAAATGGTTGGCAAAATACATTACCTTGAACACGAAAAAGAGAAAATTGGCCAAGAACCCGTTTGAGAAAGACTTCTTCAAACTGATGAACAACTCTGTGTTTGGTAAAACCATGGAAAATGTGAGAAAGCGAATCAATGTTGAACTGGTTCACAAGGAAAAGCGGTTCAAGAAACTTGTAGCCAAACCTTCTTTCAAAATTTTCAACGAAGATTTGACCGCGGTACATTTGCGCAAAGTGGATTTGCTTCTGGATAAACCCATTCAAGTTGGCTTCACCATTCTCGACCTCAGCAAAGTGCTTATGTTCAACTTTCATTACAACTACATCATGGTCAAGTATCCCAATGCCAAGTTGTTGTTCAGCGACACCGACAGTCTATGTTACGACATAGAAACGGAAGATATCTACAAGGATATGCAGCAAGATGCTGACCTGTTCGACACAAGTGACTATCCGCCAGATCATTTCCTACATTCCAACGTGAACAAAAAAGTGCTTGGGAAAATGAAGGATGAGACGGCAGGCGTCCCCATTGAAGAGTTTGTTGGGCTCAGACCGAAAATGTACTATTTATAATGCGGTGGGAAAGAAAAACATACAGCTAAAGGCATCACTCGAGCTTGTCAAAGACGTATTAAACATGCGCAGTATAGAGACAGTTTGTTCAAGAAAACTCAAACGATGGCTACAGGACACATTATTCGAAGTCATAGTCCCCAGCTTTTCTCGGAGAAGTTGAGGAAAGTAGCCCTCTCCCCATATGACGACAAGCGATATGTTCTGAATGATGGCTATTCCACCTTAGCGCATGGACATTACAAAGCAATGTTATAAAAGCGGGAGGTCCTCCAACGGAAGAGTTATTTGAGGTGTGAACATTGAAGCGTTAACATGGAACGTGAAAGTCGTAAGAGATCTGCAACTGATATGGATACTCTTGCAGATACAGTTAAAGACTTAAAAGTTACAAATCCTACCACTACTATTAAGAAATTGAAAGTGGAGACGGCACCAACACCACAGTCGTGGGATGGAATGCTTTCTCTAGAAAATGGAAAATATATCAAGATTATGAAACAAAGCAATGAAGGAGTGGTAAACATTCGCAAGTATCTCAGAGATGAGGGGACTGGAAGAAACCGTCCTACGAAAAAGGGTATTTTGCTGACAATACCTGAATGGAAAATGTTGAAGAAGTAAGTGAAAGAAGTGGATAAAAGGCTTCGAAGACAAGAAGACAGCTCATAACAAGGTATTCTCATCATGAATGCACTCATGTTTAACAGCGGTGCTTACCTTATTGTAAATGAGAGGAATGAAATGATAATAGGTTCTCGGATAATTTCTGATTATCGGTTTAAACCTGAAGTGTGGAAAGACTTTAAAAACATACCGCTTGAACCTGGGTTTGAACGCAGACTTGAAAATAAAGTTGAAGTGATGGTGATTGAACATGATTTTAACATACGTGTGAGATTCTGGAAAAATCTTTTACAGGATTATCCAGAGGATTATAAGGGAGTTGTGCCAGATACTCCATATACACAGTTAATCCACTTTGATATCAAGAACTGGCGCGCAGTCTTACAATTCCTAGAAGCTATACAACATCCACTCTTCGCCATCTTGCGAGCATAAAAACGTCATTGCAGACAAGGAGACAGCTCATAGTTGATCTGACTGTTGAACGAGATGGAAGACTTTTTATCGGAATATGAACCTATTTTGCATGGATTCTCATATATGCAAAACTTATGTGATGATATTGTGCTAAAACATTTTGGAAAGTATATCGTTCTGTCACCTGACGAACAATCTGTGTTGAAAGACCATCTAGAGAAGTTCAGGATACCTGGCTTTCTCCTGGCAGTGTCAAATGAATTAGAAGTGCGTGTGACTGAGAACTGCTTAGACGTGTTTGTACAATTTCGCCAATATGACGAGCTTACAGAACGCTACGACTGCATCACCCTCAACACAGTGGAATGGTACGCTCTGTTGCAAGCATTGGATTGGAAAGAACCTGACACTTGAATTCAAAGAGGAAGGAGTGCAACTCATGCGAGGCACCAAGTCCATTGAGCTAACACATCCCATGTGTGTTATGGTGATGGACATTGACATGAATGATCATGGATATGAACTGAACCTGTCTGAACACGAAGATGTTAAAATAATAAAGTTTGGTAATGGACAGTGTTATGCTAGTTTTCACAGCATTTACAAACGTGGATGTAATGTCTATGATACATATATTAATTTAGATTGGTATGAATGGCATGTGTTTATTGATGTATTGAATGTATTTGTAAAATAAAAGTTTAATGTAAAATAATTGTTGAAATGTAAATAATGTATAACACAATAAACAAAGAATGTTGTATAAAACTGTCTTGTTTATTTACAATATTCATAATACAATTCACAATTACCAACAACTTAGCTAATGCAACTTAACTAATACAACATCAGTAAAATAATGGTTTATAATGTCTATATACAAAATCCTTTACAACAAAATCACCATCACTTGTTCTTAATACATCAATGATTTCAAAAGGACTATGTCCTCGAGCTCTTTGAATTATATAATACACACAATAAAATCCACATGTAGAGGATATCGGTGTTTGTAATGGAACTGAATTAAAAATGAAATTAAACTTTAAAAACTTATTCAAACGACTGTCTATAGGTAAAAGTCCATAAGAGTCAAAATATTCTGCAGGGTCTTCGTCATAATATACTGCCACCCAATGCTCTCCTGGCTCATCATGATCGTCTGTGTTGATGACATAGACACCGCGTTGTAAAGATGGTAACTGGTCCATGGCAAACACACCTTGAAACAAGTCTTTCGTCGCGGCATCATGGGATAGGATGGCTTCTATCTGCTTCGTGTTCATGAATGGTACTCGAATTGAATGCTACGATTTGCACTTATTTCAACAATGTTATCAAATTCAGCATACACTATAACATTGACTGTATTTTGCAAGGCACCAGCAAAATTCATTTCTAGTCTCAAATTCCCATGTTTGATAAGGGCATAATGATCAGCACCATCATAATCAGGTGTTAAGTCAAAAGAAAATAAAGAATAACCTCTAGGCCAATCTTCCCGTTTTATAATGGAACTTTTCTCACCATCCAATTTATCAAAAGATTTGTAAAGAATTTCAAAAGCATCAAGATATTTGCCTCGATTCATATCAAGCCTGAGAGGTTTGGATAGGACTGGTTCACCATCAGAGTAAAGCTGCATAAAGTTAAGATCAAAATGTTCAAAATTGTATGGATTTCTCAATACTGTTCCAGCAAAGGATTCGTTATGAACCATTCCAATGACAATACGTTTTGGTAATTGGCCTAAAAAGATTGAAATCCAGTTGGAATAGCTAAAACTTTACACTCTTTTCTATTAATAATAAACTTAGCAGGACTTTTCATCAATGCATCTGCATGTCCCAACTGAATACCTGGACTAACCCTCAATTTGCGAATGGTTAAAAACGCTTCTCTCACTTCTACTTTAAAACCATTATTTGCAGCCATTAATACATATTCATCTTTTTGTCTATGTAAACGTAATTTCATACTAACACCATTGGAAAGATAACGATCCTGCTCAAACAAATCTACCCTTAAACCACCTGTAAGCATAAACTCACGGCTTAGACGTGTATACAAATAGCGATTATGTAAACCATTATTTCCTGTTTCAGCTAGATCGCCACCTTCAATATTTACATGAAAACCTGATACATATCTTTCATGATTAGCTCTTTTCACCTCATGAGTATTCATTGACCCGGCAGTATCTTTATAGATGAGACGCATAGAGCGCTCAGAATGGGGACTTTCTTCCGAGTCATGAATGAGATGAGATGTGATGCTGGTATAACCATGGGTATTGTTACTATGTGATACCAATCGATCATTTAGAAATAATTCAATATTGGACCATAACCCATTAAACAAATCATTGATACATGACACGTTATCATCTACACCACACGGTGTTCCATCAGCCTTTACAATGCGACATATAATATGGAGTTTACTGTTCTTTAAATCTAGATATTCTTCTGTACTCGCAGGAATGTAGAATTCTATTGGAGCACCCTCTCTAATGGTAGTCATTGGTTGATAGTCTACATTATAACTTTTTTCTACAGCAGTTTGCGTTGGTGGTATGTGAAACCATTCTAATGGAGAAAGACTACATTCACAAGAATGATTATGAATTAAAGATATGATTAAAAAATATCTTTCTTATATTTTGTTAATGTTATCCGTTTAGCTGCCTTTCGCCTTCTGACAGGTTTTGCTGGTTTCGCTCTCTTTTGTAATCCTAACTCATCACCAAACATACGTTGTGCTACTCGACCTGTTATATCTTTCGCGACATCTTTTGCAACGAAGATGTGGTGCAACGATTTTAGCCCCTTAAGCAGTGGAATAGCTTTTCGAGCCAATGATCCCAGTATTGAACCAATACCATCTCCATATTGTATTCGCGCTCCTTTAAATCCTGGTAATTCTCTACCGAATTGAGAAATTGAGATTTTCCAGGATACATTTGTCGCGCTAATGTACTTATTTGTTGACTGTCTCTAGGATTTTTAAACAGAATGATGTAATGTGTATTCAAACTAATATTTCGCATTTTTCTACCATGATGGAATAAATTATGCACAATAAAAATAATGCTTAGATTTTTATGACTGCTACCAACACTAAAGAGACGTGTCATTCGCTCATCACTATGACATTTGGTCATTTAGTCATCAATGATGAGTAAGTTTGGCTTTTTCGGGTTACAACGCTCTTCAATGTCATCTGGAATGCCTTGGTAAAATTCCACACCTGTTATTCCCTTGTACAAAGGCTGATCTGCTGCATAGAGCCATAAAATGGTTTTTGGAGAGGGTTTAATTAACTTTTGTTCTAGAATTTCTCTAACTAGAGAAGTTTTACCACTGCCTGTAGGTCCAGAGACCAAACATGTGAATGGATGCTTCATTATCGAATATCAGTTTCTTTCACCCAACTATTAAACTTCTTTGGCCAACCTAACCACTTCACAAATAGTTCTTTAACACCTCGTCTTCTTCGTGTTTTCAAAACCTTTTCAATTCTGCAGACTGATTCAATATCTTTTGTCACTTTCTGCAGTTCTTCTTCATAGAAATGTCCATCAATACCTTCATCCAAAAAGTCTTTCACACGATACAAGTGTACTCCTTGCTTCTTACAACGATGTGTGATAATGAAGACTTCTTGCGTCCATTTTATATGATAATCCCGTTGAAATACATATTTCATGTGGGAAATGCGAACCTGATCACCAATTTTAAATTTGTAGGGATTTTTCTTCTTCTTTGGTTTCAATTTCAATTTGTCTACATACATATACTTCCACACTTTCGATTCGTTGTCTTTACGAATATCTGCAGGAGTATACTTATTAGGGAGAGAGCCATGAGGTCTATGGTTGTAATTGTACTCTAAGTCTGGAAGGATGTCCATATATCGATACGTTTGATTATGTAGGAAATATCGATACATCATTCCCTTTAGAGTACGAATGACTCTCTCAGCAAAGTTGGCTTTGGTTTCATTCTTTGTCGTATAGGCATGTATTCCCTCCTTCTTCAAAAATGCTTTTACCCATCTGTTTTTAAATTCAGTTCCTTTGTCTGACCTTAGAGTTCGTGGTCTTCGTTGTGTTTCATGAAAAATCTTTTGAAAGGCTTCTATGACACTCGTATGTGATTTATTAGGTATTGGTTGCACCAGTAAATATTTGGAAAACACATCAATGAGAACCAATAAAAAGCGGGTGTCATCATTATGGGGAGCTATGTTTCCCATGTCAGCTAAATCAATATCCCACATATCATCAATTCCACGTGTAATGACACGTGGCCTTTTAAACCTGTATTTTACAGGTTGTAGTAAACTGAAGGCATCTTGATCCTGTAACCATTTCTTCACTTGTGAATGAGTGACTGGTTGATCATGTTTTTTTAATATGTGATAAAGTTTGTAAGGACCAGCAAATGCCCCAGGTTGACCAGGTTTAAAGTAAATATTGGTTAAGTAGTCTTTCAACGTCGACAAGTTAACGCTAAAAGATTAACACTTGTTAACATATCTTGCATTTTATTTTATCAACATATCTTGCATTTTATCAACATATCTTACAAACCAAGTATTGATACAATGGTGTGAATAATTGAAGTCCATTGATCTTCAATGAACATTAACCAACTACTTAATTCATCAAATGTGATAGCATCTACACCATATTTTTCACAACGTTGATTTGCATTATCTAACACTTTATCTAAATGAATGTAATATTTAGCTTCATTCCAATATGTATAGACACATGCAGAATGACAAGTATGTTCTGAACACTCTTCATTTTGACAAGGAGGACATACTAAACATGCAAACTTTTTTACAGCTAATAACATTTCTTCAAAATATGTTTTTTGCACAATATATTGTCTCAATGTAATGTCTGCCATTATACTGCAATGTAGATTAACCACCCTCTCACTTCATCAAACAGTCTTGGATCAAATCGAGCAAAGTGATATGCTGCTTCCACATCAAACTCCTCAGCTCCGTCAATGTTTGAAAGCACACACTCCCTGATGAAATCCTCGCGTAATTTTGGTACGTTCAGCGTGGAATGAGCAAGTTCCCAATAGATGACAAAGTGTTCAAGTTGTTGTTGAACAGATCCAAAACGCGCCAGTTCACTTATCATATAATCCACATACGTCTCCTTGAAAAACGTTTCTACATCCATCTTTCACATATCCATATGACACGTCTGCACACTTTGACGGTTGGCAAACAAATGACTTGCAGTCTTACTCGGCAGATACTGTTAGTGAGCCGCACTTGTTGCAGAAGTTGTCAGGTTCACACAACTTGCAATTGTACTTATGGCAGTGACAGTCATAATCCTCAGCATATCCGTAAGCACCACAATATTCACAGGTAAGTCCAAGTTGATTTTGCACGTTCATATTCTCCAGTCGAACTTCAGCCAGTCTTTTCTTGGATAGCTTTGACACTTTCATTCGATTGTCCTTTTGCAGCTTAACAGCAGTGTTCGTCCCATGACATTCCGTACATGGCAACAAGGTTGAGGTTATGCTATCGCTTTCCTGAAGCAATGTCTCCCATTCACCATCATTCATGTTGATGTAACGCGTATATTCTTTCCCTTCAAACAGTGATGTTTGCACAAAACTCACATAGCGCATATCCAAGTATGAAATGACTTCAAGCCACTTCGTTTGCGTTAAGTACAGTTTGAAGCCAATGTTGCGTAATCTTGTCAAGTTCTGACACACAATCTTCCACAAGGATGGTGATAAAGCAAGCCATCTCTCTCCACGTCTGATTCGAAGAAATAGCCCAAATTGTCCATGCTCCACAGTAATGGTTAAGTTTGCACCAATTTTAAAGCTGCTTGTCTTCTCCATGGCTGCGCGTTGAATGATGACTTCACTTCACCCTTCTCCTTTTATACCATTAGAAATTGCGGAGTCAGCTTTCTTATAGTTCTTCAAACATTTTACAAAGCTTTGAATTCACTTCAACTCGTTCATTGTTGAATCGAACAAGTTCTGATGCATTCGTCGTCAATGGAACGCCATCATCCTAATGTAAAATAATTCTAGCAGCTACAACTAGCATGAGCTCAGCTGCCCAAGTTGTATTCGGGCGGATAAATGCTGAATCAATGTCGTAAGTTGATGGTAAAAGTAGTTCTTCACATTCGTGTAGAAATGAGCGGATGAATTCATCTCTTGGAATTATCTTTCCAACAGCTTCCCAATGCTTATGCAAATTCTTCACTTGTAAAATCCAATTAGATTCAAAAGCAGGAAGCTTTGAAAACACATAGTCAACATAGTTCACTTTGAAGACGTCATCCGTGGTCTCTGCACATCGGTGAAGAAGTAATGTTGACATTGTTAATAATCAGGTGAAAGCGGAGAGCGATATGTTCTGACGATACCTGAAAGCATTAAGAAAAGAAAAGCATAATATGTTTTCAAAGAAAATTAAATTTAGGTTAAGAACCCTGATTTTTACCCTACTACACCATGGTAAAATGTTTAAACTTATTTTATACATCATATGTTGTCAAAAAACAAAATTTGTTAAAGTTGGTCTAGAACCCTTAATTTTACCCTACTACACCATGGTAAAATGTTCAAACTTATTTTGTACATCATATTTTGTCAAAAAACAAAATTTGTTAAAGTTGGTCTAGAACCACCATTTTTAGCCTACTACACCATGGTAAAATGTTCAAACTTATTTTATGCATCATATTTTGTCAAAAAACAAAATTTGTTAAAGTTGGTCTAGAACCCTTATTTTTTTATCCTACTACACCATGGTAAAATGTTCAAACTTATTTTACACATCATATTTTGTCAAAAAACAAAATTTGTTAAAGTTGGTCTAGAACCCTTATTTTTTTATCCTACTACACCATGGTAAAATGTTCAAACTTATTTTATATATCATATGGTGTTAAAAACTAAATTTGTAAAAGGTGGTCTAGAACCACCATTTTTCCACTACTATAACTTTCAAATAAGTAGCATGCTTAAATGTTCAAACTTATTTTATATATTATATGTTATCAAAAAACTACATTTGTTAAATGTGTTTTAGAAGTGTCATTTTCCAACTACAATAACTTAAAACATAACATTGGACTTTACGTAGGGAAAATCCCATTCCTTCTCAAATTTATTGATTATTGCCACGCTCTGAACGAGTGCACTCTGAAATTTATCGATCGGCTTCCTCCCCACACTCTGAACGAGTGCACTCTGAATTATCGATCGGTTTTCCCCTCACAATCTGTACGAGTGCACTCTGAAATTATCGATCGGTTTTCCCCCACACTCTGTACGAGTGCACTCTGAAATTATCGATCGGTTTTCCCCCACACTCTGTACGAGTGCAATCTAAAATTTATCGATCGGTTTTCCCCCACACTCTGTACACATGTACTTATTCTTATGCTATGTGTGGTTATTGCAATGGGAAACCATTGAAATATGACTACTTAAATATTATCATAATAATAATAATAATAATAATAAAAAGTCACAGAGTCACATAATGTCACAGAGTCACATGATGTCACAATCACATGTTGTCACATAATGTCACAGAGTCATAAAAGTGAACAAACACCAAAAACCAAAAAAAAAACAGTTTGCCCCGAGGTGAGATCGATCCCACAACTCTCAGGTTGTTAGCCGTCTACGCTACCAAGTGAGCTATCACGGCTTGTCTGTTGAGCAATCTGATAATGACATACATACGTTAGACTAATTATGTTCACATAGGAATTACTTAGTCATATAGCTATATGATGTTACATAATCACATAGTGTCACATGATGTTACATTATGTTACACAGTGTTACATAGTGTTACATTATGTTACATTGTGTTACATTTTGTTACATAGTGTTACAAGGTGTAACAGTGTTACATAGTGTCACATAATGTTACATAGTGTAACAGTGTTACAAAGTGTTACATTATGTTACCCAAAAAATGTTTGAGTTACATAATGTTACATGTTACATAGTGTAACAAATAAATAAAAAAAGTTACTTACCACGACTGTTTTGCCAGTTCGTCTCCAATCTTTCACTTCCTTTCCAAAGAATAACCAATCTTTCACTTTCCTTTTCCAAAGAATAACTAATGTTTCACTTCGTCTCCTGTGTGTATTCCGGTCAATCCTTCACTTGTTCTTCAACAGCACAGGTAAGAGCAACTGTTTTCACTTTTTTTCCATGTGTATCCAACAACAGCCAGAGCATAAATGATGCATATGTGCATACACAATGTGCTCTTATACGAGTGTTGAATCAAATCCTACTGAAGGGGGGGTCCCCATGGTATGATATAAGTCTTCACCAGGGGGGGTCCCCATGGTATGATATAAGTCTTCACCAGGGGGGGTCCCCATGGTATGATATAAGTCTTCACCAGAGGAAGGGGGTCCCCATGGTATGATATAATTCTTCACCAGGGCGGGTCCCCATGGTATGATATAATTCTTCACCGAGGGGGGGGGGTCCCCATGGTATGATATAATTCTTCACCGAGGAGGGGGTCCCCATGATATGAAAGTGATTCCCGAGGGTGGGTTCGATCCACCGACCTTCAGATCATGGGTCCGCTTACGGGTCCTCTGCTCTACCAGCTGAGCCATTCAGGCCAGAAGGTTTATGATCGGGAAAATATTCCTCATATACATGATTGACATGTCATGTGACACATGATTGACAGGTCACGTGACCAATTATGATTGACAGGTCACGTGACTAATGACGTCATGATATTTCATAGGTGACTTAGGGTTATGCCTCCTGGGGGGGAGGGGGAGGGGGTAGGGGGGTCTGATGTCGTCACTACCTGTGCTCGGACTCTCGTTTTTCCCCTACTGAGAACTTCCAAGAATTTCCATGGAAATTCCAAGAAGTTCTCATCTTAGTGCGGAAGAACTTCTGAGAATCTCCGAGGAAATTCTTGGAACTTCCATGGAAATTCTTGGAAGTTCTCGGAAGTTCTTCCGAAGTGAGGTGAGAACTTCTTGGAAGTTCCAAGAATTTCCATCGAAGTGATGTGGAAATTTCCTGGATGGAAATGAGCTTTCTGGTCTTTCGTACATACCTATTTGCACCTTGTGTTCAGCTAAAATTTTCTACAGATGAAAATAACATGGGCCAAAAAGTGACCACTCCAGGAGTCCCCTTTGTGTCAGACCGCCTTCTGGACTCCCTGTGAAGGTTATGCCACACAAGCGATTATATAATTTTTTGATCAACTTTCAAATTCTACCTGTTCTATATGTTTACTGCAGCAGATACAGCGGCAAACACTATTATGTATAGGATGCAGTACGAAGAGGGTCCAAGAGTTCAAATAATGGACAGTTCCTAGGCAACACAATTCACAACCAATTCCCTGGACTGTCGCTAACAAAAGTCCAGTGCGAAATTATGTCACCCAGTTTGTTGTGACTTATTTTGTCTGATTTGAAATCAATAAACAAGGTGTGAGAAAAATAATGGACAGTTCAGAGTCTTTCATTCAGTGGGCGGTGTGCGAAGTGTAAACATAAAAAAGAGTTCTTGGATATCGTTAATGAAATCGCAAATTGGATGCAAATTCTTTCGTAAAATTTAGTAAACACACCCCCCCCCCCAAAAAAAAAAAAAACAACGACGCGGGGGTGGGCGGGGAGGGGGTAGGAGGGGGCAAGGGGGTAGGAGGGGCAAGGGGGTTGGAGGAAAGTGGGCCGCGAGGGGTGGTTGTTTTAGCTTCGCCGCCGCCGTACGCGCAGAGCGGGGAACTTATAAAACGCTCGTTGTCCGTCTGTCCCCCACCAGTGCCCCCACTTTTGTACGCACAATTACTCACTCACGTTTCACCGCAAGCTTTTGATTTTTTTGTGGGAAGTAACAACATATGATGGAGTTGAACGACCTGGGGTTATTTTCGAATTTGACCAAAAATTGACGAAACTGTGAAACTTGAAACTTAACCAAATTTTTTGTTTGTTGGGGCATGAGGCCCCCAGCTTTGTACGCGCGATTTCTCAGTCACCTATAACCACAGGCTTTTGATTTTGTGTGGGAAGTAATAAAGTATGTTGCATTGGTGCCACCTGGGGTTATTTCTGAATTTGATCAAAATGTGACGAAACTGTGAAACTTCAGACTTGACCAAAGTTGTGGGGGGTATATTGGGGGCACCTTTGTGTACGCCTAATTTCTCAGTTATTCTGCACGGCAGCCTTTTGAGTTTTTATGGAGCGAATAAATATATACTGCGATTGTGCGCCGTGTTATTGTTTTGGGATTTGACCAAAAATTGATGAAAATATGAAACTTCCAACATCCCCAAAATTTTTGATTGTGGAGGCACGATGCTTCCACTTTTGTTTGCTGACCAAAATTTCGTCCACCACCCTCCTGCTTTTTTACTTGCGATTTTTCAGTGAGCTTTTGTCCGAAGGAGTATACATTCAGGTATCTTTCGGCGGAGGACTATGACCAGTTTCACTGATATACTTGTTTAATATTTTTTAGATACGCCAGATCGTCCGAAACGAACGTAAAATGAGCAGTTTTTTATTTTTCATTTCAAACAACAGCGAATCCATTGTTTTAAAATAATGGACTCGCAACAGCAAAGAGTCCATTATTTAAAATAATGGACTGTAAGAACAAAGGGATGACGTCACAGGTGTAAACTAAACTATATTTAAATTTTGAATTTAGACAGCAGAACAAAGGGAAATGTATGAATAAGTGATGCGCTGTATAAATTTAATCAAACAGTGTAGTCACGATAACATGTTACGATGGTTTCATATACCGTTAACATTGAATCTAAAACCTACACTATGTGTTCGTATTATTCGTCACGTGCGCCACGTGACAGAACAATCCAACTGGCTTCCAAACCGGCTCTTGCAATCAATGCAAACTGGTTAATACTAGTTAATGTCTAGACTTTAAATCAGATTTCTATTTAGAACTTGACATTTTATGAAGATGAAAAAAGTGCTTCATCTTTCAACGTGTTTGCATTGATTTAAAATAAAAACTTTAAATAATACCAGTCAATTATACTTGACCCATTTCTTATAAAACTCTTGCCTGTCTATAAAATTTATATAATGCATTTCAACGCTCTGGAGCACAAGAGTTTCTATTGTTATATTGTGTCATGATAAAATGGACCAGTAAAGTAAAAACAAAGAATAAAATATGACGTGTTGATGGTGTCCTTTTTCTGTTTTTATTTTTCCTGTGTTCACACTAGAGCAAAAAAGATAATAGAGTTGCGTTAAATGAAATACAACGCCACTTTTTGCAGCATATAAATATCTTTTGTCAAAATTCAATGTTTGAATGTAAATTTCTATGGCATACAATTATTGTCGTATGTGCGATTTATGTCGGAAGATATTAATTCTTCAAATAATAATAATAATGGGAATAAAAATGATAATAATAATAATAATAATAATAATAATAAATCCAAGAAGCGATGGAAACAAATTCAAAGTTTTCAAAAAAAAAAGTGCATTTTGAGGGTAATATTTGGGCCTGCTGCGCGATCTTCTGGACATTATTACTCAGTGACAGTCCAACGTCGATTTGAAGTGACGCCGGTCCGACTACACCACATCACAGGCTCTCGTTGTATACAGTTTAAGACTTTGACAGTGCCATTGGCTCAAGATCAAACGACTTGTGCCAGTTTTTATTGGCGTATTGATACTCCTTGCCCCGTACTCGGGACAGATGCATCGACATGTCGGAGGAGTACTTGCTGGCGGGTGGCGTCCGTCCAAGCGTTTCCGCCATCGTCCGGATGTAGTGCGCCCGATTGCCGCAGCAGATTCCCATGTATTGGATGCCAATCTCCTGAAGTTCCTTCGTCATTTTTCTCACGGCGGAGCTGGAGACTAGCCAGGCATCCAGATCATCAGGAAAAGCATGTTCTCCTGTACATAAAACATGAGTGTCCCATAAATATAGTTAATAACACTTCAAAAAGCTGCTATGGATGTTCTTTATCCAAACAACACTCTCTCAAAAATCTGCGACATCGCATGCTGGCTATGATATTAGCATACGCACATCCTGAGGCTCCCCTTTCCGCTCCACTCCGTCCGCTTAACTTTACGAGCAAACACTAAGCATAATTGCACTTTAAAACATCATATCGCGTTTAACAATAGATTTCAGAAAAGACCCAGAGGAAACAGGTCTTTCTCGTTGCAATAGATAATTTTGTTTAATTAAAAGCATGTACCGATGTGAAAAAGCTAAGACTTTTCGACCAGGCACATGCGCAAAATTTCATGCATACATCCTATATGGGTGGCCCTTGAGGCATGGGTGCTCATTCCCTAGTTGGAATGGGGGAGGGGAAGGGGGTGTAAGACTGTGTGGCGTGGCAGATAGTAAGCAATTGACCATCTTCGTCCGACGTTGGCTATTTCTTCACAAATTGAACCAAACAATTTCCATCAAAACCGAATAAAAAAACTTTTTGTATCTGTTCAACTCGTTAGTTGCAAAAAAAAAAAAAAAGAAAAAAAAAAAAAATAGGCACTGTTTGGGAACCAGCTTTGTTAAACTCGATCGTCTCTAGATCAAGGGCACTCCAACGTTGGTTCATTGCAATCGTCGGTTTCATGTGAAGTCCGAATTGCCCATTGATGTGTGGCGTGGCAACCACTGGCCCCTTTTCGCCCGAAATTGGGTACGTTTTTTTTCAAATTAGCCCAAACAATTCCCATTAACAACGCGAATAAAAAAACTCCTTTTATTTCATAATACGCTGTTTTACAAATAAAAGCATAGTTCGCGTTACACACTCCTACAAAGGATTTCCCTTATTTACGATAATCAAAAATGGCAAATCTTCTACATGTACATCTACAATGCAAATAAACACTGCGAAAATTTAGTCTGAGTGGAAACACCTAGTGGTAACACATTACCCGCATCCTTTTTATCCAGGTTTCCCTCCGTTTAAGTGGGTTTGCAGTGGGGATGGAATAGGGCGAGTGTAAGAGAGGTCTAAAGGTGGAGAACGTGAATTAGTCTTTTACTCGTAAAAGCGTTTCATGCAATGAAACGACAGTTTACTTCGCAAATCTCCACCTTTAGACGGGATTAGAAACCTGTGTTGCAGTTAAATCCGCCAGGCACGCATCATGTAGAAAAAGTTCTTTCCATACGAACTACACCTTTCCTGATATATTTTTTGAACGAGTAAATAAAAAATGTCAAAGGACTTTATGGTTTTAATGAGTCTCAAAAATAACAATTTGGATGCACAATATCATATATACTCAAAGTAAAAGACCATGTAGCAATCTATCCTCATGGCTCCGATCATGTGGGTGGAGCCATCTACTTACGGTGGCTCTACTCATGAGTCCAAATGACTAATGGGTATGGCCATGTAGGAATAGCCATCACCTGGAATGGCTCTTCCCATTTCCTACTTGGCTCTCCTCCCTTATCCAAGCAGAAGGATAGACCAGAGCCTCGATAAAAATGTACATACCTACAGATGCAAATCTATATTAATCCGACTTAAGAGACAGTGCAAAAAATAACGCCTTGAACATAAACAGTCCTATGCCTCACTCTACCACCCCTCCTACCCCACGCATGGTGCACCCAACCGACGTTGGGTGACATACCTACGAACAGACAAATGTATGAAATATAATAACTATTGATACTTTTAATTCAAAATATTAAGACTCACAAGGTCTCTAGTCTATGCACTCACGAGTGCTAGAGAGCAACTCGAAATTTGATATGACCAGTAAATGCATATTACAGAAAACCAAAGGCAAAATTAATGCTTTTTCACTCAAATCAACCCATCTTGCAGTGAAAATAAATAAATTTACACACATAAATCAAAACTTATGGTAATATCTCAGAAGTGGGAAAAATACCTAAACCCACTTCTCCAAGCCGACTGACAGCTTGAAAGTACACAGCCAGACACAAATCAGACAGCTTTACCCGAAGAAAATATTATAGTCAGAGCGTTCCTGAGGACTACTTGCTCCGGGCTGCATTCCACCACTGTTCTGGAGTTCGGGAATCGCTTGAAGCTGCGACCTCACTTGCTTGATGTGACTCCTGTTTGGCTTTGACCGTAGTTCTTGCTGTAACAGATCTCTTAGCAATGATATTTTCTACCTCAATAATGTCCCGTGAAAACCAACAACCTCTATGAAAGAAATCATATACAGAAGCATTACGAAAGGCATTCAACGAGTTAACTACCTGCCTCGCTTGATGAATGAGTTTTACCATACGCCATACGCTTAATATAATTAGAAACGGTTTGCTTATAAATGTCTTTCGTCACGCCAGGTCTGACAGAAATGATTAGAGCCTTTTGACCTGGCGCCCTTTACTGGAAGAAATTGTTGCAATGCAATAGAATGCAATAGAAACGGAAGAACCGACCCCAGATCCAATTGTGTCATATTTGTATATGCAACTCTTCATGCAAATAATTAATTGGCAAATAATTGCCACAACTCAAGGAATGACTTGGAGGAGTCCAACTTTTGATTCACACACCAGCCCAAGAACGGATTTCACCGTGATCGATAAATTTCTGTAGCTTAGGCTTATGCTATTTTACTTTTTTCTTATCACCCAAATCGAATGGAAAGGTAAAACGCTCACAGGTCGATCAGGTGGGGCGGGGTGGAGAGTGTAACAGTGGGTCTGATACAGGAGTCCCGTGTGATATTGCTCAAATTTGAATTGTGGCGACAGGGTGAAGTACAGTGGCTCTGGTCGCCACGGTGCTATCAGAGTGAGTTTTCTCTCTCGAAATATGGAGGATGCCCAAATTGACTGCCTTTTCTGTGACTACCAGTAGGCCAGAAAAGACCATTTTGGTAAGCATCATTGGCTGATGGGGGAAATCGTTTGAATAACTTGAACAATTCTTCCCCATCTCTCTTCTGTGGGATAAGTCTGGATTAAATGCAAATCCCAATTCTCTCATAGAAATGACATTTAGTGCTTGGCATTCGTTCTTTTTCTACCACATTGACCAAAAGGGCTTTCAACATGACCGCACTTTCGAGAACACATGACGAGCGATAGAGAGGCAGAACGGAAGTGCCAAGGACCACTATCTTTCCCCCTTGTCTAGAAGCATAGGCACTTTAAACTTTCCCGGTTCATGCTGCTGTGCAGATAAGCAAGTAACTAATCTAGTGAGATCCCCCAGCTGCCCAATAAGGATTTTTTTATTACTTGGGCAGTGTCCATTTAAAATGTAATGGGGCGGAGAAACAGATTGCCTCTAACGATCTATAACCATTCTCCAACTCTCTGTTTTCTTGGGGACTAGAAATACAGGGCTGAAAAAGCCCTGCTTGGCATTTCGTATATGGCCTGTTTGTTTCAGAGCTCTTAAACCTGATTTTACTCGGAACCCTGGCTTTAAGTGGTGTCTAAATGATCTAAATGAACTTTTGAATGCATAGATAAAGTGAGGCATCTGTCCCTCTTGAATGACAGGCGACTATTTGACTACTCTGCTTGGCGTCCCATCTCTTTCTAAACAACGTAAAATTAGCCTATGGGATAAGATTCTTTGCAGTTCTGTAACTCCTATATTTCTTGCTAGAGCGAACGACAACACCTACACATGAGTCCCTATTTCTGTGCGATGCCGTGGTTCGTTGTTACTTATACTGCTGCGAGGGTTGCTGGCTTGGGATGCTTCCCCCGCCTTTTGGCCGGTTAGGAGTGGTGACGCGACTGCGAGGTGGCTCTCTCCCCTTTATGTTGCCTCTTGAACCGACTCAGGCTGGAGGTACCTCTCGTATAGGGGCATCTGGGACGAGATGTCAGAGCCATTTCCTGGCAGAGTACTCTGTTTTTCAAGTTCAGTCTCTATTGGTGAGAATAACTCAGCCTGTCTCAGGATACTTGAATACCGCAGTTCACGTACCCTCTTGATCAACGATCAACAGTGTAGCAAAAAAGCATCTCTCCTTAGCTGCACCATTGAATAGCTGCTCTCTTAGCCGTATCCCGGTGAGCCATCGACACGCAGTCCGGCAGCTTTGGGATCACTGGCTCGGATATCTCCTTCTGTGCTTTTAATGTGGGGTCTTTCATAGACGTTATGATGAGCGTTTACTCAGTTGAGCCCTCGAGCACTTTAGTCTCCCTCTCAACTAAAGGGATATCTGACTTCACCTTAGGTATCCACACCATCCTCTGTTGCTTTTCTAAAGATTCGATAGGAATTAAATAGTACGCTGACCTGTACGGCGCTGATCTGAACCTAGTTGTTTGGATGGGTAAATACCTCATAGCATAATCGCATGGAAGAAGTTCAGAATGGCTAGCGTTTGTTCTTGCATAAGTCTCATTTTTGCCATCCCTACTGACCAAGAAGGCACCGAGACAGTCACCTGGATTGGTATAGATATAGTACTTCATACTATGCTTCTAAATCATTTGGTTCCCAATATTGCCGATATTGCTTACTCGTTGTCAATACTATGACTTCTGTCGCTAAGTAGCTTTGGCATTCAAAATATTTCAAACGTTCAATCATAACATCAAAGAAAAGGTAAGCATAAAAGTATCCAAAAGCCATATTAACAACTCTTATTCTGGAATTTTGTGGTTGACCACCAGGCTAGGAGGCCAGGTGCTTTGTTTGGATCTCTTGAAGCAGAAACCCCACCCCTAAGAAGATCCGTCCGTCTGGGCCGTCAGGGGAGTGGGTCAGGATGTTTGAATGGGTAACTCACGAACAAAAATCCGGGGACAACCACCACTGCTGGTCCTCTACCCTAAACCACAGTCGTTCTTACCGTTCTTCGAAACCTTCTGTAATGGATTTTGCCCAAATGGATTGCATTTTCTGTGACTACCAGTAAGCCCAGTTAAGACTCCATTTCAGCAGGCATCATTAGCTGATGAGAGAAATCGTTTGAATAGCTTTGAGAGTTTTCCCCATCTCTCCTCTGTTGGGTAAACCCTGGCCAACTCCAAGTTCAACTTCTTTATTAGCAATATCATTTGCTGTTTAGGCTTTAGTTCCGATTTTGCAAAATTGACCAAAATCCCTGTCCGTAGCTCTTTCTTTACCGAGAGTTTGAAGTCTATCCTGAACCTTCTCCATTTGTGCCAATAACCATTCGTCCAGATAATGGAAAATAAGCATACCTTGAAGTTTGGCCCACGTTTTCTTTCATACCAGACTGAAAAAGCCACGCCCGGAGTCTGGTATTTTCTGTATGGCTTGTTTGCTCAACAACCCCTGAATCATATCTTGAAGATCCAGAACCAAGGGTTCTTAGCTTCCATATGATCCTGAGACTCCTTCAATGCTTTGAGTGTGCGGTCTTGCATTGAAGTAGTACTGAGCGTTTGTCGAGCCATAGCCTCCAGCACTTTAGCGTCTGTGTAGAAAATCAGAGCCTGGCTTCACCTTAGGCATCCACACCTTACTCTTACAGGGTTGTTCCAACGGCTTGATTGGGATAACGCTTTCCGTTGATTAGGCATTGATCTGACCCTTAAGGGCTTGGATGGGTGGACGCTTCGCTGCCGCGTCTCTTTGGCCAGCGTCCTTTATTCATGACCCGGATTGAGTGGGTGAGTGCCTCCACCTCCCCTTTCTGAAATTCTTCCTTGGAGCCTGACTCTTACCCCGCCAATGCTGACTATCTCCTTTCCGACAAGAAAATTACCTAACAAAGGGAGGCCTACTGATTCGTCATCACTGGTCCGGTTCTCTCAACCTCGCCGCCTAGTATGCCGCTACCGAATGTAGGGCTTTGCGTCACTGAGTCGTGATTGTGTGCAATGAGGCCAGCAGAGCTTGTGTCTGCTCCTATATGGCTCTCACCGCTGCCATCTCCTGTACCGAGTTTAGCTCTGGGGCAGTTGCTTTGCAGGGTTTCAAACTAAAGCTAAGTGGGGAGCAACAGGGTGCCTGTAATTGCTGGGACAACTACCTTTCTGGTACAACCATCACTTAAGAATAATCCGGACTCATTGTAAGGACTGTTATATAAATGTAGTGTCATCATCTTTAGCTCCTTAGCTATAGAACATCTGGTTAAGGGATGGTCAAACGACCATTACGATGAGAGCCACTCCTCTCACTGTCTCTCTTCTCTGAGTCAAGTTTTGCCACCATCTGTGAAGACAAGGAGCAATTAGGTTTCGCCCTCTTCCTACATTTGGCCGCCTTAATCCCATCTTGTTGACTTCTCTACAAAGCTCAAGGCCGGTGACGGGCAGCTTGGATCCTGAAAGCGCTTTTTCCCGACTACGCTCTTCATACAGTTCTTTCCCGTGCTGGTTCTTGATACGACTTGTCTCAATCACCCTCGACTCCGTATGGAAGAGCTGTTCACATCACACAACACCAATTCTTCCGCCAAAATGCACTTTTCACAGAAAGAGTGGTGATTGTCCTCGAACGACGGATATCCGCATGTCATCTAAAGCTACCACCTGGCCTGTAACAGAAAAGACTCATAAATCACTTGATAATAACACATAGTTACACTGGTCAAAAAATTAACCCGATGGATAAGCCATTTGGGTACACCAACACTTGCTAGCCTTGGTGGGTTAGTGGGTTGAATCATACCTTCTACGACTTTGCCTCTAATCAGATGGGTAGAGCCACTTGGTTCAAAGGGAGCCAAGAGGAGAAAAAAGTAGCGATAACCCCTTGAATCTAGCTAGATACGTAAAAGCTACCACAATGTTCTGCTAATTCAGGCACAAGCAGCCCTGGCAAGCCAGTGGCGCTGTGAACTAATGGAGCGGTGAGGAAAAGACAAGAAGAAACATCACCAACTCCAACGCCTGTCGCCGTGCTTTTCCACCAGCCAATCTGAAACTAAACACCCAACGTTCATAATGATAGTGCTCCTTCTTCTAGAAAAGATGAATCTGCTGACCGGTGTAGAAAAAAACCGAGAAACACTATACGAGAACAAACACCGATATTACTTGCTCGTTTCCAACACTATGATTCCTTGTGCAACTTAGCTTTGGCATTCAAAATACGTCGATTATTCCGCACCATGAGGCAAACCACTACGACAGTAAGTATAAAACTATCCAAAAGTCATATATTCACCTCTGCTCCTAGAAACTTAGTGAAAAATCTGTCAAAATTTGTCCGCGCATAAAAAAGAAATGCGGGTCATGTGTTGTCACTCGGCCTTTCAGACTCGAGTGTTTCCGGTTTTACTTAATAAGGTGATTTTCGGAAAGTTTATTTACATATCTAGAAAAGTACAATTCTTAATTTATACGTAGATTATCGAGAATAAGGGAAATCGCGTCCAAAGGTGAACGTTAGGTTTTGCGAAATAAAACTATTTTGTTAAACTTTATCTACCTCTGATGTTTGTACCTGTTAAGGAGTTTCTGAGAGTCTGCATACATTTTCCGTCTTTTTCTGTTGTGCGGTAGGCTACTGGCAGGCATGCCAGAGGTCCCTGTCACCATAGGATAAGTTATACCGGTCTCCACGAAAAGAATAAATGATTATAGAACGACCGTGTACATTTCGTTATTTTATATTTTTCTCTAAATCAGCAATTTCTAATTTGTAAAGAGTGTAAAAAGCGTTGATAAATGCACATTGCACAGATATTGTTTTATAGAACCACATTTCATTGCGGGTCAAGGAGACATCGATGAAAAATGTACTCAAAATTATCGGATTTTGATACTACCCCTTCTGTAAACCCTCAGTCATGGACTGAAACAGGGGCGTATGCAAAATCTTGATTGCTACTTCAGTCCTACGTATTTTGTGGATGATCCCATGCAATCGAAATATTAAAACATACCTTGCAGACTTCTCTTATTTCTCGCATCAGTGGTAGTATTGTGTCTGGTCCTCGGTGGCAGTTCAGACCAACGACGTCCGCTCCCAAATCCTCCAAGGTCCTCAGCGCCTTCGCCAATGGTATGCCGTCGAACGTGGTGTCCTCAATCGGTCCCATGGTAATCACAGCAGGAAGCTCTGTGAAAAAGTCAATATTGCCCTTGCCACATTATGTAAGGAATTAGGAGTGGAGTTGAGAGCTTGGTTGTATTGCAACAAATTGTTGGTCTCACATTTTGGGCCCAGTTTAAACCTTCTTGCACGTTTGGGACGTTGTGGACAAACAGGACACAATTACAGGCTGTTCACCGCAATAGTAACCTGTCTACTTTGGAGGATGTTAGATTAACACACTGACATGCAGATAAGATGGTTGGCGTATAACTACAGTTACATTGTCGTCAGACCTTCATCACCTCGCAGCTGCGTTACGAACAGACACATTTGAATTACATATGCAATGCCAATCCACACTGCGACGCTACCTCAACGTTAGGTAGGCGTCGCACCCAGATCAACGTCGAGTTTGGTTATGGTTATTCCTGCGAACGTTTAACAGATCGATTATCTGGCGTCTAAGCAACTGCGAAAAAGTTGGATATGGAAGTCGAAATGGTTGGTCTTATTTCAGGGTGCTCATTTGTGGAATGATACTTAATTGAGCACTTGGGCGTTTCTGCTGTACTTACTAGGGCTGACTTGCTTGATAGTCTCCAGTGCCAGCCTTGCTTCGCCGAGTTCTCCGAATGTCTCACCAATAATAAAGTCTGCTCCCTCTTCCACTGCCCACTCCACTTGTTCCTATGCGTCAAAATGTATGCACAGTCCTAGAATGCATGCATAAAGCGGAAGAATGCATGAAGTGGTGGAATTCTCAAACAAATCCTTGAATGTATTCACACATTACAGAATTCTGCTACGCGTCTTACTTGTCCAAGTTCACCAGGCTGTTTCTGGAAAGAGAACACGTATTAATATGCACAGGAATCGGGTGTTTAAAGAACTAGTCCTTACTTTAAAAATAGCGCGGCATTTGTCTGTAGAATCTGGATCATCTGGAGAGTAGATGGTGGTATTACAGAGATTACCAGCCATCAGTGTGCCCGTGGCATTGGCTACTTCTCTGGCGATTTTCAGCGCCTGCCGGTTGAATTTTTCCGTCTCATCATCTCGTCCAATTAATTTCAGCTTCTGTCTATGTCCGTAATACTGTAAAATTGAACGCTTTTTTGTGATTACTCTTCAAACAAGCAAAGAAACAAACAACAAATAAATTTTACTGTTGTTCTGTTACTGGTCTAAGGTTATTTTAGAACCGTGGTTTATGTAACAGTCTTGTATCAGATTCATTATTTTATCGAAGTTCAAAACAGTGGCTATTTTTAGAGACACACGGAGGTTAGTTTTAATCGTCTTGACCTCGCACTCCGTCGAAGAGATATGCTAAACCATATCACTGGTGGTGCAGAGTTACACAATTCTTATGACAGCGATGAATCTGAGGTCAAAAGCGATACTGAAGCGGTTCTGAGTCTGAAGAAAGAAGCGATGATGAATAGAAAGTGAGGCTGATTCTGAACAATCGTTAGTGGGCGGTATTTAAGTAAGGGCAGGTCTGGTTTTTCTCATTTGACAGTTTCATGCTAATAGGATGATACCTCCGAAGGAAATATATTTTAACCCATCCAAACCTGCAAACTTATCAATTCGTTAAAAAGAATGAAAACTTCGATATTAGTAAATATAAAATTAGGAAATCGTTACAGCAAGAAGAACCTTACAGAGACAAAATAAACTTCATTTTAAATGAACATCATTATTATTGCGGGAAGAGATGACCAATAGTCTGCAGATTTTATGGATAAGTTTTCTCATTACAATGACAACTATAAGTGGCTATTGATCGTTATTAAAGCATTTTCTAACTATCTCTGGAGGCGCCCTTTAAAGGACAACATTGTAACTTCAACCATTTTTGGAGACATGGTCAAAGAAGGGCGAACTGCAAACAGCTCTGTGAAGGCTTCAGTGAAGTGTTAGAACATCAAATAACTCTTTACACAAAATGTGAACAAGGCTTCTATAAGTGAAAAGCAAGAAAAGCAATAAAATCTAAAATGTACCGCTATTTCACTTGCAAGAACTCTCACAAATATACAAACCAATAGCAAAGTTATGCCGATGGATACAATGGTACTATACACAGCACAAAAGGTCGGGCACCTGATGACGTTACGACCAACAATGAAGAAGTCGTATGCCTAATAACATAGCTAGGCCAACCATTATGCAAATTGAAAAGCTGGTTGATTCAAGCATCAACCTGTTCGCATCGTGAGTACGACAAAGATGGGCGGGGGAGAGATCTTCAGGGTAGTCCAATGTTTCAGGAGAGGAAAAATAAATCTCTGCAAGCTGCGTGATTATTCCTACGACGATATCTTACCGACCTACCAGGAATGATGATTTGCTTAAAACTCAGTCAGTTTTAAAAGAAACAGGGCGGAGTAAAATGAAAGAATATTTTGTAAAATTGCTTTATTGGTCTAAAAAGTTCAATAGTTGAGTTAAGGCGTTAAGGCAAGTGATTTAGAAATTATTAACTGGATAAATGGATAATTAAACAGTGTTAGCTTTATGCAGAGAAAGAAAGGCCGAGGATAGGCAAAGCTTCAATGCTCTGGCTATTCTGAATAACCTACATGCTCCTTGTGGACATATAAGAACTGGTTTTATTCATTAAAATAAGGTGGCTATTAGTTTCTGCTGCACAGTTCATATTTGATAAATGGCACAATACCCGAGATAGACTGCTGTTTATCAAGCGAAATAAAATTGTCATTTGTATATTGTGTTAATGTATAATTGTACGAGCATACGATTATGCAATGCATGCTCTGCCTAAACACATCCTGAACTTCAATAATCTCTTAAATTGTTCATGCAACGAAATTCTTAACCTTAATTAGCATTCATAATTTTGCACGCCACGAACCAGTTAAACTCATAATTATCGTGCTTGCTTTGCCACAATAGGTTTGCCTAAAAATATAATTTTCTAAAGACCTCATAAAACAGCTCCCTTTTCCATGTGTATTTTGTTAGACAAAGGAGGACGTGAATACTAAGCCTCTGTTTATCCTTTTCCTATATCATTTACACCGCTGTTTATCCTTTTCTTATATCATTTACACCGAGAACAAAATAGACAAATATTTTGAACCCACGCGAAACCCTTTTTTTCAGTCTTACAATGGGTCCTGTAAACCTATGTATTTTACAGTGTGTACATTGCTCACTGAAATGGTAAAATAATTCCCCCTATTTACATATACATATATTAAATTAAGGCCATTAATGTTGTCAATAATTGACATTTGGTATGCTGTTAAAAAGAATGGCGAGTACGCTAAACAAACACATGCGCCTGTATGCACATTTTACCATACCGTCATTGTTCAGATCGAATAGAAAAACTGGCACTGGCAAAGCCTAAAATCAATAGTTTTTAATGGTCAATGTTTTAATGCACCAACGTGATAGCGAACCGTGGTATTACCATTATCCAACGTACTTATTTCCTGCACATTGATGCATTAGTATTGTGTATTGTTCTAAAAGGTCACTAAGTGCAAAGTGTCCCAGGCAGAGGCTTTATATACTACTTTTGCTGTGTAAAAGTCATAAAGATACAAGAAAATAATAACACTCATTGTCCAAAACTAAACATTGAAAAGAATAAGAATAAGAAGAGAATAAGAAGTAACAGCCTGTCCATAAATCCCTAAATTTGCATGAAATAGAAACCGATGACAAATCAGGCCATAGTTTCACAAATTTGAAGGTATATACTGAAAGATATTGGCTGTAACCTGAACTATGTCGGTAAAAGTGAATGCAAAATGTGTTTACACAGCTTTGGAATATATTTTGTCAACATGTCACTGGGTTAAGGTACATTGCCAAAGGTTAATGCGAAATTTAACACACCTGTTTACTTTAAAATGTTTTTCATAATATACGAAACAGGAGACAGTACAGTCTTTTTACGGACGCTTCGCATGAATCCATGTCACGTCAAAAGTTTCTCCTGGAGTTCAAATAATACCGGATCGAGTTACATAAAAATGAATGGAAATACAAAAGAACAATATTTTGATCGATTTACGCAGATACCAAAATGTTCATTGGAGAAAAATGCCACCTGATTTAAGACAACGCATTTTTGAACGCCTTTTTAAAAATTCTCAATACTGTAACGCAAAAGATCAGGTTTTAACTTAGCAATAAAGTTAGATGCAAACGAAAAACACACGCACACACTTAGCACAAACACACGCTAACCGTGAAGGCTTCTACCACATCGCTTCCGCAGTGAACAAACTCCTCATGCAGGGCTTTCACAAGATGTGGGTGCTCCACCACCACTTCCGGTACGTAGGCGCCCGCCTTCAGGTAACCTCGACTACTAAATTCAAATAGGTATCCCTCGGCACAGACGATATACTCGCCTTCCTTCAATCTCTCCATTAAGTCTGTCAAACAAAATAAAAATATTACCAGCTGTTTCACAGTCTACCATCACAAGAAGGGTACTTAACGATCCAAAATTTTCAGTTCGATCATGACCGAAAATGTATAAAAACACTGTTATTCATTTCGTGCATGTATAATTTAAGAACAAAATCTTTTCCTTTTATGAGAGCAAGCAACTTGATTTAACTGTTTGTTAGCCAACCAGTTAAGCACTATAGGGAAAAATATAACCCGGTTTCTCATCCCCGTCTGGTCATAAAAGTCCCTCCCCCCAAAAAAGAGAAATAAAATCTTCAGCTGGTTCTTAAACATAAAAATAAATAAATAAATTGGCTTCCTGCGTGTCTAATATTTAAAGGAAAAAGTATTTACTTAGAAGACAGATAAGGTCCTTAGCGTCATCTTTACAAGAAAACATTTATCTTAAAATTCACGAACTGTGGTTGTAATTTTTCACAAATTGCATTTTCACGATAGGATGGGATCGTATTTTCACAAAAGTAACTAGAAGGTAATTGCGCAAGCGAAATTGTCTCACATGGTATATTGGGGTACACTGGGAAACTTACAGAAAAATACAGAATCATGGAGCTTACACTAACTGTATTATTGAAAGCTTATTGATAAAATAAAAAAATTGAAAGCGCTTTTCACATTCAGACAATTTTTAAAACCAAAACACAACTAGAAGTGTTTTAAACCTGAAGGGTTGAAAATTGGCTCAGAACTGGTTTCGACATCGATCGTCATCCGACCGGGTCACGCTCGCCGAGATACGTATTTATACAGTGTGTTATGCCCTTGGGTGGAAAATTCGCTCGGAATCACTCTATCTCTTACCGTTTTCGAGATATTGATCAACCTCTGGTTTCGACGTAGATCCCCTATCGACCGGGTCGCGCTCGACGAGATACCCGTTTATAGAAGTGTTTTAACCCGAATGTCGAAAATTCACTCGGAATCGCTCTTTCTCTACCGTTTTCGAGATATTGGCCAACTTCTGGTTTCGACGTAGATCCCCTATCGACCGGGTCGCGCTCGACGAGATACCTTTTATAGAAGTAGTTTAAGCCCGAAGGGTCGCAAATTCGCTCAGAATTGCTCTTTCTCTAACCGTTTTCGAGATATTGGCCAACTTCCGGTTTCGACGTCGATCGTCACCCGACCAGGTCGCGCTCGCCGAGATAGCCTTTTTAGAAGTGTTTTAAACCTGAAGGGTCGAAAATTTGCTCAGAATCGCTCTATCTCTAACCGTTTTCGAGATATTGGGCAACTTCTGGTTTCGACGTCGATCATCATCCGAGCGGGTTGCGCCCGACGAGATACCGTTTTATACAGTGTGTTGTTGCCTTTGGGTAGAAAATTCGTTCGGAATCGCACCATCTCTAACCGTTTTCAAGATATTGGCCAACTTCCGCTTTCGACGTCGATCGTCACCCGATCGGGTCGCGCTAGCCCAAATATCCTTTTATGCGTTGCGTTTTAAACCCGAGGGATCTAAAATTCACTCAGAATCTCTGTTTTCGAGATATTGCTTTTTTTAACTTTGACTTTGAATTTGACCTTGAAAACAATGCTCAGATCTAGTTTATCTAACAAAGCATACCCATTCACAAACATTGTTTGCAAGTAGGAAATAAGCATTCATACCTTTTGGTTTTGGCATGCTTCCTGGTTTCAAATCCTATAGCAATTTCTTCTAAAATAATGTAGGGGCAGAAGACACCCAACTATATAAGTTCTATATTCACTTATTAAGACTAAGCTAGGCGTTTTATCAGCGTTTTCCTCGTTCAGAAAACATTGAAAATATCAACAACAAATCTAACCTTGCATCATAAATTGCATACACCAAACACCTTATGTAGTTAAGTTTTTACGCATGATAAAAGTCAACAGGATCTGTGAATACCTGCGTCTTTACTGTGACATTTTCAAAGCTGTCACTTTCTAAATAATTGTTCCTGTTTGTCGCAAGGTTTAAAACCGTTTTTCTTATAGCATTAAACTTTGCTTAGAGTGATGTAGCGGTGCCATTTGTATGAAAATTCTGACATGTTCTCCAATTTTCTAAAGCAAATAAATAAATAAAATTACATAAATATAATAATGCACTATTTCAATTCACATGTATAGTTTTCAAGCCAAATGTCAAAATAGAGGACATAACTAAAATGTTAAACTCACAAAATAAAATACTATCATGTCCCGCATTTAATTGAACTCAGAGACGAACAGACAGACGTCATTTTGTGCCATACGACCTAAGACCACCAAGGATAAAACGTAATGGAAGAATGTGCGATATTCTACCGAGCGACATTAAATCAAGAATTGTAAGGGCCATATTTTTAAATTATTTGTCAAATGGGGGCATTGAAATTTCAATTGCGAAAGTATCATGATTTTTTTTTCAAACACAATAAATTTTATAAATACTGAATCTATTTCTCTGATGATTTTGGATACTGTATTTTCTATGACAATTGAAAGAGGCAATTGAAGTCCAATGAAAATTGCAATATAATAGCTTCTCTCTACTATCTCGCACGATTGATGGCCTCATCAATGAAAGGCGGTTCAGCTTCGACGTTTTGTATTTAATATGGGTGCAGAAAAATGGTAACGAAAATAATTGTAACGGAAACAACGTTGAATGGGAAAATAGTTGTGTTAAAAACGATAAAAATGGTAAATTAATTTCAACACAATGAAAAATTCATCAAGATATTGAATCTTTACTTATTGGACCATAAAACATATCAGAATACAATCTTTAGTGACACTTGCAACTCTAGTGACACCTGATTAATACGAGGATTTACTGTAATATGTGCAAGGCGTCTGATTGGCTCAAAAAAAGTACGCACAGGGATTATAAAGCCTCCAGTGAGAGGCCAAAAACTGGCTTTTGACAGCATTATGGCATTGACTGGACTTTCTTTGATGTGGAGTAAGCATGCAAGGTAGTTCCTGTGAACACATTATCTCCATTACTATTTTTCCTTACCCCATTTATTGTACGTGCCAATTGCAATTCCATGAATATTGAAATGGGACAGTCTCGTGCATATGATCACTTTAACGCTTAATGAAACAATGCACTTTTGAAATCGGGATTTGAATCGCGCAATTAATGGCTCAATACATCTTTAAAATCGAGATCTGAATTTGAGCAATTTAGTGCAACAACGACTAAATGATGACCGCCTATTAGGCATATGGCTCATATTGGTACGGTTCACAACGCCTGTTATTTGGAAGAACTTGTGTTTTTGTTTTTAACACTTAATAATTACACAGCAGGTCACTTCTTCTCTGGAGTATATCGTCAGGAATAACTTGCATAATGCGGTTATCGCTAATAGGCCTGCTCCGGAAGAGCTACAAATAGCAACAGCTGTGTTTGAATGCCAAATATCAGACACACAATGCTCCCCGCGCATACTGTCTTATGAAAATCCAATGGGAAATACATGATGCGGTATGCTGTATCCAACTATTTTTCAGGTCCACACCAAGATCCTTTTTTTCTTTTTGGTAACTGACCATTCTTCTCAGGGGTCATTCGGTTAAAAGAACACCGCTTTTCTTTTCTTGCAAATATGAAGATAAATGACATCCTGTCAAGTTTATTTACCTCTGATGTATGTTTCATTCCTGTTCGTTCCCCTTTGATCTTGCTAATCATGCGTAACTATCTTTTATCTATTTCTCCCTGCTTTTCCACAGTTTTCCAGAAAAAGATAACAACTGTACTTCAAAAACCTATGGCCATTTCTATCACAAACTACAGTCCAAATAAACGTTTACGTGTATGTTCATCTTTAATAAATAAAGAAATTTGCTTCGTTTTTCATGCTTTCCAGTTGAAATACGAATATGTCGTTTAACAATTGATCTGTGAAAGAGCTTCAAAATTACTTAAAGACGAGGGGTTTTCTGTCACCGGACAAAAAAGAATCGTGCTTTTAGAGCTATGTAACTTAGCAAAAAATGCCGGCATTGATATTGACCCAGATGGTTTAATAGAAGACAGAGAAGAAGTAATAAAAGACAAGTTGGATATTGGTAATATGTGTTATTTATCGAACCCTTTTACACATCTTTGCAGGATCTAAATGTATTACCCAAAGTTACAATTTTCGACCTTTATACCTACTTATCACTAGCTCAGTCTGAAGACTACACCCGTGAAAAATTACGCGAGTACATGAAACTTGAAGGAATCGAAATGACGCAAGACGGGCATGTATTAGATTTATCATTTATTCAGTATTTCGCGCATCCAAATTATCTTGCTGTGGCTGCAAAGATCAAACTACGAACCAATGAGGTCGATCCCCTATCAAAATTAAATTATTACAAAACCTGGATGATTATTACTTCAAACAATTTGCAATGTTCTGTTATGTCTGGCAAGTGCACTTGTAGAGGAGGGTAAGACACATTTTTATATATTTGAAAATCAGGAGAAATGACTTATTTGAATGCTTGTAAAAGATATATTACATAAATATTGTATATTATCTATGCAACATATAACATGTAACTATATATTCATAATATATAGGTGTCGTTCATTTAGAACGCAAGCAAAATTTGACATTTTTGATCCCAACCCGTGCGCAATGCATGCGCTTTAACCTGTACCTTCCTGTCCCCTGTATGTGTACGCACGCGATTGTATGAAAAATATGATTGCGTACGTATGCTTTGGCGTACACCACCCCCTCTACATACGCCACTACAAAACAGTATACGTATATTATACGTGTTTAATGTCTAAAATGCATGGGCAAAATGGGCATCTTTTCTCGGACCCATAATAAACGCATAAACTACGTATAAAATATTCGCATTTCTAGAACCATATATTATACGTATAAAATTCGTGTATTTTCCCACGTCTAATATGCACATATCAAGGAACGTTTATTACACGTATAAAATACGCGGGGAAATATATGCCCATTTTCAGTGCGCATATTAGACGCATTTTTGCCTACGCATATTATACGCGTATGTTACGCATATATTTTGCATCGTAAAAAAGATACCCATATTAGAAACATATATAAAACGCATTTTTACTCGCGTATATAAGACGCATATTTAAGAACGTTTAGTACACGCATTTTCGCCCATGCATATTATACGTGTAATATGTGGTGCATATTAAGCATATATTTTAAATGCATGGGAAAATATACGCATATTATACGTAGTCTGGCAATGTGGGCCTATTATCGCAGACCGGAAACAGGCGCCATTGAGCGATAATATATTTAAATTATGCTAAATGCTGCATATTTTGGTGGAGAGCTGCCTTTTTCTAAGTATAATGGAAAGTTAGACATGGGAATATCAATTTCACCAAATTTTTTAAGCTGAAAATTGTTTGAATGAGTACTTTATAACTGCACTATAGTGACAAAGGTTCATGTGCATAATACATGTGTGACTGCTATCTGGGTCATTACATTGGTGGGCAAACTCTGAAATGCATATAAAATAAGTTTAAAAAATGCGTAAAATCCGTCTAATATCCGTGGAAAAAAACGTGTAAAGGCATTTAATAATCGGTGGGAATTACGTGTAAGATGCGTGTAAAATGCGCATAAATTTTTACGTGGGAAAATATGCGTATTTTATGCGCATTATCGATGAGCAAAATGGCCAAAATACACGTATATTACACCGACTTTCCCATTTTACCCACGTATTTTACTCGTATAATATCCCCTAAAACTTATTTACAGAACGGATGGATTCTGTAGGCATGTAGTTGTTCTACTTTTCGAAATAATTGAACACCGGGGATGATTCAAATGCTAAAAAGTTACGCTTTTTTGGTGGTTTTCGAGCACTGTAGGTTTTGGTGACATATGGGTCAGCAGTAAGTCGATAGGTGTTTTCATGTGTTGGTTTGCCTTCTAAGAAATGCTGTTTTGAGAAATAATACGATTAATAAAAATCAAATTTAAAAAGTTGCAATGTTAACTCTGTTTTAAGTGATGGTTAGGCTAAGCCATCATTTCCCTCCCCTACCCCCTCAACCCCTATGTAATATTTATCAGTTGTTAATAACTGAACATGTGAACACATGTGACATGTACCATATTCGATAACGCTTTCAATTTTATTTTATGTACTTTATAAATTTTATTATTTCGGTTTTTCCAATAGAATAGTGTAAATACTTTATTTAAGTATGCGCTACAGTATATTCTTCCATTTGTAAATAAAACAAATAATGTACTGACCTTTGAACAAATGAAATGATAATGTGAAACTTTTTCGACGTTCAGGCTGTCATTTCCTGTATGAGGCCGGTTACAGGCTTTTACCCGTGCTTTACCATTTTCTATAAGTGAGCGTTTCATCTATTTTTTCCGTTCTTAAAATAAGATCTTGGGGACTAATAGAAACTTTCTTCCCCCTTACATGTTTCACTCATTGCAGAGAAGAACTTATGTTTGTTAATCGTTCCTTTTTCCATTGAGAAACAGTAACATCCAAAGATTTTGTTGCCTTTGTTCTTATATCACTTGTACATTGTCCCCACGAACAACGAATAACGCTCATTTTGATTATTTATTTTTCACAAAACACACAAAAATACAACAGCCTAGCAGCCAAAACAGAGCTATTGGAATAATCCTCATGAGATATGAGAGCGTATAAACTACTGAGTATATACTGAGCATAGTGGTAGTTAGATTTTAGTTGAGAGTTAAGTTAAAAGTAAGTGCAATTACCTGTAATTTTCTGTTGGGCTTCATTCCAAAGAGCTAAATTGCAAATGAACTCAGCGAGTACTTTTAAATACACTTTCGTAATTGCTTTGTAAAAGTGCTAGGTTTTATATGCACTTGAGAAACTTTACATTAGGTAGGATTTCTAAAGATTAAAGTTCCGTTTTGCGACCGCAATAACATATTTTGCTGAGTTCATTGCAGAAGCGTAGTGATGAAGAAATAAAGGAATTGGAAAAGAGATGAATATCCTGCGTCCAGTTCTTTTCATTTCAAGTCAAATTTGGAATCGTGGGCGTTATGAGTTGCAGACACTATGATTAATACAAGACCAATTAATAAATAATACATTGAGAAATATTTTCGTGAATAACAGCTAAAAAATTTTAAAATAATTCACCAAAATCACGTATTATTATCTCACTTTTCATAGCTTCCATTTGGCCTACCAATAAAATTTAAGAAGAAATCCCCTACAATTACAAATCTTGGTCAAATGTCGTAGAGTCCAATTTGGGCAAAATGTCGCTCGGTAAAATGTCGGCATACCCAAATGACTGAGTAGCAACACAACTACTCAATTTTTTAATCACAACTAAATTTTGTATGTAGTCATAACTACTTTTCACTCTCACTGTCTCTCAAAGCCTATTCAGATTTGCAAATTTCAGGCTGATCCAAAACCCCCATTTCTAAACCTGTATCTTTCTACTGATTCGTTATATTTTGTAAGAGGATAGTTAAAAAGTCTTTCTTTGACTTTTTGTCTCCAAACTTTGTTATTGTAACTACTATGGTGGGATTCTTTTGAACAAAGTTCTACATTGAATAATTTATTTTAACTCTTAATTATAGTGATTTTACAAGTGTAAAATTTCGCTACTCGGTAGCGAAATCTGTCCAGCTACATTACTAGTTACGGCGGAGTTCTGCCCCATCAAAAATGCCTCGATTTATCAGAATTTATTTATACAATTGCTGTTTTAAAAATTACCTGCTGCAAAGAATTAAATGTTCTATCAATGGAACTTGCTTGTCAAAATTCTTCAGAATCTCACAAAATGAACCTAATCTAAGACCCTATTTTATAGTTTGTTCATAAAGATTGATCACTGCCTTTAGATATGATATCTATTGCCATATTTTGTGTTGATTCAACTGTGACCTATGATTACCATCAAGATTAGGAAAAATCGTTCCACCAGTCACAAGTTTGTCTGTATAGTCGGTCTTGAGGCGATTGTGGTTTTACTTTTATTTCGTAATTTTATATAGATATATTCTCATATAAATTCTACGTTTTACACGCCTCCGGGATACTTTTTTGTAGTTAAGTTGCTATTGCGATATCAAGTAGACAATCTCAGCGGTACATAGCATGGCACTTTCGATACTGAAAGAGCGTTGGACACAGCTGGGTACAACTGTGTACTGCAAAAGTGGTGCTGTTTCATACCACTGACAATCATTAAATAAATATCATTACCATGTCTTCTTCATAATATGATTTACGAAATTTGCCAAATTTATAATGGTTTCTAAGTTTTTACCAAACTTGGAAACCCTGTTGAAAACGTTTCTGGACTAAATTTTACTGTTGGCCTTTGCATTTGTCACAACTGCGAGATGTTAAAGGTCTTGACCTCTGTGAGCTTTTTGCTATGTTCGCTAGATGGGGTAATCTTTGACGATATATAAGGTCATGTCTCCTAAAAAAGGAACTGAAATTTGATATTTTGTGACACATATTCTTTAAAAGGCCTTTTATAGTCATCGCTAAACTTATGGATAACTTTTTCAGACATTTGTGATAGACACATTACCAGAGATAAAACTTCTTGTTATCAAGGAATTCCTTATTAGGTCAAAAGTATCAAGTACTATTGATTTGCTATATCTTTGCTAAATCCTACATTATAGATAGCCGTGTGCGAAAAGCACAGTCGCAACTATGTTATATTTATCTTGCTTTCATTTGGGTATTGGGATATTGATTTTAACATAAAGCTCTTTTTAACCCCAACCTGGCCCTTAGCCCCGTGAGGTTTTATCCATCATCCCAACCTTTCGCCTGATCGTGCTATTTGTTTCCTGTGATTTTCGAGAACAGACACCTCATTTTAAGGTCAAAGGTTGCCATCTTGGATTGTCTCTCGAAATTTCTTGCTACATGCAAAAAGCTACTTGGTCGATCCATGCTAACTTTTTGGCAAAGCATAACCAGACAAATCAACGTTGGAGTTGCCACCAATCACCATCTTGGATTTTTTCTAATTTTTTTAAAACATGGGAAGTTCTAAATATCGTTATATATCGGCGCCAAATTTTAGCCGTAGGTTAAAAAAGGTTCAGACTTTTAAAACTGCACGCTTGCACTTCATTCGATTACGTAATCAATTGCACTGTATTCGATTAGTGACTAGGTCATTGTCTGTATGAAAGGTATTCGTGTTACTTTCTGTCAAGTTAAAATCAAGTCAAAATCATACTACAAATTCTTAGATTACAACACACGGAGAAAAATTAACAGAAATAGTTGTACACTATACCAGCATCTTTTACCTTAAGAATTAAACACACTGGGTTTCGTTTGTTAAATGATTATAAAATATAAAATAAATTATTAAGTGTTAAATTGAAATTTTAAGGAACATTATAACCTAAAATACAAATGAATATACAAGCAAAATGGACAGGCCGTTCCATGAAAGCATCTCTTTCATCAAATTCACTGTAAGACATGCCGCAAAGCCTTTTACTTTGTCACGTTCGCAGTCAACAATCTCCTCATGCAGAGCTCTTATGATATGTGGATTTACCACCACCACATCCAGTACGAACGCCCCATTTTTCAGGTAACCGCATGTGTTAAATTCAAAAGGATAACCCTCTGTGCAGACGATGTACTCACCATCCTTCAACCTCTAAATTAAACTTGCTAATCAAATTATTGGCATTTAGCTATTTTATCAGCTATAAGGTACACATGGAACGAGGAATGAGGTTTTTTTGGCTGTTATTAAGAATTATTTCCCATGAAGATGGAGTAAGCAATCAGTATAAGATAGGTAAAACCATCATGGCTTTATTTTTAGTTAAAATTTAAAAAGATTTATTATATTTCCTAAGAATGTTACGCATAAATATTAATGTGTTTTCAATTGTTTTGTATTAATTTATTTCGCTGAAGTGCTGCTTATCCAGAACAAATATCTTTATCCTTTATGCAACCTATGTTAGGTCTGTATTTATGGTTCAATTGCAAACAACAAAATAATCATGATTTCAGGTTTATTAATATACAATATGAAGTTACACCTTAAGTTTCAGGCATTTTGACAAGTTAATCATAGGCTATAACCGTTGGTGTTTCAACATAACGTTTATATCTTACCAACACCCTTCTTAAAATGTAGTGAATAAGAAAATCGGATAAAAACTCCACACAATGTGTTTTTACTAGGCTTGTATACCTCATTTTAAGCAGTACAATGTTTGACGAGGCATGACATGTTTTGTCCTCTCCCTCAAACACTGTATAACTAGAAGGCCAACATTTCTTAAGAAAAGTGCAACATTCGTTTCTATTATAAGCTTGTCTAAAGCTCTGTTGAAACCATACAAGAAATTGTACTTTAGCCAAGGTAACTGTCAATTAAAAATCACGAGGCAATTTATTTACCTTGAATTTCGGCCTACACTTTTCCTCGTCTAATTTGCTTTATGTTACAGTACTGTTTCGACTTTGACCTAAAATGTTAATTATTTAAGAAGGGACAACCTGAGTACAGGATCACCTTGCAAGATTATTGTCCTGCTGTGCTAGAAGTATATGTAATTCAATTACTGAAACTGCTTTTCATCAGACCCATATTTTGCTGTTGTACAATTCTATAATTAAGGAAGTGAAATCATTAATTTTGTTCTTCAAACTGTTATTGCTCATTGGAAGTAAAATTGGTCTTCATTCCCTTGTTTCAATGAGTTGAAAAGAAAATTTAGAATCCGTTGAAAGTTACACAAGTTATTAATTCAGTGTAAAATTAAGTTGCTGTATCACTAAGAAAAGAAGAATTGTCGCGATTATTAAAACTGGGTTGCCTTTGAGGAATTATATTAAAATTTGCGCATTATCAGAAGAATGTGAAATCGCATCTAGAACATTCTTCTAAAATGTTGGATCCATGATAAAATGAGAGAAAATGTTAATTTGGTGACGAACTTCAGTATTTCTCCACATCATAAGTATATAACGTAATCTGTTATATATGCCACAAGATATCAAGATTTGCTTAAGCACACAGTTTATGCTTGAAATACGATAGACTAGCTTTATGTGGACACGATACAGATTATCTAAGAAGTGAACGATCTGACAAATTCACTGGCACGTGACTGATCTGTTTTCTTGAGGACGTGCTGATTGCTTTCTACCAAACTACTTTCAGAGTGACCGTCCTTTAGAACGCTTTAAAATCAGTTTTAGCCAATATTTCTGTCAAGATGGTCCATTATTCAGTTCCCACTATGTTTTGTTCGCTATGATGTTTTTGACTTTTTGATAAGAATAAAAAATATTGAGTCATACACAAAATCAACAATAAAGCAAACATTTTTAAGCTTATTATCCCTTAAATATTTGCATGATCAATCAGTTCATGTGCTCATCATGACAAAACTCACACAAGATTAATTATATTGTATGTGTCTAATTTA
This sequence comes from Protula sp. h YS-2021, assembly GCA_949752745.1. NCBI lineage: Eukaryota > Metazoa > Annelida > Polychaeta > Sabellida > Serpulidae > Protula > Protula sp. h YS-2021. Next base: position 23,179,139 of record OX457027.1, on the reverse strand, counting down.
ATTAAACATTTTGCCAGTCTATGTCAGCCTTAACACACCATAAGTAAGATGAATATTTAAGCAGCTATACAGTTGATTTTCAGTGGAAAATATTGCATCATTCCCGTAGTGTTATAAAACAAAGTGATATTATGATAAACTGTTTTCTACCCATAACCAGAAAAAACAGTAAAAAATTAACGTCAACCATAATTTCAAATACTACAGAGTCATTCTTTCTCTCCTTTTGAAAACAGTTCACAATATTACACTTTTTAAATAAAAGATACACAAGTATTGCTAATGTAAGAAAATTATTTTCACCCTTTTTCTGAAGTCTATGTTGTGCTGGCATTTAGCAAATGAGGAACACACGAAACACGTCTAGAGCCGTCAGTTTCAAACATTATCCAGACTTTTTTTCCAGTGCAGACGACATTTGTCGGCCTTTGTGAATCACAGCTATCGGTCATTATCAATTCAAACTGTCCAGTTGTTTCGTTAAAAACGTACAAACAACGTTTTTCTGGATCGACCATGACAAGTTGTTTTGCAATAGTTGAAATTCTCGGAAAGAACTTACTGTCAGTACTTAAACAGGGAAAGGGGCAAGCCCTTCTGCATATTCCATCATACGTATATTGGCTCAGTCTCCCCGCTGCTGTAGAGTATACGAAAATGCTGTCTTTAAGAACTACCAGTGTATCTTCTTTGCGGTAATGCTCTCCATGTAGAGTGAACTGGTTATCTTTCGTCCATGGATTTTGGTCCTTGAGGAGATATTCATCATATATTCGACACACAAGTACCTTAGCTTTGGTGTGAAAAAGAACAAGGGCAACTAATACATTCTCAGAAGAGTCCACACAACAGAAGCTCCCGCTTGCAATGTAACACTCGAATTTACGCAATGCGTTGAAATGCATCAACCCATATAAATTATTGTCACAAGCCAAAACGTAAATCACTTTCCCGAAAGTTATTTGCGTGAAAGAAATAGCGCCCTGAATACGTTGCGGTCTGGTTCCGTACATCCATTGCATTTCTCTGCTTTTTTCCAAATACATCACTTTGTTCTCATAAAGTACAACCACGCTTGTCCCATCTGATCCAAAGCCAGTTGGGTTTTCTTTGGTAGTGACAGCATGTCCAGTTTTAACTAATTGCAAATGATCAGAACATTGTTGATAGTTGATATCAGGAACAAGGAGTTCTGGAGTAGAATAATTGTTTGGAACCGAAACTAGTGCACTGCAACTTATTGTACGTTCTTCTACATCTTCTAATGGTGGTGCGCTAGGAATTACTGAAACAGAAGTGGACTCATGCGCACCTGCGTGGAATTTTTCTTTACACACCCTAGTTTTGCTGGAGGGACAATCTCTGGTTTCTGTCGTACGTGTTTCGGGTACTGTGGATGCACTGTCCCTCGGTTCTCCTTGAAGACAAGCACTTAGTATCTCATCCAAAAAAGTGACAAATACTGAATAAAATTGAAAATTTGGCATTTTGTAACAGCTAAGCAAGAGTTAAGCCCTGAATAGTGGTATTACTATCATTACATTCACTATAAATGCTTTAACTTACTATTAATCGCAATATTTCACAATTAAAGAATGCTCAATGAGAACGGTTGTAGTGAAACTGAACAATATAAATTGAAACTTTTTGAAACATAGCGAATCATTTTTAAAATAGGCTGCTTCGATTATTAAAAAGAAATTCAGAAGGATCGTGCTTATCTTATCAATAATCAATCAAAAATCAACTAACAATACTCAAGCGGGAAAAAATATCAAAACCTTATATCATCATTCGTGATATCAGCTATCGATAACGAAAGCAGTTGATCGCAATAAACAATAACGTATTATAATTAAAGCCATTATGAGCGTCATAATTACAAGTCAATATGGATATATCCGAATATATGCCAGTAATCATGGCTATACTTTAGCAATCATTGCTACAATCAGTTTTAGCTTAAATAGTAGGTTTAGAAGTCTATAATTACTTACTGTTTTGTAGCGGGCGCATATAGAATATCCTTTTTGCTATTTATGTATTAAGCATATCTGCCCTCCGCTATCTGCCAAAGCAAATAGTCCTACTGAATGAAAAACTTTATGTAGTCTGAGCTGCATCTGATATTCATTTATCATAAGATTGTTTATCTGTTTTTTAAAAATGCTAAAAAAGGCTCTTGCTACTTAGCGTTTTTAAGTCAGCTTCAAAGTAATGTAAGAAAAAATGGACATCTTAAGGGCGAACACACGGATATCAGACTGACAATGACGATATTGTGTAATTGTGCGTGAGCACTTGCACTAATGCGAAAAGGAAAGAAAGAACCTGTTGTTCTCACCTATAATAGGTTATACAATCATACAGCTATAAAGACGACTTAAATGTCTGGCATCAAGAGTACATTACAGTCACAACTTTTTATTGGTTCCGTGGATTACTGTTGTTTTCGATTGCTTGCCATATCGTTGGTTGTTGCATCATACCTTGTGTTTTATCTACTATGCTGATAACTGAGGTGGGTTTGATGTGACTTATACTGGGGTGGTGAGCCTAACTAATTAATTGTTTACCTGCTCTTTTGCGTTTCCAGCAAAACTGTACTGATTGCTCACTATACTGATTGATGTCTTACTGCACTGCATTGCTTGCCGTGTTGTATTTTGAACAGCGTTAGATTGCTGCACTGCACTTTTTCGTTGTTTACCCAACGTGGGCTTGTCTGTCATACTTGCCCACCGTATGATGGTATTGGTAGCGTGCTGATATTACACTGTACTATTAGATTGCTATTGCTGCAATGTGCAGTTGGGTTTGCTTGTTGTTGTTGCAAAGCAGTGTATTTACCGCACTGGTAGATTATTAATTGTATCGGTAATTGTTTCGCGTACTGGTGGGTTTAAGCCTACTGTTTGGCTGCTGCATAGTAGTTTTGAGTTGATTATGTTACTGGTGGCTTGTGTTTTATTGCCAGGCACGGTTTTCTAGGCTTGCCGAAGTAATGTCAATTCCTGCCACTGTCCGGATTTGAACGTGGTACCTTGGGATCACTGGAAAAACACCGACTGAGCTAAATGGACTGCTTACCATTTCCCTGCGCTTCTTTGGTGTAATTCTGATGTTTATAGAATTGTTTGGTTGCTTGCTGTTATAAATGAATGCTTATTGCACTGTACATTTCTGTCTGGTAGTATGGGGTGGTTTCAGGTACTACTAGGCTGCTTGCCGTGCTGTTGGGCACTCCTTTTCTAATTATCGTACTGGTGGACAACTAACTGTTCAGTTAACCAGATTATTGTATTGTTTACTGTACTCTGTGGTTACTTACCGTAGTATTCGATTACCTACCTCATCATAACGTTGGGTGGCTTATCGGACTGTTTTGTTGCTACAACTGTCACAGTGTTGGTGTATTTTACATTACACAAGCCTAGAAGCCGACATTATTTATTATCTCATAAATATATTTTAAGAGTAAAATATATTTATGAGATAATAAATAATGTCGGCTTCTAAGTTCTAGGTCTTTTAAATATTTCTCTTAAACCGGCATATCAGCCTCGGTATATTGATCGCCCAATTCTCAATGAAAGCCATCACAGCAGGCAAGCAGCCACACAGAAATTCTCACTACGGCAACTGCAGGAGAAATGCAGAGAACAACAGAAACCTCTATATATCGCCTTCCTCGATCTGACCAAGGCCTTCGACACCGTGAGCAGATCAGGACTATACAAGAACTTGACTAGAATAGGGTGCCCACCCAGACTAATGTCTAATTCGTGCTTTTCACGACGGCATGCGCAGTTCAGTCAAATTCGATGGTAATACGTCCAACAGCTTTGAAATCCTCAACGGTGTGAAGCAGGGGTGTGTGATGGCTGCAGTTATGTTTTGCATATTCTTCTCCTTATTACTCCACTTTGCGTTCCACTCTGTCGAGGAAGGTATCTATGTGTATACGAGATCAGATGGCAATTGTACAGTGCTTGTAGACTTCTGGTGAAGACTAAGCACAGACTCGTCATGATACAGGAACTCCTGTTTGCGGACGATGCACCTCTACTGGGACACGGTGAACAGAAACTGCGGCACCTAATGGACCGCTTCGCCATTGCTTGTGACAAGTTCGGTCTAACAATCAACTAGAAAAAAACGGGCTCCTGTAATTACCCTGAACAACGCTCCCCTAGAAGTTGTGCAAAGTTTCTGCTATCTTGGGTCAACCGTCACAGACGCTGTTTTGATGGACGACGAGATAAACATACGCATATTCAAGGCCGCAACCACCTTCTGCCGTCTTACGAAGCTCGCCTGGAACAACCCAAAACTTACGACAGATGAACGAAGATTTGCATCTACAGAGCTTCTTAGTACCTTGCTCTATGGCAGCGAATCTTATACTACCTACAGCTACCAAGAAAGGAAACAGCTTTCACATGAGATGCCTACATCGCATACTCCACATAACCTGGCAGGACCGTGTACCAAACGCGTTCATACTGCAGAAGACCGAGCTCTCAAATGTGTCTGCATTGCTGAAACAGAGACGACTACGCTGGCTTGGGCATGTTCGCCGTATGGATGACGGCAGTATCCTTTAGGATCTACTTTATGGTGAAATAGCTGATGCCAAAAGGCCAAACGGATGTCCTAAACCCAGGTTTAAAAACACCCGCAAACGTGACATGAAGGCATTTGGGATCCCATGGGAGAGCTGGGAGGCCCGTGTAGACACCAGGTCCACGTGGAAACGCGACATTAGTGAGGGTGTCTCTAGCAGATGGACGGATTCCAATCACGATTATTTTTATAAGCAGGAACAAAACTGTATGTGGACAATTAAAACGAAGGTAAGTGAAACGCATTTCTTTTATATGCAAAATGTGTTACCGTATTCTTCCGTGTACAAGCACGTTTCTCCCCTACTTTGAGAAAATTTTGATGTATCGTTCCCTTGTGTATTTTATGTTTCATGTATAAGCCCCCACTCATACTTTTCGTTTTTCCCAGCAATGGGCCCGTCGTCTTAAACATGGGAGAATATGGTATATGCTAAGAAATTGTACCAGGGTATTTATGTACAAGAGAGCATTTATGCATTTCTCAACAGCTCTCTGGTACAAATAAAAAGACTTAGTTCATTTAAATTCTTAATACCTCTAAAACCTTTCATGCATGGGGGATAAAATAATAAGGGGATAAAATGGGAAGGTAGCCCCCACCTTGGGTGAGAAAATGGCACCGGGTATAAAATGGAAAGGATGTATGCTACTATTTACTCACCCGCCTTGGGGGAGAAAATGGCAGGGGTGATAAAGTGGAACGTGACAAACGTCTCTTTGTCAACACTTATTAACCAACATCTATTCCCTGGACAGCAAAAGAGAACAAAGTAGGCTGATTTCTTCATTCGATTTCCAAATATCTTTGTACTGACACTTTATTGATATGTTTCTCCTCACCCATATATATATTCATATATGTACTTAGAAGTCATATCGAAAATAAAGTCAAGTGTAGCTTGGGATACAATAACTACTTAAAGAATCTCTTGTGCAATTTAAAAAATGAATTACCAACGCAATATTTGTATGAGATAAGTATAAGAAATAACATTTTAGTTTTACTTTGACAAACCTTTGGTTACCGACTTTCAATTGTGTGATTTTCAAGATACAGACAATCATTGCATTATATTGTTGAGGGCAAGTGGGTATGTGATAGCTCAAGAATTGCTTAATATGCTTGATCATGATGACCGTCCTCAAAATCGATAAATGAGTTATTACTGTGCCGATATTTACAGCACAGCCTGAAAACGAAACGTCATCTAATTACACATGTCATATAATTACGCAATTTGTGAATTTGTGGCGTTGTTATTTCGCGATTTGAGTTGAAATTTTGAAATTAATAAAGATATAACTGATATAATGCCGCGGCTAGGGGGTGATTACGTCAGAAATAATCATTACACGTAGCATATAAATACTTAATGTTTATTTTCTTAAGTGAAAAAACCGAGGAAATATGAATGCTCGCTGACCGCAGTACCGACTACGCGTCAGCCCATCTGAGCATACTGAGCGCAAAAATAGTGCGTGGTAAAATTTTGAAGAACGACATAAAATAGCAAAAGTAGGCATATAATAAAAGTAATACTTCAGTCTGAGTGCGTACGATATTGTTTTTTACCTTCAGCCTACGGGCGTGTACGGACCTACGGCTTCAGACACAAAAGAATATCGTACGCACTCAGAATGAAGTATTACTATTTTAGAAGAAGACATTTTTAACATTGCTGAACATGTAATTTGTCATTGTATGAAATCAATGTAAACAGTAAACATTATAAGGTCCTTTCAACGTTGATTTGAGGTTGAGATGTCGATCTGACCAAACCACAACATTATTTCTGGCTGCACTTTGGTTGTGATAGTCGCGATCACATATCAATGTCTAATCACCGTCTTTGACGAAACATTCAATAGAACTTTAGGTAAGCAATCGTGTTTCTGTGCTTGATGAGCAGCGTTGCTTATGTAGCGTCGTTTTTGTTCATACAAATGACTTATAGCTGCCGTTGGATCGACGCGACGCTTGAAAAGTTTCCATATCTTTCTCGCCCGTAAAATCATAGAATTGGATGACCCACACTAAGTGAAGGTCTCCTGTTCTTAAAACTTCCTTAACTGCCTGGTGCTCTCCTCTGTAAGTAGCCCCCAGGTGGCGCCACTAACGTCACTTTTCATCCTTACGCCCAAACAAAACAGTCTAGGTGATGGAAGCTTCTGAATTTTAGGAACTATAGCCAGATCTTCTGAGGATTACGGGGAAGGGATTCCAGTAGAAGTTTCCGGTGAACACCAACGACGTGTAGCTGTTAGTATTGCCCGATCGGTAAAACGGCTTAGCGGAACTGGACCTTTATCGGAGCGATAATTGATGATCGGTAAGTCTTGTTGTTTATGCAGTGGCGTCTCTAGTCGCCTTCTACCATTTCACACGAACCGAAGACTCTGTACGATCATCAACGTTGAATTTAAGAGTTACGGCACGGTGGGAGCTAGGGCCAGTTTTGAACGCAGTGCACAGAACTACGCTCTCACTGCTGAAGTACAACACTGCCGCTGGTTCGAGAGCAGAATTCGTACCTTTTTCTTTCTGCGGACACCTCAGAACTGCCTATAGTGGCGTAGATTCGGTCGATAGCCACATTCTCACAGCCACGACTTCACAGTTGCTAAATCTCTGTTGTTACTGGCATTTGGTTTTTGAGCGGGAATGCGCCCGCAACCTACCTAGCTTTTCTGCCATTTGTCTTTTTGCTGCGACCTTATTGTTGAGCTTAGCGTGGGTAGGTTATCTCCCTGCTTTGTTACAGCCGAAGCCGGCGGCTCTCAGGTCGGAAACTCTAGAGAAATTAGGAAGTTGGTTGTGGGCGCCTTCCCGAACTTGGAAGAAGCAGGTGCTTAGGGCCCACGTTCTAGCGCGAAAGGGCCAAAAACACTGTGGGGCCCACTTTTGGGCACCACGGAATTTATGCTAGGGGCCCTAATCTAGTGGTGTGGGCGCCGCCTAGTAGACCTTCGGAGAAACTAATAGCTATTTCCTCGTGTGCTACAGGGATGAGCGACCTGTCATGGTGAGAAAAGAACGCTGCGGACACCAGGGTTTGAAAGACGATCCCTATAGCTACTGCCAGGATTGTGCTTCCAGCTTTGACAAGCCAGAATGTGACGTGTGATACCTGCGCACATCTAAAGAAGAAACAGTGGAAAAACATTAGTAGACAACGTCATAGCAAATTACACAACCGCGAAGTCAAGCTGTTCTGGGGCAACATGTTAACAGGCACCCCGGCGCAGGAATCGGAACAACCGGAGGCGGGCACACCGCTACGTGATGAGATATCATCTCCACAGGCGATAGACATGTCAGACTTTGAAAGCAAGAAGTCCCCGTCACGTAAGCATTCGCACAGGAGTAGGGACAGTTCCATCAAACGGGGCTCCCTCATCTCCATCGAGGAGTTGACAGAGAGCAAGACCACCATCATGCCCCTCATCCTACAGGACCCCGGTGAAGCTAATATGACGGTCCAGGACTTCCCTACATCTGAAACGACCTCGCATCTGGATATAGAGGCAGTCGTTAAGAGAGCGCTGCAAGAACAAGCTCTACTGTTTCAACAACAGCTCGAGGCTGTACACACACGCTCAACGACGCCATGCACTATTTCCAGACCAGCGGACGTGGAAGAAAGTGTGGAGACACCATTAGTCAGGATGAGCTCCACACACAACACGACTACGGTGGGGGGGGGGGGGGACCGTCATGGCCGGATGCCCCCACAACCACCAGCAGCCCCGCAGCGCGACAGGCCCCTACAGTGGGCCCTGTCACAAAAGGTAGGCCCGTAAACCGTGAGGTCCCAATCAGGACAGAGCGGCAGACAGAGAGAGAGAGAGAGAGAGAGAGAGAGAGAGAGCAACAGCCAAGAGAGGAAACGTGAGGACAGCCACTCTCCTAAGAACCCGCCCCGGCAATCCTCTTCTTCCTCCGGAGACAGCTCAGAATCTGAGGGCCCTAGCAAGCGCACAACCAACCACTGCAAAAGCTGTACAGTCACATGGAACGAAAGGGCTACAGCGCATCCAATTACGACACAGACAGCAGCTCAAGCAGCTCCACCTCCTCCCGACCGCCGAAGAAAACCGCCGAGCATAGACAACGGTCGCGGGCGAGATCCAGACGGCGCTCCCACACCCACACTCGCCGGGCCCGGGACTCAAATCAGCGGCGTGATAGGGACAGCAGGAGCAGTCGGGCAAGGGGACAGGTAGAAGTGTCACCTTTTAAACATCCTGAGTGTGGTGACTTACTGCGTACGCCCAGGAAGCGAAATCACCCAAGCGAGTGGGATAGACGCGAGGTATCCAAGCGGTTGCACTTATCCGACAGAGAAGGCAGCCCATCAAGAGAGAGCGACGGTATCACTGCGCCATCTTCGGTCTCGGAACTCAGCCACATTCCATTTCGTGAAGTCATAGAGCTAGTGCAAAGATTTTCGATTGCAAAAGTGGGGAAACCGCTACAGCAGCCCGAATCCGGATTCAGGCTGGAGTCCGAAGGTCCGCGAGAAATTGGACCAGAATTCTTGGCCCTGGATACAGCTGCAGGGATTCGGGACGCAGTCAAAGTGAAGGAAGCGGAGTTCCAGGCAAAGGACTCCAACTACGGTCGGGCCCTGGATTTCGGGAGAATGCACCTATCTTCCAAGCTGAGGGTTACCAAAACAGCATACAGGCCGTGCGACGACACGATTCCATTTGCCCCTCTCAGTTTCCCCGAAACACGCTCCTCCGTGGTTACCCCAAGTCAGACTGGATGACAAGGTACCAGTCAAGGACAAAGACATTGCATACTGCGAGGGTATAGCCAGGACCAGCCTGCGGATCTTATCGTTCATCGAGTACGTAAACCAAACGCTGATCAACAGCTTATCGGGCCCAGATACTTGATTAGTCAGCAAACCGGTGGCTTGCCTAGTCAAATGCACCAAAGACCTAGTGAAGCTAGACACCTGCCTCCTATCAAACACAATACAACTACGAAGGGACAACATTTTGCAGCGGTGCCGCCTTGCACAGGACAAACTGTTTCAATTACGCCACGCCACGTATTTGCAAGAAACACAGCTATTTCCCGGTGAGTTGCTGGCGGAACTGAATGACAGACATGTTCAAGACCTGCAAAACAGAGCGCTCCAAGACAGATACACAGCGAGCCCACCGCGCTTACACAAGTCATACCGGGGACGATCCAGGGGACCCGCGGCACTGCGCACCTAATCAGCACCACCTCGGACGGGAGAGGCCACAGCAAACACAGGTGACAATCAGTTGGGGGGCCCGGAGAAGACCTTGCCTAGGAACTCTCCGGACTCCTCAAACGATTCAAATACTGGCGTTACATCGTCCGAGTTAAAGGAAAAGATTTTGCACTCAGGAAACTTGCCCGTAGAAGGAAGGCTCAGGCATTTCTGGCAGCAGTGGAAAAGCCTGGGGGCCCCAAACAAGGTCGTACTCTGGCTACTCTATAGGTACCCTTTGCCGTTCAATAAAGCCGACGGCCAGATACCAAGTTTATCTCTAACACTGAATCCGCCACCCGAGTTAGTAACCTCCTACGGGCAAGGATCAGAAAAAGCAGTCGCACTCCGGGGGATGGTAGCCAAACTGCTAGAGAAAAATGCAATAGAAGAGGTGCCGGAGAACCACAGGGGCTTTTTCAGCCGTGTGTTTCTTCGGCCCAAAAAGACAGGCGGTTGGCGCCCGATAATAGACCTAAAGTCCCTGAACGAAATGCTAGTCACGCCAACGTTCAAAATGGACACATGTCAACATACAAGGAAGGCGGTGGAGACGGGCATGTGGGCCACTTTAATAGACCTATCAGATGCATATCTCTACCTACCTATGAGGCCCCAGCACTGCAAATACCTCTGCTTCCAGGTGGAAGACAAGAAGTATTGGTACAGAGCCTTGCCATTCGGCCTCTCACCGGCCCCGTGGGTTTTCAGCAATACTATGCGTCCACTAAAGGCATGGGGTCGAGGACGGCAGATGTTACTTTTCCAGTACTTAGACGATTGGCTCATCGCAGGTGTGGAGAAGGGAAAGGTTGCACAACAAACGCTTGATCTCATCAACAAATGTATAGATCTGGGCTTGGTGGCCAACCTAGAAAAATCGGAAATAGAAACCGAGCAAATGATTGTGTTCTTAGGGGACCAGTTCGATTTAGTAAGAGGCCTGATCTTGCCCACGACCGCTTGGTTGGAAAAACTGGAGGCGCTAACATAAAGGGCACTAGCCAAAGTAGCAGTACCGCTACAGCTAGCAGAAACCCTACTGGGGTTACTGGTGGCCACAGAAAAGACAGTGCTCCTGGGTCGGTTGAATTTCCGGCACTTCCAAAGAGCGGTACGGTCAGCATTGAAGCGAGGACGGGGGCCCTTAAGTCTTGCCACACTGTCACAGCAAGCCAGGGCAGACTTAATGTGGTGGGGCAATCGGTCAAACACACAGCGGGGCGATCGGTTTGTATCTCCACAGCCGGAGGCACAGATACATACCGACGCCTCTCACAGCGGGTGGGGAGTGCACTTCGAAGGCATGTTGTTTCAAGGCGATTGGCCTTCCGAGTTGCAAGACACCAGTTTTTGGCGCGCAAACTCCAGACGCGAACCGTGCTGTGTCTCATAGACAACTCCACCACGGTGAGCCACATAAAGAAACAAGTGGGAACGAGGTCGCCGGATTTGATGGAAGCAACACGCCAAGTGTGGCATTTAGTGGTAGCACATCAAACCACGTTGTTGCCACATCACATCCCGGGTCACCTCAATGTGCTGGCAGATATGGCGTCCAGACAGGGGCAGGTCCTGCCGGGAAAAGGGATGCTAAGCCGGCGCTGCTTTGAGTGGATGGTGGAGCATTCGACTCTGGGGCCACCACAAGTGGACCTGTTTGCGACCAGGTTTTCAAAACAGCTGATACGGTTTGTGTCTCCGTGTCCCGATCCGGAAGCAGTAGACAACGACGCCCTCATCTGCACATGGCCACAGGAAGTGCTATATGCATTTCCACCGAACGCAATAATGCCCAACCTAATGGACAGACTAGCCAGAGAAAAACGATTTCAAATGCTACTGCTGACCCCATACAACCCCTCGGCACCGTGGTACCGGCTACTCACCAGACTATCGCTGGGACAACCACAACGGCTGCCGGTGGGTGTGGGGGACGTGCATCAGCCGCACTGGCCCCGCAACCACCAACAGCCGTGGGATCTAAACCTCCACCTGTGGTGCATACAGCGGGTCGGTTAGAAGCACAAGGCGTCTCACAACAAGCACTACAACGCATGCAGGATGGGCACGCAAACTCCACCAAATCAGTGTACAAATCACAGTGGAGAGTGTTCAAACGGTGGTGCCTACTAAAACAAATCGACCCCGTTACGGCGACGGCCCCGCTATTGGCCGACTTTTTCATACACCTGTTCGAGTCCAGACAAATAGGCGTACGAACGATAGAGGATTATAGATCGGCGCTGGGGGGCTATGCTGAAAAATGCTTCCGGCTGTGATCCCGGCCAAGACGATTGCCTAACGAAACTATTCCGTAACTTTAAATTGCAGCGCCCTCCCCCGACTAAACACAGTGGGACCTGGGGATGGTACTGAGTTATTTCAGCGGCAAAAACTTCACCTGCGAAGAGAGCACACCGCGCAAGGAGCTGACATTTAAAGTTACGTTCCTGCTGGCTCTAGCGTCAGGCAAGATACGGAGAGAAATACATGCCCTAGACAAGGATTACACGTATGAAGAGAATCACAAAAGAATTATTCTGAAGCCTAGTCCAGAATTCTTTGGGAAAACCCACATAATAACACACGAGAAAGGCACTTTCTCGGAGATAGTTCTCCCATCGTTGCAGGGGCAAACAGGGGAAACGGAGGGTGAGCGGAATCTGCTGTGCCCAGTGGCAACGCTGTTACAGTATCTGGCGGCCTTAAGGGCCCCACAGCAGAAACGCCTCATCATTTCTTTCCTACCTCACATAAATAGAGACAAGGGAAATCGACAATTTCTAACTACCTACAACAAGCAATAGTCTCAGCGTATGAAGAGTTTAACCGAGACAGTGGGCGGCCCAGCCCAATTCATGCCCATCCACACGAAATCCGCCAGGTGGCCTGCTCGTAAAAAGCTGTAAAAGGGGCCACCATGGAGGAAATTTTAAAATCGGGCTGCTGGCAATCCCCCAACAGTTTCATAAAATTCTATTTGAGGTATTTTACGCGAGACTCGGTCTCTAGGCTCTGCAGGCTGCCGAATCGGTGATCAACTCAAAGTAATGGACACATTATGATCATTTCCAGCCTGGCACTCATGTGTTTCTGTTTGCAGATATCGAGGGGGAGCAAAAAGAGTCACAAGCAAGGAGAGAAGCCTCTCAAACAGAAGAACAGATCACAGTAGTCTCGCAGTGACATGGGGCATCGCCACTCCAGGTGGGGAACGACCCCCCAACAGCTCCAGGAAGAGGCTGCTCCCGGGACATTATTCTCTCACTAGTTAAAAAGTAAGAAGTTAATTCGTACTTCTGGTCACTAGGCCGGGACTGCGGTGCCATGACAGTTGGGACCAACACGGGGACCCACAGACACCGCTCCTGCGCTCGGCGCCCAGACACAAGGGGGGCCCCAACAGCCTCACGGCAGGCCCCATCCCCCTCTCGGTCAACCAGATGGGGCCCGCAACCGAGAGTGGGGGGCACGAAACCAGGCGGCGGCCCCACAGCATAGATGGGCCGGGGCCCATCAAGAATTTCGGGGGCACGCAGCGGGGCCACCAGCCACTGCAGGTGGCGGCAAAAAAGGGGGGAACATGGCCCCCTCCGGGTGCTCGACACGTTAGTGGCGCCCCAGCTTGTGCGCCATGAATTATGGCTCCCGTAGGGCTACCAGAGATACTTATTCACTTGGTGCACTCCGTTTTGTTGAGAAAATTAAATCTTCAATCAACTTATCGTGCGTCCCAGATGTAGCCATCCTCTGAGTTATCTGATTTTCAAGCGTCGGGTCGATCCAACGGCAGCTATAAGTAATCTGTATGAATAAAATTCGCGTTTTTGTCCAATAAAAACGGATTTTTGTTTGTACAAATGTTGTAGCTGTTTAGTTGGATCGAACCGACGCTAACATTAACCAGCCCTCTCCTCCCACTACATCGGGGCCCACTTCTTCGGAGCGTCAGGATTCAGAGTGACGTTAGTGGCGCCACCTGGGGGTTACTTACAGAGGAGAGCACCAGGCAGTTAAGGAAATTTCAAGAATAGGAGACCCTCACTTAGTTTGGGTCATCCAATTTTATGAGTTTACGGGCGAGAAAAGATATGGATGATACTTTTCAAGCGTCGGTTCGATCCAACTAAACAGCTACAACATTTGTACAAACAAAAATCCGTTTTAATTGGATAAAAACGCGAATTTTGTCGCAACCAAAACGCAGCTTTTACCGACGTGTAATCATTGTCTTTGGTGCAATGTTAAATGGACGTCATAAGACTGGCATTGGATATGCGTAGAAAAAATTACGTTGTATAGACGTCGGACTCACAAACAAAAAACAACTTCTTTGCCTTATTGCTTATCGAAAATGGTAGCCATGACAGGTCACTTTGAAAATAGACTCAAATCCTACTTTTGAAAAAAAATACACTTTGTGCCAGATGCACAGACGTTGAGGGCAGTGTGACGGAGGACGATTTTAGATCAATATTTTCCTGAAGTCTACACAACGTTTCTTGAAAACGTTGTTTCGACTTTCACTTGCAACCCTTACACCGCGTTTATTAGATGTCGGATAATAGACGACTATGCAACGTCAGAAGGTAGATGTTGTTTCTACTTCAATTTACAGCCTTTACAAAACCTTGATTAGATGTCGAAAAATAATGTCTATGGAACGCCGCAATGTTTACTGGAAAAACTTTTTACCGAGAATCACGTAGACAGAAATCTTACAATAATCTATCAATATTACATGCAAATATCGTTGTTTTAAGGCAATTGCTACTGAGCTTTCTCTAGCATGTCTAAATAAAGAGGTGACTGATAATTTTAAAAGTAGTTCTGCTATTTTATAGGTAGTATTTTCGCCTAATCCCGTATGGTCAGCCGAGTAGAAATGTGTTATACACAACAGACTGAACTGCCGTAGAGGTTGGCTGTTAAGCAAACATTTATTTCTATATCTCGTCTGATACTCGTCTAATACTCGTCATTACAAGTTTTAGATGAGTTTCAGGATGTAAGACTGGTCGGAATTTCGTATTTATTTTCTCGCCCAGTTTCATACGAGATATCAAATTTCGCCATAAAGGAGTTTTGGACTTTCTGATTTTATGTCTTTCACACACATTTCGTTTTGTGTAAAAGTCAATGTAGAAATATGTTAATTATTTTTTTTTATTTCGTCAAATTCTTTCTGCAATAAACAAGAAAAGCTTGTTATCCTTCCAAAAATAATTTTAATCATTTGTTTCTATATCTCGTCTAATACTCGTCATTACTAGTTGTAGATGAGTTTCAGGATGTAAAACTGGTCGGAATCTCGTAGTTATTTTCTCGCCCAGTTTCAGACGAGATATCAAATGTTTTGTAATGGAGCATTATGAAAAATCAAGATTGTTGGGTGTCGTGTATTGGAGCGTCATGGGAAACCATATGTTCTGAATACCATTTTTAAATAAATTGGCAAATTTTAGATACTAATAAAGATTTAAATATATAATTTTAAAATCTAATATTGACTTTTAGGTATCATTCATTTGATTTAATTTTTAGTTTCAAGGGTGGGGGGCGGGGGAGGGTGGAGGTCAACTTACGCTCTTTTTGTAGTACTAACTAAGAATATTTTTTGCCTCGATCAACTAATCCCAACCAAATAACCACTATGAAAGCAAAATGCACGTTTTTTTTATAAAACAAATAATTTTAAAAGCACCACTAAACAAAAACAGGAAAATGTGAAAAATAAACTGTTGGAGATCACATAGAAACAAAATATTGGTAGCCAAATAGTCCGTAGTTAATCGGATGCGTGGTGGCGTAGAGGTAAGGTCGACGGTAGGATGCCAGAGGCCCCGAGTTCAATCCCAGGTAGGTACGAATGTTAAGTTGAGTGTTGTAGTGTTGTAGTGTTGTCTGAATGATTTTGCACATATGGTTTCATATATAGCGAAAATAAAACGCTTTTTGAAGGTTTTTTAGGTTTCGAAAATAAAAAAAGGTAACTAATCCGATCTTTTACATTAAAAATACTCGTATGGAACTAATCTATATCCCGTTTCCTCGTCTGAAAACTAATCTGAAACTCGTCTAAAACACATGACCAGAAATAGACGTGTTTCAGACATTTCAAAATAGACTAGATGTAGACGAGAAAAACACGTCTTTAACTCGTGCGCAAACACATTTGAATCTCGTCTAAAACTCGTAAATATGTTTGCTGGGATAAGTAGCAACAACAAAACATAGGACAGATATATTCGATTTGCGCTAACACTATAGCATGCATTCATTACAAGTTTTTAGGTATTTATAGAACCTTAGGCAATTGTATTATATTATTTACCCATTATAATCGAAATACCGAACACAGCGTCAAAGGATTCGAAACCATGAAAATATTCTGACATACAGGATTTCTAGTCTGTTTTATTTCTGGGATTTCTCTAGCACTTCTCCAGAAGAAAGAAGAAAGGAATGAGAAGAAATGACCTTCACGTCTGCCATACAAAATTCGCGTTTTTATCCAATTAAAACGGATTTTTGTTTGTACAAATGTTGTAGCCGTACAACCCCTAGGTCCCACTGCACTATGTGTTTGGCTGGGGGAGGGCGCTGCAGTTTAAAATTACGAATTAACTTCGCCAGGCAGTCGTCTTGGCCAGGATCGTAACCGGAAGCATTTCGCAGCATAGCCCCCAAAGCCGATCTATAGCCTCCTATCGTTCGTACACCTACTTGTCTGGACTCAAATAAGTGTATGAAGAAGTCTACCAACAAAGGGGCCGTCGCCGTGGCGGTATCAATTTGTTTTAGTAGGCACCACCTTTCGAAAACTCTCCACTGTGACTTGTACACAGACTTGGTAGAACTCGCGTGTACATCCTGCATGCGTTGCAGTGCTTGTTGGGAGAAGCCCTGTGCTTCTAACCACCCCGCTGTATGCACCACAGATGGAGGTTTAGGTCCCGCGGCTGCTGATGGTTGTGGGGCCAGTGCGGCTGGTGCACGTCCCCCACACTCACCGGCAACCGTTGCGACTGTGCCATCGCTAGTCTGGTGAGTAGCGGGTACCACGGCGCCGAGGGGTTGTCTGTGGTCAGCAGTAGCATTTGGAAATGTTTTTCCCTGGTTAACCTGTCCATCAAGTGGGGAGTTATTGCGTTTGGTGGGAATGCGTATAGCACTTCCTGTGGCCATGCACATCTGAGGGCATCGCTGTCTACTGCCTCCGAATCCGGGCACGGAGACACGAACCGTATTAGCTGTTTCGATAGCCTGGTCGCAAAAAGGTCCACTTGCGGTGGCCCCAGGACCGAGTGTTCTACCACCCACCAAAAACAGCGCCGGCTTAGCGTCCACTCTCCAGGTAGGACCTGCCCTTGCCTGGACGCCAAGTCTGCCAGCACATTGAGGTGGCCCGGGATGTGATGTGGTAGCAACGTGATCTGATGTGCTGCTGCTAAGCGCCACACTTGGCGCGCTGCTTCCATCAATGCCGGCGACCTCGTTCCCCCTTGTTTCTTTATGTAACTCACCTTGGTAGAGTTGTCTATGAGGCACAGCACGGCCTGCTCCCTCAGTTTGCTTGCCAGTAGCTGGAGAGCTTGTTTGACCGCGAGCATTTCCAGTACATTTATGTGCGTATTTTGCAACTCTGAGGGCCAGCCGCCCTGAAACAACTTGCCTTCGAAGTGCACTCCCCACCCGCTGTGGGAGGCATCGGTTTGTATTTGTGCCTCTGGATGCGGGGCCGTTCGCCCCGCTGTGTGTTCGACCGGTTGCCCCACCACATTAGGTCTGCCCTCGCTTGCTCTGACAGCGTGACCAGATTTTGGGGCCCCCGCCCTCGTCGCACTGCTAGCCGTACCGCTCTTTGGAAGTGCCGGAAATTCAACCGACCGAGGGGCACTGTTTTTTCTGTGGCCACTAGCAACCCCAGTAGGGTTTCGGCCAGTTGTAGCGGTATTACCGCTTTGGCTAAGGCGCTTTGCGTCAGCGCTTCCAGTTTTTCCAGCCGAGCGGTCGTGGGCAAGATCAGGCCTCTTACGAAATCGAACTGGTCCCCTAACAAAACAATTGCTTGCTTGGGATCTACCTCCGATTTCTCCAGGTTGACCAGCAGACCCAGATCTATGCATTTGCTGATAAGATCGAGCGTCTGCTGTGCAACCTCTTCCTTCTCTAGTCCTGCTATGAGCCAGTCGTCTAGATATTGGAAGAGCAACATCTGTCGTCGTCGGCCCCATGCCTTCAGTGGACGCATCGTCTTGCTGAACACCCACGGGGCCGGCGCGAGGCCGAAAGGTAGGGCCCTGTACCAATACTTTTTCTCTTCTACCTGGAAGCAGAGGTATTTGCAATGCTGGAGCCTCATAGAAAGGTGGAGATAGGCATCTGATAGATCTATCGAAGTGGCCCACATGCCCGTCTCCACCGCCTTCCGTATGTATTGACATGTGTCCATCTTGAACGTTGGCGTGACTAGAATTTCGTTCAGGGGCTTTAGGTTTATTATCAGACGCCAACCGCTCGTCTTTTTGGGCCGAAGAAACACGCGGCTGAAGAAGCCCTTGTGATTCTTCGGCATTTCTTCTTTTGCATTATTCTCTAACAGTTTGGCTACCATCTCCCGCAGCGCTACTGCTTTTTCTGACCCTTGCCTGTAGGAGGTTATTAGCTCTGGTTCCGGATTTAGTGTTAGAGACAGACTTGGTATTTGACCGTTTACTTTTTTGAACGGCAGAGGGTACCCATGGTGTAGCCAGCGTACGACCTTGTTTGGGGCCCCCAGTAATTTCCATTGCTGCCAAAAGTGCCTGAGCCTTCCTCCTACGGGCAAGTTTCCTGAGTGCAAAATCCTTTCCTTTAACTCGGATAACGTAACGCCAATATTTGAATCGTTTGAGGTGTCCGGAGAGTTCCTGAGCAAGGTCATCTCCGGGCCCCCCAACTGACTGTCACCTGATTTTGCCGTGGCCTCTCCCAGGAAAAACACCAGTCGTTGCCTGCTTCTGGGCTGGCCCGTAACCCGCCGTCCGAGGTGGCGCCGATTGGGTACGCAAGACCGTGGATCTCCGAGAGCGTCTCCGGTACGACCTGTGCAGTCGCGGTGGGCCCGCGGTGTATCTGTCTTGGAGCGCCCTGTTTTGCAGATCCTGAACATGTCTGCCATTCAGTTCTGCCAACAGCTCATCAGGGAACAGCTATGTTTCTTGCAGGTATGTGGCGTGGCGTAGTTGAAATAGCTTATCCTGGGTAAGGCGGCATCGCTGCAATATGCTATCTCTGCGTAGTTGTACCGTGTTTGATAGGAGACAGGTGTCCAACTTTACCAGGTCCTTGATGCACTTAACTAGGCATGCCACCAATTTGCTAACTAATCCTGTGTCTGGGCCCGCCAAGCTGTTGACCAGCGTCTGGTTTACGTACTCAATGAAGGACAATATTCGCAGGCTGGTCCTGGCTATACCCTCAAAATGTGCCATGTCCTGATCCTTGACCGATACCTTGTCATCCGGTCTGACCTGGGGCAACCACGGGGGGGGGGGCGTGTTTCGGAAAAACCAGAGGTGCAAAAGGGATCGCATCGTCACATGGCCTGTATGCTGTTTTGGTAACCCTCAGCTTGGACGAGAGGTGCATTTTCCCAAAATCCAGTGCACGGCCGTAGTTAGAGTCCTTTGCCTGGAACTCTGCCTCTTTCAGTTTGATTGCGTCCCGAATTCCTGCGGCCGTGTCCAGAGCCAAAAATTCGGACCCCGTTTCACGCGGACCTTCGGACTCCAGCCTGAAGCCGGATTCGGAGTGCTGCAGCGGTCTCCCCACTTTCGCACTCGAAAATTTCTGTACCAGTTCTATGACCTCCCGAAATGGAATGTCACTGAGATCCGGGGCCGAGGATGATGCCGTGATGCCGTCACTCTCTCGTGATGGACTGCCGTCCCTATCAGAAAGGTGTAGGCGCTTGGACACCTCACGTCTGTCCCAGTCGCGTGGATGGTTACGTTTCCTGGGAGTACGCAGCAGGTCCCCACACTCGGGATGTTTGATTGGCGATGCTTCAACGTGGCCCCTTGCTCGACTGCTCCTGCTGCCTCTATATCTAGCTGGGGGTCCGATGCCCACTGCGCTTCGGGGGCCCTCGGTGTAATGACAAATGTATTAGACGGGGGCGCCAGACTTGGAGCCCGTGTCCCGTTCGGCGTTTGAGAAGCAGAGATGTCATGGGTTCGCGCGCTAACTTCACTCGGGTCCTGTAGTCTGAGGGGCGTAATGGTAGCCTTACTTTCCGCCAGATCCTCAATGGAGATGAGGGCGCCCCGTTTGGTGGAACTGTCCTTGCTCCTACGCGAAGATTTGTGGACCGGAGATTTCCTGCTTTCAAAGTCTGACATGTCCATCGCTTGCGGTGACGCTAACTCATCACGAAGCGGTGTGCCTGCCTCCGGCTGTTCCGATTCCTGTGCCGGGGTACCTGTTGACATATTGCCCCAGAACAATTTAACTTCGCGGTTGTGCAATTTCCTGTGCCGTTGTCTATTAATACTTTTCCACTGTTTCTTGTTGAGATATGCGCAGATATCACACGTCACAACACCATCACACTCTGGTTTGCCGAACCTTGCAGCACAGTACGGACAGTAGTTGTGGGGGTCGTCTTTCAAGCCCTGGTGTCCGCAACGTTCTTTCCTCACCATGGCAGGCCGCTCATCTCTGTAACACACGAGGAAATGTTGTTAATTACTCTGTAGTGTTGCTAGGCGGCCCCCACAACACTGGGTTGGGCCCCTAGCATGAATTTCGTGGTGCCCCAAATTTGGGGCCACCGAAGTGTTGTTGGCCCTTTCGCGCTGGAAATGTGGGTCCCAAGCACCTGCTACTCCCAAGCGCGGGAAGGCGCCCGCAACCAAACTACTAAACTCTCCAAGAAAGCCCTGAGAGCTGCCAGCCACGGTCGTGCAGTACGCAGGGAGGTAACTACCCACGCAGCGCACGAAAAAAGCTCGCATGAACGCACCAAACGGCAGAGAACCTAGGTAGGTTGAGGGCGCATTCCCGCTCGAACTGCACCTGTCAGCAACTTCTCTGTTTTAAGTAAAAATGAGGATCCGCGTGCGAAGGGTGGCTGCCGACCGAGTCTACGCCACTGTAAGCCAACTCTGAGGTGTTCGCTGGATCAATAAAACGTGTTCTGTTCTCGAAACCAGCGGTAGAAGTACACCTCTGCAGTGGGAGTGTGAACCTAGGCCCTGCGTTCAAAACTAGCCTTAGCTCCCACTGCGCCGCAAAACATACTCAAGTTAGTGATCGTTACAGGTCTTCGGTTCGTGTGAGATGCTAGAAGGCGAAGGGACGCCACTGCATAAGCAACAAGACTTACCGATCACCAATTATCGCTCCGATAAAAGTCCAGTTCCGCTAACATCGTGGACCGATCGGGCCCTGAAAACAGCTACACGTCGTTGGTGTTCCTCGGAAACTTCTGCTGCAGACCTATCCTCTTGAATCTCAGAGGATCTGGGTGTAGGTCCTAAAAACTTCAAAGCTTCCACACCTAGACTGTTTGTTTACAGGCGTAAGGATGAAAAGTGACGTTAGTGGCGCCACCTGGGGGTTACTTACAGAGGAGAGCACCAGGCAGTTAAGGAAATTTCAAGAATAGGAGACCCTCTTTAGTGTGGGTCATCCAATTCTATGAGTTTACGGGTGAGAAAAGGTATGAATGATACTTTTCAAGCGTCGGGTCGATCCAACGGCAGCTATAAGTCATTTGTATGAACAAAACTGACTTATTTATAAAGCTATCGGAAATACCTGTGATGACGTTTTGAATGTTAGCGTTACGTAAAAGCTTTCGTCAAATAGTTAAAGCGTGCAAATACTTCCACAATCAATCACGTTTTCCGAACCATTTTCTAACCTTTTATGGTTACTAAAAGATTTCGTATGGTAATCAAATAATAACGATTATTTTTAAACAGAAATACAACGATTTTTGGCTACATAAAAGTCACATATCGCAACCAAAGAAAGACGTTTTCCTAACAAGAAAATCCAAGATAACCAAATATAAGGGTTCAATTTTTAACAAAATTATAACGATTTCTAGTTGAAGAAAGGTTACAGTTTCAGTCAAAATTAACATTGTGTTCAACACCAAATACAAAGGTTATGAAGTTCCTGTGGTCACGAAATAAAAACGTTAACTTTTGAACGAAAATAAAACTATTTGTGATTTATATAAAAAAAACATTGAACACTGTAGTTGTCAAGAATTTAATTTATTTGAATTTATTGTTGTATATTTTTCTTTTCAAAGTAAGCATTTATTTTAAATTACTACTCTCATATTTATGAAAATCTGTTTTTAAACATATGCACGTCTCTCTGTTATAATGTATTCCACGAGTGTGCAATGCGAGCGATAATTAATAAAAGATATCCAATACGTTTCTGTTCTGAAAGAATTAAAAAATTTAAAATTTAAAAATTTCATCTATTTATCCAAAGTCTAATTGAACAGTATAGAAAAATATCCCCTGTCAAAGTATTTCCCGGGAAATATTTGGAGCGAGATCAGCAATCTAAAAACGGTCGAAAATTGAATAAAACGTTTGTAAACGAACCCATAAAAACGTTTCCCTGTAAGCCACAGAAAAACGTTTTTGTCAAAACGCTGTAAATTTTTTTTTGTGCTAGCGCGTATAAAACATTTTGAAATGAGTGTTTTGAAAACGCTCGGGAAAAATCATTTTTTAGTATAATATATACAATATAATATATACAAAGGTTTTTAAAACGTTTATAAAACGTTATGTAACCAGAAATGTTTGACGGGCTGTAACATTTCCAATACCACTGTTTTTTTTGGGGTCGGGGCGTAGGGGACTTTGGAAATGGGGTAGTGGCTATATTCCGGCAATCAGGTTTGCAAAATTTGGCAGCAGTCTGAATCGAGCAATCCTTCCAAAAATGCAACATAAATTACCAATACTTGGATCATGATTTCTACAGAATACTAGACGCTTTTTTTATATCCACATCCCTTTTTGGTGATTGGACCAGTATGCCCACAGTTGTCCACTAACTATGTTAAAACTTGTTTATGTTTATATTCTAACTGACTCACAATTTAATCGTGACTCCAGTGTCCCAAACTTAACTGTTTTCCTCTGGCTTATTAATTGTAGTACAATAAAAGGAAACAGTCATATGTAGCATATGCAGTCATTCAAATCATTCTTCTCAAAAATAAAATTGGGGCACCTTGAGTCTAAATATGCTTATTTTTACCCAGCATTTTATAGCTCCTTCCATTGATCACATTGTTGTGCCACGTTTATCTGTTTGTCTGATGATATATAACCACTAGAAATTCTGAGATAATGGATTATGCTAACGGATGCCACACATAAGCAAAGGTCCTTGCTGTTATTTGACAAATAATTGCGTCCCAGAATAGAATACATGGATATGTGAAGCTCAATGACTTGTCTTTCTTTCTCTGTCTCTGTCCATCTGTCTGTCTGTCTATCTGTCTCCCTCTCACTCACCCAGCCTCTCTCCCTGGCATCTGAAAAGATCAAACAACTTGGGCGATTAGGAACAGACTGGTCACGGATACTCGTCAGGGAGGTGCTTCGCGTTAGGAGACACCCCTCCCTCCCCTAACTCAAGCACACGTGCCATTTCCCCTATGCTTCGAACTGCAGCATCAGGCCACATGTCAATAAGGATAGGAATAAATATTCTTCTTTCTCTTTTAAAATTGAGAATAAAATCAGCATGAGGCCAATAGATTTTCTCAGTTTTTTGTTTTTATTTAATTTTTTTTATTTATTTATTTTTTTTTTTTATTTTTTTTTTTGCACATTCCTCCACCTTTTTCCAACTGGGAATAAGTTTGTTTATTGTTCTGGAAGTTGTTTCCTTTTTTTTCTTTTCTCTTTTGTTTTCGTTGGATGGTTTCCAGAAAACTCAACCTACACCATATCATGGAGGAAAATCGAAATTTGACACACATGTAAAGTATAACAAGGTCTCGGCAATTCGCATTTTTACCCCAACGGTCAGGGTCAGTGTGAAATTCAGGTCAAAGAAATTTCTTCTATAAAATGGTTTACAGAAAACTCCGACGAGCCTTCGATACAGCGGAGCTTTATATGTGGTACGACGAGCCTTCGATACAGCGGAGCTTTATATGTGGTACCCCTATAGGCAATGATAAGGTCTCGGAGAAACTGCAAAATTTTTTTACTTTGACCTCAAAGCGATTTTGAGCTCAACGGTGACCTTGGCTTTCTCAGTCACGGCCAAAGTAAAAAACCTGAAGTTGACCATTATCTTGAAAACAGTAAGAGATTAACATATTTTCAGCTCATTTTCTACCCCTTAGGCATAAAAAGGTACCTCGGTCACCTTGATCGCCTTGGTCAAGTTAAAGATAAAACACTCGAAAACGGTTAAAGTACTAACGTGGAATTTCAAAATAATACCCCCCGTTTAACCAAAACGAAGAGGGCTATTTTAAACTAATCCCCTTTTGTGGGAAACGCAGAGTACTCACTGAAAATCCCCCTTTTAAAAACTTACCCTCTCTTTCTCCGCGTTTTTTAACACATGGTAACACATATGACACCATTCCCCCTCCCGCTCTAGGAGTGACACGAGGATTTTCTTTTGTGGTTTCTGCAAGTGGGTCATTTCGCTATTCAGCGCAATTCGTTCTAGTTTTACGAGTAAAAGCGCAATTCGCGTTCTCCACTTATAGATGGGTTTCCCTTTGGTTACATTTACAACGCAGTAGAAATGAAACCTTTTCTCGCAGTTAGAATGGCCTATTCCACTCTCTATCCGCCAACCAATTGAAAAGAAGGAATCCTCTGATACTACGTCATTGGAGATAAAGTTCAATCCCTTTAAGCCCCTAAATGGGTGGTGACAACTCACCAAGAGTTGTTATGGGATGGATGGGAGGGAAGATAGGCTAAAAGTGGAGAACGCGAATTGCGCTTTTACTCGTAAAAGCTCGTTTTACGAAATAAAACGGTAAGTTTACTTCGCAAAAGCTTTGAATTCGCTTATCTAAACTTTTAGATGGGACTAAAGTTCGGAGCAGGAGAGCCTGCCATTCTAAATGAACTGCGCGAAAAAGGTGACTAAAAATGAAATCACTCGTAAGAGGTTTTGATAATTAAGCAATGTTAGATGCGATTTGTAATTTGAAATGAAATAAAATCCCGAAATCTAAATCTAAGAAATGTTTTTTTTTTTTTTTTTTTTTTTTTTTTTTTTTTTTGCTTTTCATAACCGTGGAAGGGGTAGAAGGGAACCCTCTCAGCCCGTAATTGCATCTGGTAGCAAATATAAAGTACATTTGTTTAACAAAGAGCGTAAACAGTTTGATTAAATCTCATGCCAACAGCCTGACTTATTGAGTATCCTTTACCACCCCCCTCCTGCTTCCCTCTGAATGGATGCCAACTTGGGATACTCTATGCTATGTGTCTTTTGAAGATAACAATAACACTGATTTATTGCTCTTACTTGACAAATAGATCGTAAACCAGTATGACTTACGTAAAATTAAAACATGGCACAAGGGAATCAGAATTATCTGTGTCTTACAAAAGCATGCTAAAGGTCTAAAGACCTGAGTAAATTGTAGAACTAGCTCTAAACAATTGGCATTAAAATTCTTTATATTTAACGGAATCGATTGACAATTTCTGGAAATTAACTCACTAGAAGCTTTAACACACCCGTTAAAGTGGATTGAAAACAATCCTAGCGATAAAACTCACTAAATGCTGCTGTTTTTTACCTAGTCCCATAATGATACTATGGGCCTTGGTCGCATGGTCACTGTGACACAGACTCTTGACGTCTTCTGGGCTTATTAAACGGCCCGTAACTGCGGGATCCGCTGAGACGGAGAATATTTGTATCTTAGTCGAGAAGTAAAGCTTAACAGTTACTGAGACCGGTGTGTGAATCACAGTGACCGTATGTCAGGAAACCGTCTCTTGAGTTATACAGTATATTTTTTCATAAACGGTCCGTTTGAAGGATAAGATAGCCAACGCCATAGCGTTAGTTATAATTGAATACATGGAGAAATAGTCAGCGAGGTAGTGACTGGCTATTTCTTAGGCTTGTAGAGGTTGCCGTTGAGGTTCTTTGAGTAACCTCCATTTTACTTGCCCTTGCCTTTGGGTCTGGGAGTGGATGACCTGTAACAGAGGGTTGTCTAATTAGTAATGGTCGTCTCCGCTGCTACGAAGCGCCGTACAGAGTAAAGGTCCGGGAGCTCATCTTGGGAGAAGTCCTAGAGATAGTACTTAACAAAGGAGTTGGGTGAAGCCCAGCATCCTGTCTAAAGTCTAAAGTATATCTGATAGTGACACATTATGTAGAGCCCTAAGCGAGTTTGCAACTTGTCTAACTTGATGGGCTTTTATTTTAACTCTGACTGAAGGGCTATGTTCGTTTGTGTCTCGTCGTACGCTGTCATGATGACCCCTTAATCTAATTGGAAATCATTTGTTCCGAGAGGTCTTTATTGAGCTTAAGCAAAAAGGAAATAATAAGGGTTTTTTTTATTCTCTGAACTGTATACCTCTGAAAGCTCAAGATATTGACGCAGGGCTTTGACGGGACACAATGGGACCAAGTCCTCAGAAGTTTGATCTTCTGGTAGGGATGGTGATTTGATATGTTTGAGCGTACCCATCCCGTGGGTGATGACACGGGTCTTACCCATGAAACCTGGTCCCCTTTGCCTGTTTAGGTACGCCATGGTCGTTGAGTTGTCTATGAGGATTAGCACACTCTTGCCTCGGAGTTGTTCGGATAATTTGCTCAGTGATATTCAAACGACTCGCAGTTCCAGCCATTTGATACGGTACCTTTTGAGAGAGGGGGGACATTTGCCCTTCCATATGTGGCCCTGACAATGTATCCCCAATCCCCTCTGGGATGCATCTGTTTGGAGTTCTATCTCCGGGGGAGGAGGTGAAAGGGGGTGCCCTCGTTCATCGTCCTCTGGGAGTAGTCCCGAGACTTGCCCCAACGTCGGAATCGCTGAAGATTCTCCCTCACTTTCTGAGCCTGACTCTGCTTGTGTGTCCTGTGGTACCAGCAGAGGGGGTGGCTGTGCGGTGTGAGGACGATCATATGGGGGAGGGAGAGAAACAGTGGCTGGCGGTCTTTGACGTTTTCTCGTTAGTGGGGTAGATTCTTGGTTCTGAAGCCGGAGTTGTAAATCCTATAACTGTCTTTGCATCCGCATCTGTAAAGCCAAGAAGGCGGAAAATTCCTCCGGTAGGTTTAGTGTCTGGGTAGGGGTGACAGTTCGTTTTGAGCTGGAACTCTCAATTGGCCTGCTGGTGTTGTGAACGTAGACCCCGAAGCCGTGGGTGTCACTGTAACTTGCTCGTGAGAAGGGGACTCACGCTTAGCCTTGGAGGGGGCGGGGGCGGGGGCATTGCCCATGCCTTTTGAAACGTCTCTTGTTTTGCCCCTTCGGGGATATCCAATTCGGCTACCGTCTAAAAAATGGTCTTTGCTTTGGGTTTCTTCTAATGGGTGCGTCAGATTCTGAACCAGTGTCTATCCTAATCGGGGTGGAGGCCTGATCCAGAATAACTGATCTTACTTTCTTCATCGTCTCTTCAACAAAGTCCGGGGTGATGAAGGAGGCTGAGGAAAGAACTCAGAGTCGATCCCATCCACGGTTGTTCCGCGCACTGATCTTATAAATCACCTTCCAGTCCTTGGGTGTGAGGCACTGGCACTCTGAGCAAGTGATAAACTCGTTGCAGAGGGGTAAGCTACTATTCCTCTGAAAACGATCGCAAACCCTTGGTAAGGGGTGAGTCCAAAATGGACCTTGGTACCTGGTGATGTGACCAAGATGGGTCCTGATAAGGGATATTCCCAAAATTAATTTTTTATCAGGTGCACCACTTCAGATGACCCTCCATACATGTGAGTAGTTTGGTTGGTCTAGCTTCAGCGGTCTTTTAGCAGATGTCTGGAAACCGATTGCTCTATCTCTTACCGTTTTCGAGATAAAGGCCAACTTCCGGTTTGGGGCTCGAAAATGACATGGAGGTCAAGGACACCAGAAGTTATACCTTACGTATCGTCGCATAGGGGGTGGAGGTCAAGAATGAGGTCAGAATTGCTCTATCTCTTTCCACTTTAGAGATAACTCATTGTTTTTCTTAAATAAGGTTTTTCGCAATTTCAAGGTCATGGTCAAGGTCAAGGTCAAAAATTTTGATCGATTGCTTTAAATCACATCGTCCTTCATATATGTGCCACGTTTGGCTTTTCTAGCTTCAACGGCCTTTTAGTAATTGTCTAAAAACCATTTGACCTTTCTCGCGATTTGACCTTGACCAGTAAGGTCAAGGTCAAAAATTGTTATCAGATGCATTACTAGAGATGACCCTCCATACATGTGCCAAGTTTGGTTGGTCTAGCTTCATCGGTCTTGGGGGAGATGTCTGGAAACCGATTCGGCGGAAGAAGAACAAGATAAAAAATGGGAGGAAAAAAAATAGGTGAAGAATTCGAGGCAATCCATCCCCATTTGGCATTTTCAATGCCAAGTGGGAATAAACTTCAAATTGCACAACAACAGGTCATCTGCATTTTGCCTTTGAGGGTGACGCAGCAATTAATATTTAATTTCTTGCGCGCATGTATGTCGTTGACTGGAAAGACGTTTTTATAAAAGATTTCATAATCAGATTTTTAACACGCTTCTATAAGGTTTGTTATAACCCCGGTGAACATCTACACTATACATAGTTTCTTCCTGTAAGATTTGATGAAGAGCGAATAAATAGTTTTTGAGATATCGCCCGAACAAAAATAATTGACAAATTGAAACCCCCGTTGCACATCTGTACTATATATACTTTCTTTCTGTGAGGTTTTGGTGAAGATTCGATGAATAGTTTTTGAGAAATCGCCCGGACAAAAAAAGGTTAAGTGTTACGGACTGACAGACGGGCGGACATTTGACAAATTGAAACCGTCGTTGCACATCAACACTATATATACTTTCTTTCTGTAAGGTTTGGTGAAGCTCCAATAAATAGTTTTTGAGGACAAAAAAGTTTACGGACAGACAGACAGACGGACGGACCAACATACCAATAGCAATAGCCATCAGTCAACACCGGTCGGGGATTAAAAAAGAGAGTAAAATCGAATGGTAGAACCAAAATATATGATCTCATACGTAATATTTATATTAAGCAGTAATAAAATCCCATGGAAATGATGTAATTTAACACTAAAACTTACATCCTAGAGCAAGGGTGGATAAATATTACTATTTGGAGATAGATTACCGCAGAAGAACCACTGATCACACCAAGTGTAAGTCAATGCGATGTGGATATTGAATTAAGACATATGGCGTAAGACTACTATTAAGGAAATTGATCTTTCAAACGTAACTGGTATGTTATGGATCCATTTTAAGAAAGTTGTTTTTATTCTATAATAGTAATAATAGCCATAATTACCAAAGTAATAATAATAATAGTAATAGCATAATAAAATAATAATAATAATAATAATAATCATCATCATAGGTTGCATCTAATGTTGAAATGAATGAACTCGCTCTATTGGATTTGTTGGAGCAATGTTTTGAATGTCATTGGCTGACTTCAGCGATCGATCTACAACAAACGAGAACGGAGGATTGCGAGCTTTCTACAAAACATAGTGCTTGGATGTCACAGCGTTAATGTGGCCAACAGTACCTTCAGTGTTAAAGTGTTAAAATTACTTTCAATTTACAAACATGTGGTAATGTGAAATTCTGTAAACCATATATGATTACAGCCGTACAAAATTCCCCGATTGACAACAATATAAAAAAGTATGGACTGATTTTGTGCCTTTTATGGAACGTTGCCTTGCTTTCGTTTTTGCTTTCTGCTGAACTGAAACACTGGGAGTTTTCGTTCACTAAAATAGGACTACATTTTAGGAAGAATGGGGCTAGTGCTTGCTAGTTCAAAGATTTCTTGAGCTCTCCGCTTTCTTTTTTGGTTTCAAGGGATTCGATGTTGAATTTTGTGTCTGAAGTTTAACAGTAAAATTTGGTAAATTCAAGAGTTTTCCTAATTCGTTGGATATATATTGCCAGCTGGTCAAACGCAGATATTGCATTCACTCTCTCACAGGCTCTTACACTGTGAAAAACAAAACGCAAGTACTAGAATAAAACTGAGCCCCCTTTCCATCCCAAACCCCCCAACCTCACAAAAATGATATATGGATAAATGAAATTTGGAGGGATTGCATTGGTCCGTGGAAGTTTGGATCTTGTTGACAAAAGAAATCTTATACAGAAACGACCTGTTGTATATTACAGATTTTTCCCAGAGAAGCATCGCTGCCAAAAATGGTGGGGACCTTCCAGAGTTGTGAGTCAAGTGCTGAGTGTCCGGCAGACAATTACTGTGACACAGGCAGCAAGTCCTGTCAATTCTGTTCCTTTATATGTCGAGGCCAGAATGCTCTGGCATGTCAATACTTCTGCCCAGGTTAGGTTTACTTTATTTGAAGCTTTATTTTCTTAGCAGTTAAGTGAGTTGCAGGTTCATTATTTCGACCGATAGGCCCACCTCTCCAATCGGATAAGAGTAGTGGGATGGGGTAGGCACTGCTGGATTCAATACAGCCATTACAATCTGACAACCAAATTTTCAAAAAATATGTAAGGAAAAAATCTCAATTTTAACAGAATTTGTTAAGAAGTTTAACGAACTAATACAAGAATCAAATAACTTAAAAATGGCGATTTCTTAGATGTCACAATCAATTCGTCGATTACACCAATTGATCCACAACAAAGAACACCTGAGAACCAAGAAGACAGTTCACATGATGACGGTCTTGGAACAACGGCAATGCTAGTGATAGTCGCTGTGGCTCTTACGGTTTCTGTTGTGCTGATTGTCACTCTTTCGCGTCTCATTTACAAGAGATATTTGAAAAGGTAGGTGCATATGATCCATGCTATGTCAGGGTATGAAAACAGTTCTATAAAATCCCATAAAGGTTCCCTTTTGATTACTTAAGTGTCACCGGTTGGAATAAGCGTAACTGCCTTTCAATAAACGAGAATTTATAACACTATGGCATAAACGCATTCTATTTATGGGCAGGGTGGGGTGGTACGATCAGGTATTGTTCTATTGAGGGAAGGGCTGGGAGATGTTGAGTTCTAGCAAAGACTCAAATGCACTGTGAAAAATATAAGCTTTATACATGCCGCTATTAGTTACTTATCGCTATAATATAAGTTCATCGATAATTTAGTGTGGCTTCGTAATTGAGAAAATATACCAAACGTAATGGGGGAAAAACAACTCTTAACCCCAAGAAGATAGCGTTATGACAAATCGAACTGCATCTCTATAACTACGGCAAGAATGTTAGTCCAGATAAAAATTTAAAAGTTGAAATAAAGGGAATATTGCTTTGAACAATTTTTAAGAATATAGTTAAAAATAATCATGTGTAGATAAACCGATAGTTCCACGGCATATAATGGCCATTAACTTAATGGCACTTCAGAAGAATTTGAACATTCGCATTTTCACAATTTCAATTGAACAATATGTTCGGTGAAGACCCTTTGTGCCTCATTTATTAAGTATTATTAAATGACATGTGTGAATGTTGCAACCTGATTGGATGAGTCAATGATCTTTCGATGCTGGCCAGAACGCAGAAGTTGATGGATATCGCAATATCTTCGGATTAAAACTCTAGTTAAAACATATAACAGAGCATACATCGACTTATTTCGAGTCGACATAAAGATATTATTGACCAGATACGCATCTTGAAAAACGCAACGACAAATGTAAATTGTTATATTTAAAGGAACATTCGTGCGTTGTCCTGCATGAAAGTGGATGTACAATCTTTTGTACAGTACGGTACAATTCCGCCTTCTAACACTGTTTTGGCACAACGCCTTCGATGACTAGCAGGGGTGGTTTCCAACTCAACTGGACAACACCCCATGCATTCGTACTCCCTGCACCATAATCTACTCACTTGCTCCTATGCTTTACCGACTGAGCTACTCAGGGCAGAAGGATAATGTTCTGCCTCCTGGGGATGTCACGTGACCGATGACGTCATGATGATTGGCAGGTCACGAGACTGATGACGTCACGATGATTGACAGGTGTTCTGGGTGTTAGGGTTAGGGTTATGTGGCCTAGGGGAGTCTGACGTCATTATGAAGTCATTATAACAGGCGCACGCTCAGCCTGCTCTATAAATAGCCATTGGTCTAGCCACTGTATTTGAGAAGTTAACACACATGGAACAAAGGGCAAATCCCCTGGTTACTATCCCGAGCCGGATTCAGTCCCGGGACCCCAGTCTCTCTCCTACCCCATCATCATCATCCAACACACACACAGCATCACAACCATTATATCAATACATCCCAAACCAACTATTTCACATCAATGTTCAATTTCTTTGGGACAGGTTTTTTTTAATTTATTTTTCACATCTCAATTGACCCTCCTCTGGGATAATAAAAGAGTGCACATTCCATTCAATGTTAGGCACAGTGTAGGGAGTGATCATTTTATATTACTGTGGATTTTCTAATGTAAATAAAAACTTCTTACTGGACCTGGGCAATGCAGTCCCACCGGCGGTCCCATTTCCTGGGTTCCAACCACATGTGAATAAATGTGACTGCCTAGAATCCCCCGTGTCCCCATTTCCTCTATCTCAGTCAAGGTATCCCCCCCTCCCCCCCCCCCCCCCATTTATATATGAGATGACAGATGCGGTTTTATTTTTCTAAATAGACAGACAGATAGACAGGTTGGTCGGGCAATGAAAATATGGATATAAATATCATCAGCCTGGTCATTTTCTATTGAAATTTTGATCAGATCAACACGATTTTTAACATGCCGTCCAGGTATATAGGTATTAACTTTCAGTTTGCTGTTTACCAGCCCAACTTTTTACAGCTTTTACGGATCAGAGAATGATTTAATCCTATAGCCTGTGCTGTTTTGAAAAAGGAAACCAAACCCGAGATTCGCCTCAGTACAAGGAAGCGGGAATCTTCTGTTCACCAATGAGCACCAGCCACATCACAACAACGCATATATGTCACCAAGCAACTATTCAACCGACATTGGCAGATTTGTGGTGAGATATTTATATAGTTGCTGAGATATAATTGCTATATATATTTCCATTCCATATTTGCTGGATTTTTTTACACCACTAAATAGGCATCTCTAGATCATCTTACTGGTGTTAAATTCTTGCAGAGATAACTATCAACGTATCTGTTTCAGTTTTTCCTGTACCTAATCTGGCGATATCTTTCTTTACTTTTGAACCAGCTGGAGATATCTAAAATAATTTTATTTCAGTTAAAGATATACTAAATTGATATGATATCTAACAATAAATCCTGTTGAATTATGTGTGTATGTCGCAAAGTAATCTCACCAAAAACAGCTCTTATTCCACACTTTTTTTTTTCGACACTTAAAAGCTCCGTATCAGATTTGGAGGTGATGGGGGCACTCACGTGCGCACTCCATTGTATTTCTGGCGGGGGTTTACATACGTTGATCATTGAACAGAAAAGATGACTTTCCCGGCACACTTCCGTCAGAGGCCTGTCTCCGCTCCTTGGACCCGCCCCTGGCAATGGAATGGATTTTTTCTCGGAACTGCCCTACCTTTAAATTAAAAAAAATTAAAAAAACGCTATATCTTGTGCCATATGACTTCGCTCTACATATTGTGACCCCTCCCCCCACCCAACCCCACAAACGCCACAGGTGCATTTGTAACATTTCATATCTCGATATGTAGTTTTGCTTATTTCCGTCTTTTTTTCAACAAAAAAAAGTAGGTGGAATTGATTACCCATGACATGTCATCGTAATAATTGCAGTATTTTAAAGCTATGTATTATACATTAAGTTTTGCAGTTTCAGAGCCTTCAGATTGGCATTACATCGACATCGAATGGCGTCGTTTCTCATCAGCAGAGTGGCGCCACATCGCCATAAAATGGCGTTGTGTTGTCAGGAAAGGATGGCGTTGAAGGACCCAGTACACGTCGTTTGCCTGGGGATAACCGTCTGCAAAGCATATAGGAATAAAACAAGTGCCTGGATCTGTCAATTATTTATAGAATATATTCACGTGGCATTGACATAACTCAGGCAGCCATGAACCCTTGAACCCAAGTGTAGTTCTTATTCGAGATCACGTACGTTTAATGTTCCTTTTGGTGTCCGCTTGCTTTGGTGAATTTGGACGGGGTGGGGGTGAGGGGGTGGGGACACTTTTCGAACTCATTCTAATGGAATGTAACACCAGGGACAGTTTTCGTCTTTCGTTTCCAAACCGCAGGGCTTGAGTAAAGTGCGCTTATTGGTCAAGCTTTAATGATAAAACAAATTCTTAAGTAATTGTGAAAAGATAAAGAATCTATATATTTCCAGTTTTCTTTGGACTTGGGGGGGGGGGGGTGGGCACCTAGAGGGAGGTACCAACCTGGCAACTGGTTACCATGTGTGTCCATAAATTTTGAAAACGATTGCTACAAGTTTGAAAATAAATATCACTATTTTAACCAAACGAGGAGTGCCGTTCTGAAAGAACTCTTCTTTTTGAGGAAAAGAGTTCTGAATAAAAATCACCCCTTTTGCAACGAAATTAGCACTCCGCGCGGACCGCGCGCAGCCTCAAAATTATCTTTTTTCTCCGTTTTTCTTTACACGCATGGTAATATATGATACCAAGTCCCGGTGGGGGAGAGGGAGGGGGTGGTGTTGGAGGTTGGGATGAGAACCTCTTGCACATAATACAGTTGGACTACATCAAAATTATGTGCTGATTGTCTTCCTGCCCCCCCCCCCCCCCCCAACACATCCCCTTCAGCTGCCAAATTACTCGTTTCGCTCTTTTTCAGTCCCCCCCTCCAACCGCAGGCACAGAAAGAAGTATTAAAGACTGCATTTGTTATTTATCTTATTACATAGCGTTAAACATATTCCAGTAGTTTCATGATAAAAATTTTGTGTCACTGTAGTGTAGTCAAAACAAATAAGAGTGAGAAGTGGTGTGTGGAAGTATGAAATATACAGCTAATTTGGGGTCAATAATTTAAAAAAAAACAGAGGTTGGGGAGAGAGGCACTTGGTGGTATATGTGTTACTATGCGTTTTAAAACAAATCGTAGAGAAAGACGGGGGCAATTTTGAGGTCAAACGCAGTCCACGCAGCCCACCCCTTCGTTAATAAAAGGGGTGGAGGGGGGAGTAATTTTCACTTTAGAGAGTGAAATTTACACGGGTGTGCTCGTATGGTTAAAAATCGTTTCAACTTGGGACTCTGCGTTTAGGGTCGTTTTAAAAAATCACGGCCACACATAGTTACCGTTTGTACATGATTACATCCCCCGCCCCCCTACAGAAAAAAAAATAGTTTATTTATAATGACAAAGGGTATTAATATATTATATAACATTATAAGACTCATACAATGGGCAAGACCTAGGCGTCTAGACAAAAACCAGGCCAATAAGCTG
Source organism: Protula sp. h YS-2021 (assembly GCA_949752745.1). Classification (NCBI taxonomy): domain Eukaryota; kingdom Metazoa; phylum Annelida; class Polychaeta; order Sabellida; family Serpulidae; genus Protula; species Protula sp. h YS-2021. The sequence goes on along the minus strand of OX457027.1, from coordinate 23,143,629 downwards.
GAGGGATCCGACACTGAGAGCGGTGACAAGCTCCACCATAAAAAAGCGTCTTCATCGAAGCTTGCGAAGTGATGGAAAAAAAACAAGCATATATTTTTCTTGGTGTGATCAGCAGTTTGTAACGCCCATCGTCAACAGCGAAACGATTAGTAAAGCAAATAAGAATGCGACCCACATAGAACCAACGTAAACAAGATGCATAGTTTTTCTCTTTTGAATTCCCCTGGGTATTTCATGAATGAAATGTGGTTATTTACATACTGTGAGAAAAAAGATATTACGTAAGTTTTGCAAAAGTTTACTTTTTTAGATAGTTTATATGATTGCTTAAACATAAAACATTTCTTAATATTGCATGTTCTTTTATTGTATTGCGGCTATTGTTAATGCCCAGGACTGGCAGCTTAACTGAACAATTGAATATTGACGTATGACTTAATACATACATTTTATTTAACTCATTGATTTAATATGATCGTAAATTCAAACCAAGAAGAAAGACAATCAATTAAAGTTCCACTTTCTCTCCATTATTTAAAGACATTCAAATGTTCTGGCCTCAGAATCTTCCATGGAATTATTGAATTACGCAATTCTTTCCATCAAACAAATTTATGAAGCATTTTGTGCTGATTTTCAAATTGGTTTCGCTTTCCTTCTGTTGGAAATTTTTATTGAGAGTGTCATTTTATATACAACAAACACCACGGGGCATGAGCACTTTGGAAATGTGTCAACAAGTGTTGGGGACGTGCCAACAGGGCCACTTATAATCTGTCGTAGTTTCTTTGTGATTTTATCACTCATTTGAAATATCATTATTGTTGTCAATGAATAATGTGGGTCAATCAGCCCTCCTCGACCTTTGCGGAGTCTTTATCTGTCAAATGAGACGGCTCTTGTAACATAGTTTACCGCATACAATATATTAATTGAATGACCCAGGAGCTTTGTGCATTAAAAATTCCGGGATAGCAGGTTCCGCCAAATACGACACGGGGAAGGGACACTTGGTGTCCCTTGTGGTCCCACAAAACAAAAAAGGCGGAAGGGGGTAATTTTAGGACCAGACGCGTTCACAGGGAGTGTCAAATTCGTTACAAAAAAGGGGGCAGGTGTTAAAGTTCAGTATCCGACGTTTCCCATAGAAGGGACGGGGGATGAGTTCTTTCAGTGGTCGTTTTGAGGTGCCATGGACACGTTAGTGCCCCCTCCCTATCTTTGGATATAAACATGACCAAACTCGAAATCGAACCATTTTAGTTCAGTGCCAATGGTCGTCTGATTTCCAAAGTCCTGCTGTAAGTATGTCTATCAAGTAAAGAAGGAAGCCTTCTAACTACGAGTGATTCTGTGGGTGCTCTATAGCGGGCGGGGTGGAAGGGGTGGAGGGGGTGTTGGACAGTTTGTATATGTTACAGTCAATTTGTGTATTCAGGCAATTCGTGAATTGCCTGAAATTTTCAGGCAATTCGTGAACTGCCTGTAGGGGTCAGGCAATTCGTGAATTGACTAAAATTTTCAGGCAGTTCGTGAATTGCCTGAAATTAGGGACCAGTCAGTTCATGAATTGCCTGAAACATGTTTTATAAGAGATGTTGAACAAGTTTTGATGTTTCTTCTATTTATTGCTAAATTTCATAGGCAGTTTTAAAGCAATAGTTGCATGTACGTTCATATGTACATCAATCGTAAATCAGAAACTCCGTTGACAATTATTTTTTATCATAAATTGCATTCGTCTACTGGTTATTTGAACTAAGATCTCCTATTATATTTCCCTAAATACATGCCTTAATTGCAATTATTACGGTTATAAAGAAAGAAATTAACAAATTTGGCTCTGTTAAACAGGTAACATTTTGATACACAAATTGCCTGAAGCGTCTTTAGGCAATTTGTGAACAAGGAACCCTTAAATTTCAGGCAATTCACGAACTGCCTGAAAATTTTAGTCAGTTCACGAATTGCCTGACCCCTACAGGCAGTTCACGAATTGCCTGAAAATTTCAGGCAATTCACGAATTGCCTGAATACACAAATTGCCTGTAACATATACGCACTTCGAGGGTGGACATATCTACCGACAAAAGTAAGTTAAGTTGTAGTGTAACAAGACCGCATCACACTTTTCATCATTCAAGCCTTTCATTCTTGCTCAGAGTAGATGTAATCATGTGGTACGTTTTGGTCAAGCATAGAAGTTTAGATATTTTAATTGAATGTCATTTTAACATTTATTGTTAATTTTTGATATCGGAATGTGATTAAAGATATCAGTAGGGTAAAAGTGGGGCTCCGAAAACAGGAAGTGACGTCATAATGACGTCAGGAGGTGTTTTCGGAGCCCCATTGGGTTCCTAAAACAGTGACGTCATATTGACGTCATATGGACGTGTTATTGAGGTGATATGGAGATCATAGTGAGATCATATGGAGGTCATATGGAGGTCATATGAACGTCATATGAACGTCATAATGACGTAATGTGGAGAGTGGGCGGCCATTCAAACGGGCGGCCATTCAAACGACCATTCAAACGGGCGGCCATTCAAACAACAAAATGACACCCGAGCACTCGAGCACCCAAGCACTTGAGCATTCGAGCACCCGAGCACTTGAGCACTTGAGCATTCGAGCACTCGAGCACTTGAGCACTTGAGCACTTGAGCACTAGAGCACACGAGCACTCAAGCACTCGAGCACCCGAGCACCCAAGCACTCGAGCACCCGAGCACCCAAGCATGGCGGGGCCTGCCACCACCAGGTTGGCAAGCCCCCCGGGGCCTGCCAAACACCAGGTTGGTAGGCACCCCCCCCGGCTCACTGGCCCATGAGCCCCCCCCCCCGGCCCACCGACCTTTAAGCATACACTGTATCTATATGGGTGAGCTAGTCGACCGGACCCCCCCCCCCGCCGGCCCACTGAGCCCGCCCCCCCCCCCCCGGCTCACCAACTTTTAAGCCGCTGGCTCACCGCAGGCCACTCTATGTATACAAGCAATGGCAACTCTTTTTTTCAGCTTTCTCTCTCGAAACACACAGCAGACCAGACTGGTAACGGGTCAGTCGGACAAACGGACACCCGGACAAACGGTCTACCCGGACAAACGGACACTCGGACAAACGGACAGTCTTTTTTTTTGGTTTTTTTGCCTCTTTCTCCACACGGCGTCTGAGGGGCAAACAAGCAGTCTTTTTTCAGCTTTCTCGCCCCACACCTTCACTAATGGATTGCCGCGGCAGCAATTAAACTTGAGCACTCTTTTCCTTAAGAGACACCATTTTTAACACAGAGCTCTCTCCATCACAATATATACAGGCAACAATAGCTCTTTTTTTAAGCTTTCTCACTGCGTACACACACATAACACCTACGGCAACCGAACAAACGGACACCCAGACACACGGACACCCAGACACGGACACCCAGACACACGGATACCCAGACAGTCATGTTTTTTTTTTAAATTTTTGTCTCTCTCTCTCTCTCCATCACACCACGGCGTCTGAAGGGCAAACAAACAGTCTTTTTTGAGCTTTCTCGCCCCACACCTTCACTAATGGATTGCCGTTGCATCAATTAGAAGTGACCTAAATAAGAGACGCTATTTTCAACCCAGAGCTCTCTCTCAATGCATATATAGACAACAACAACTCTTTTTTCGGATTTCTCGCCCCATACCTTCACTAATGGATTGCCGTAGAAGCAATTAAACGTGAGCAACGCCGTCTTAAGAGACGCCATTTTTAACCCAGAGAGCTCTCTCCATCACGATATATACACGCAACAACAGCTCTTTTTTTAAGCTTTCTCACTGCGTACACACACATAACACCTACGGCAACCGGATAAACGGACACCCAGACACACGGACACCCAGACACGGACACCCAGACACACGGACACCCAGACAGTCATGTTTTATTTTTAATTTTTAACCCTCTCTCTCTCCATCACACCTGCGGCAGCTGAGGGCAAAGAAACAGTCTTTTTTCGGCTTTCTCGCCCCACAGCTTCACTAATGGATTGCCGTAGCAGCAATTAGAAGTGATCTCATTAAGAGACGCTATTTTCAACCCAGAGCTCTCTCTCAATGCATATACAGGCAACAACAACTCTTTTTTCGGCTTTCTCACCCCATACCTTCACTAATGGATTGCCGTAGAAGCAATTAAACGTGAGCAACGCCGTCTTAAGAGACGCCATTTTTAACCCAGAGCTCTCTACCCATTACGGTATATACAGGCAACAATAGCTCTTTTTTTTTAAAACTTTCTCACTGCGTACACATACATAACACCTACGGCAACCGGATAAAAGGGCACCCGGATAAAAGGGCACCCGGATAAAAGGACACCCGGATAAAAGGGCAGTCTTTTTGTTTTATTTTTGTATCTCTCTCTCTCCAAACACACATAACACCACATCAGACGGTCAGACGGAGAGATTAAGCGTTTATTTCTCAAGCCTGGGTATTTTTAACCCAGGCAGCAATTTGTTTAGCTTTCTCACTCTTCACACACACATAACACCACATCAGACGGTCAGACGGACATATTTAGCGTTTATTTCTCATGCCTGAGTATTTTTAACCCAGGCAGCATTTTGTTTAGCTTTCTTAGACGGTCAGACAGGCAATCATTTTTTTTATTTTCGTATCTCTCTCTCTCCAAACACACATAACACCACATCAGACGGTCAGACGGAGAGATTAAGCGTTTATTTCTCAAGCCTGGGTATTTTTAACCCAGGCAGCAATTTGTTTAGCTTTCTCACTCTTCACACACACATAACACCACATCAGACGGTCAGACGGACAGATTTAGCGTTTATTTCTCAAGCCTGGGTATTTTTAACCCAGGCAGCAATTTCTTTAGTTTTCTCAGACGGTCAGACAGACAATCATTTTTTTAATTTTTTTATCTCTCTCTTCACGCACATAACACCACATCAGACGGTCAGACGGACAGATTTAGCGTTTCATTTCTCATGCCAGGGTATTTTTAACCCAGGCAGCAATTTGTTTAGCTTTTTCAGACGGTCAGACGGACAGATGGGGGGTATAAATCAATGATTTATAGACCCCCTTTTTTTAGCATTTCCCACACTCTCATGCATACACATACATACTAACACCATGACACGATGAGCGTACATTTCGTAATAATGGGAGGCCGCTAAAAAGCGGCCGTGGAGGGATTTTCTGCTTTCTCCGCCAGCCGTCGCTTCCCCTGCCGTCCTTTCACATCTCGCCGCTTCCCCTGCCGCCGCTTCCCCTACCTCTACCACAAGCGCCACCGCTACCTCCGCCTCTGCCGCTGCCGTCATCCTCCCTGCAGCCGACCTTCCTTCTGTGCGCTGCTACCGCGGCTTTGTGCGACTTAAAACCTCTGCCCATAACATTGCAAAAATGATATTCCGGCTTCAATGCTTCTGGGCATGTCTGTTCGTGGATTCTCATAGACTGTCCTGCCGGAATTCCAAAATGGCAGAACGCGCAATACTCTACATTATCAGCCGAATCCAAGAAATCCACAATCTCCTGGAGGCTTGACTCTTTTCTAGAGCCATCCTCCTGTTTTACGTCGACCAATTCCACGGTGCGGTCATATTCGGAAGGCGACTGCATCATGCTGAAATCAACCACTTGAATGTCTGGCGTGATACTAGCAACAGCGGCTGCAACCTCGTCCTCCGGAGCTGGTGGCGGACTGTCCGGCTTTGTAACGGTGGCACTGGGTAAGTGCCGCCTCTCCGTAAATGGTGCCGCCGACACCTTCCGGACAGTCATATCAGCTGCCTTCGGAGTTGGTTTCGGCGGAGTCATCATCGTCGACGCTGTGGCCTTTGCAGGAGTCGCTTTGACAGGGGTCGCCTCTGTCATGGTTGCTGTTGTAGCCGTGGCAGGAGTCGTTCTGGCTGGCCTCTCTTCCTGGCAGGGCGACGGGTCACGAAACTGGTCCTCCCTCCGTCGCTTGCATCCTTCCTCCGCCGCCCTGCCAAACCGGTTGTACTCTTGCTCTGGCTTGCTCCTCAGAAAATCCCTCCACTTTCTGAACTCGAAAGCCTTGTAATCAATGTAGATCTCTTCGAAGAGATCTACATCTTTCTGGCTAAGGAAGTACTTCTTCCTTCTTTCCGCAGAAAAGAATTCATCCTTGTACTGCATGGTTATTCTTTTTTTGATGTGGCTTGTTCAGCGACCAAAAGCAGACTGACTGCATACAGTGCGAGGCTGCTATTATATAGGACCCCCTCCCCCCGGCTCACTGGCCCATGAGCCCCCCCGGCCCACAAACCTTTAAGCATACACTGTATCTATATGGGTGAGCTGGTCGACGGCCCCCCCCCCCCCGGCCAGTCGACCTGAAGCAAGGATCCCCCCCCCCCGGCTCGCCAACTTTTTAGCCGCTGGCTCACGGCTCACCGCCACTAGTATAAAAAGGTCGGGTCGACACCGCTATGACCATTGCATTATCAAACCATCATGGAGACGTCTCGAAAAGCAGCAACGGCTAGCAACATGGAAATTGATAGTCTTTTTAGCAATGAAACAGTGGCTTTTACATATGCAGTTTTAACTGCAGAGGAGACTGCTGCCTTCCTAAGTACACTAGCAGAAGCTGAAAAAGCCTTGGAGGAAGCATTAGGGGCTACGTCAGCCGTGTCTACAGTACAGCAAACTAGGCCTGAAGAAGTACAACCAGTACAGCAAGCAATGCCCGATCCCGAGGGATCTGACTATCCGTTCTGGGTTGCCAATGCGCTTGTAAATGGTAGCGCCAAGCCACTTAGTACAAAGTTACAGGCTCATCTAGAGCATCTTGAGGAGGAAGAAGTGGTCATATCAAGCGGTGACGACGGTGACGACGACAATGACTACAACGACGATGACGACAGCGACGACGATGACAAGCAGCTCAAATCTAAATTTGAATTGAGCAAAACTATTCCTGTTACTGAAGAAGACGTCACGCTGTTGAAACGAAACTTTCAAGCAGTGATTCCTCTGATCGATTGTAACATTTTATGGCGTTTATTTGAAGAAGGCTTTTTCGATCAGCACACATATATGTACCTAACGGAAGAAGTGAACACTGTCATTCAGCTTATCTACATGCTAGAAGGAAACATAGAGCATCTTCCCGCATCAGAGCCGCAGCTCTCCAAAGCCATGACCCGACGGTTCGTTCAACTTATTCGAAGTCTTCATGAGGAACTTTTTAAGACTTTATGTCTACCGGCGCCAAAGTGTGTTGATGAGGATCGCGATTCCAAATGTGCAAAGGTCATGCTACATGGCTTCAAGTACCTTGAAGAACGTATTAAGGTGTACGATATGATGGCTTACCTCTATGAAAAAGGACATTTCACCATGCCAATGCTTTTTCAACGGATAATTGGGAGTCGCAAACGAGGAGACTTTTTAGTGATTGTCATGAGACAATCTCTAACAGACGGTTTACCAACAGCCTTTCTGGATGGTTTCAACGAGATCACTCCGCGATTTTGCAAACATCTCATGAAAACATACATGTAATGTCCATATAAAAGGAGTGAGGTGTCAATTGCAGTCATCATTCGACGCGCAGCCATGGAGAAGACAAGCAGCTTTAAAATTAGTGCAAACTTAACCATTACTGTGGAGCATGGACAATTTGGATTATTTATTCGAATCAAACGTGGAAAGAGATGGCTTGCTTTATCACCATCCTTGTGGAAGATTATGTGCCTGAACTTAGCAAGATTACGCGACATTGGCTTCAAACTGTACTTAACGCAAACGAAATGGCTTGAAGTCATTTCATACTTGGATATGCGCTATGTGAGTTTTGTGCAAGCATCACTGTTTGAAGGGAAAGAATACAAGTTTTACATCAACATGAATGATGGTGAATGGGAGACATTGCTTCAGGAGATGGATAGCATTAACTCAACCTTATCGCCATGTACGGAATGTCATGGTAAGAAAACTCCTATCAAGCTGCAAAAGGACAAACGGATGAAAGTTATCCAAGAAAAGACTGGCTGAAGTTCAATTGGAGAATATGGATGTGCAAAATCAACTTGGACTTACCTGTGAATATTGTGGTGCTTACGGATATGCTGAGGATTATGATTGTCACTGCCACAAGTACAATTGCAAGTTGTGTGAACCAGATAAATTCTGCAACAAGTGTGGCTCACTAACTGTTTCTGCGGAGTAAGACTGAGAGTCATTTGCTTACCAGCCGTCAGAGTGTGCAGACGTGTTATATGAACATGTGAAAGATGGATGTAGAAACGTGTTTCAAGGACAAGTATGTGGACTACATGATAAGTGAACTGGCACGTTTTGGATCTATTCAACAACAACTGCAGCACTTTGATATTTATTGGGAACTTGCTCATTCCACGCTGAACGTACCAAACTTACGCGAGGATTTCGTCAAAGAGTGTATGTTTTCAAACATTGGTGGAGCTGAGGAGTTTGATGTGGAAGCAGCATATCACTTCGCTCGATTTGATCCAAGACTGTTTGATGAAGTGAGAGAGTGGTTAATCTACATTGCAGTATAATGGTAGACATTACATTGAGACAATATATTGTGCAAAAAACATATTGTGAAGAAATGTTATTAGCTGTAAAAAAGTTTGCATGTTTAGTATGTCCTGCTTGTAAAAATGAAGAGTGTTCAGAACATATGTGTCATTCTACATGTGTCTATACATATTGGAATGAAGCTAAATATTACATTCATTTAGATAAAGTGTTAGATAATGCAAATCAACGTTGTGAAAAATATGGTGTAGATGCTATCACATTTGATGAATTAAGTAGTTGGTTAATATACATTGAAGATCAATGGACTCCAATTATTCACACCATTGTATCAATACTTGATATGTAAGATATGTTGATAAAATGCAAGATATGTTGATAAAATGCAAGATATGTTGATAAAATGCAAGATGTGTTGATAAAATAAAATGCAAGATATGTTAACAAGTGTTAATCATTTAGTGTTAACATGTCGACTTGGAAAGACTACCTAACCAATATTTACTTTAAACCTGGTCAACCCGGAGCATTTGCTGGTCCTTACAAACTTTATCACATATTAAAAAAACATGATCAACCAGTCACTCATTCACAAGTGAAGAAATGTTTACAGGATCAAGATGCCTTCAGTTTGCTACAACCTGTAAAATACAGGTTTAAAAGGCAACGTGTCATTACACGTGGAATTGATGACATGTGGGATATTGATTGAGCTGACATGGGAAACATAGCTTCCTATAATGATGACACCCACTTTTGATTGGTTTTCATTGATGTGTTTTCCAAATATTTATGGGTGCAACCATTACCTAATAAATCACATACCAGCGTCATAGAAGCCTTTCAAAAGATTTTTCATGAAACACAACGAAGACCACGAACTCTAAGGTCAGATAAAGGAACTGAATTTAAAAACAGATGGGTAAAAGCATTTTTGAAGAAAGAGGGAATACATGCCTATACGACAAAGAATGAAACCAAAGCCAACTTTGCTGAGAGAGTCATTCGTACTCTAAAGGGAATGATGTATCGATATTTCCTTCATAATCAAACGTATCGATATATGGACATCCTTCCAGACTTAGTGTATAATTACAACCATAGACCTCATGGCTCCCTCCCTAATAAGTATGCTCCTGCAGATATTCGTAAAGACATAGAATCGAAAGTGTGGAAGTATATGTATGTAGACAAATTGAAATTAAAACCAAAGAAGAAAAAACCCTACAAATTTAAAATTGGTGATCAGGTTCACATTTCTCACATGAAATATGTATTTCAACGGGATTATCATATAAAGTGGACGCAAGAAGTGTTCATTATCACACATCGTTGTAAGAAGCAAGGAATACACTTGTATCGTGTGAAAGACTTTTTGGATGAAGATATTGACGGACATTTTTATGAAGAAGAACTGCAGAAAGTGACAAAAGATATTGAATCAGTCTACAGAATTGAAAAGGTCTTGAAAACACGAAAAAGACGAGGTGTTAAAGAATTATTTGTGAAGTGGTTAGGTTGGCCAAAGAAGTTTAACAGTTGGGTGAAAGAAACAGATATTCGAAAATGAAGCATCCATTCACGTGTTTGGTCTCTGGACCTACAGACAGTGGTAAAACTTCTCTAGTTAGAGAAATTCTAGAACAAAAGTTAATTAAACCCTCTCCAAAAACCATTTTATGGCTCTATGCAGCGGATCAGCCTTTATATAAGGGAATGAAAGGTGTGGAATTTTACCAAGGCTTTCCAGATAACATTGAAGAGCGTTTTAACCCGAAAAAACCAAACTTACTCATCATTGATGACTTAATGACCAAATGCCATAGTGATGAACGCATGACACGTCTCTTTAGTGTTGGCAGCAGTCATCAAAATCTAAGCATTATTTTTATTGTGCATAATTTGTTTCATCATGGTAGAGTTTAGTTTGAATACACATTACATCATTCTGTTTAAAAATCCTAGAGACAGTCAACAAATAAGTACATTAGCGCGACAAATGTATCCTGGAAAATCTCAATTTCTCATAGAAGCCTATCAAGATGCTACCAGCAAACCTCATGGCTATTTATTCATTGATTTGAAGCTGAAGACAAATGATCAACTACGTATTCGTACAGGCATTTTACCAAAAGATACACATTACGTATATGTTGATAAGGTGGCGTATGAACAAGAACCAAGTCACTTAACCATTCGCAGCCAAGATGTCTGAACGTATTCAAGCGAATCAACCTTTCCTTCACTTGCTTGCACGCAGCGGGCCTAAACGACGTAAATCCTTACTGCAACAAGCTACTAAGGAGGAATTAACTAGCTTGTTTGAAATTTGTTTGAATATATTGCGAGGACATTTACCCTTAAGCTCAAAAAGGTATAAGTTATTCAAGCGTGAACGTGATACCCTACGTACACTGGCAAATAAGAAGATATCACTTCGAAGAAAAAAGAAGTTGGTTAATCAGAAAGGAGGATTTATTGCTAAATTTGCATTACCCTTGTTAGCTCAGTTGCTGTTAAAATGAAACATACTTTGAAAATGGTTCTCATTCCTGAATATGAATATAAAATGTTGTTAGAAAAGAAGGGAAAAGATGTTGAAATCAAAACGAAAGTGAATAAACTTTTACGTGGGAAACGAACTCGTGAAAAAGCAATAGAAATGTCTCAAGTGCTTGGACGTCATTTACGAACAATTCAATCACAACAACAACGACAAAAGTCTGTTACAGCATCTAATGCAGAAAAATCAGAAAAGTCTCAACAGTTTCTAACCCATTTTCAACCTATTTATCATGTAAAACTAACACAACTTCTGGCAGAACTTAAGAAATATGGTACGAGATGGACAGATAAAAATGAACTTGTTTTAAAAACAGGTACTGTCATTACAAATTCTATCATTATTGATTTGTTGAAAGAAGCATTGGTTGCTACAAAAAGAAAAGAACGACGAGAACCACCACGTGGTTGGAAGCAGTTTATTGAGGAAATTGTAGACGCTAATATTCCAAAAACTGTTTTTGGTAAAAAGACAACTCGGGAAGATATTACAAAAGAGCAACAACAACGTCAACAAAGGTTGTTTCCAGAAGGATGGGAAACTTTTTAACATGGATTAAAGAGCTGTGGTGTTGTTGTTGTAAAGAAAATGGAAATAAAAATACTATTCCTGTAAAAATTTGGTGTGTTAGTGCTTGTTGTCAGGGAGAAGTAGTAGATACCAATTTAGATCATGTAGATAGCAATTTAGACAATAATGTAGACAGCAATGTAGAAAGTGAGGATGAAGAGTGTCAAACATGAAGTAATGTATATACACATCTAGTCTATCTACATCACATAAACGATTTAGCTGTCATGGAGTCAACAAGTTTTTACATTACTTTACCCAGCAATGCTAGTATGAACTATTATCCCAACAACAAGACTTCGAATTATCAAATTCGTATGCCTCGAACCATCTATCTGAACGGAAAATATGAAGTGGCTTTAGCTGAAATTCAATATCCACATACATGGACAACCATGACACATGGAATGGACTATTCTATTCAGTATCGACAACAACCACTGAATGATGTTGTTCTTGACACAATCAATATTCGTTATGGTTACTACAGATCCATACAAGAAATATGTCAGGCAGTCAATAAAGAAGCGACTAATTCTATGAAAGATGACCTTAAAGAAGCTATTCAGATAAAGTATGATAAAATTAGACGACGTGTTTTTCTATTTCTAAATTACGGCTTTGAAGTGTCATTCTTCACTGGATTAGCTGAGATTTTAGGATTTATCCCAGATCAATGGTATACTGAAGCGTGTACAGCTGAACATAAAGCCGATGTGAAACAGGGATTTTATACACTTTATGTGTACTGTAGTATTTGCTACGTTCTGTTGGAATACAAGGACATGATGGAGACATTATCATGAAAAGTTATGGAGAACCTCATTATGTTCCTGTAAACACATCCAAATTTGACGTGATAGAAATGAATATTAAGGACGACACAGGCCATAATGTTCCATTTCAAACTGGAAAGGTGATCTGTAAACTTCATTTTCGACCAAAAGCATTATGAAAGCATACACACACATTCCATCTATATATCGCAACCATTTTCTTCGTCAAGTGGGTGGAGAATTACCAGGATTTAAAGGAGCGCGAATACAATATGGAGATGGTATTGGTTCAATACTGGGATCATTGGCTCGAAAAGCTATTCCACTGCTTAAGACAGGGGCTAAAATCGTTGCACCACATCTTAAAAGGGCTGCAAAAGATATCGCGAAAGATGTTACAGGTCGAGTAGCACAACGTATGTTTGGTGGTGGGTTACGAGGACAAATGAAACCGAAACGAGCAAAACGTGTCAGAAGGCGAAAGGCAGCTAAACGGATAACATCAAAAAAACATAAGAAAGATATTTTTTAATCATGTCTTTAATTCATAGTCATTCTTTTGAATGTAGCCTTTCTCCATTAGAATGGTTTCACATACCACCAACGCAAACTGCTGTAGAAAAAAGTTATAATGTAGACTATCAACCAATGACTACCATTAGAGAGGGTGCTCCAATAGAATTCTACATTCCTGCGAGTACAGAAGAATATCTAGATTTAAAGAACAGTAAACTCCATATTGTATGTCGCATTGTCAAGGCTGATGGAACACTGTGTGGTGTAGATGATAACGTGTCATGTATCAATGATTTGTTTAATGGGTTATGGTCCAATATTGAATTATTTCTAAATGATCGTTTGATATCACATAGTAACAATACCCATGGTTATACCAGCATCATATCTCATCTCATTCATGACTCGGAAGAAAGTCTCCATTCTGAGCGCTCTATGCGTCTCATCTTTAAAGATACTGCCGGGTCAATGAATACTCATGAGATGAAAAGACCTAATCATGAAAGATATGTATCAGGTTTTCATGTAAATATTGAAGGTGGTGATATAGCTGAAACAGGAAATAATGGTTTACATAATCGCTATTTGTATACACGTCTAAGCCGTGAGTTTATGCTTACAGGTGGTTTAAGGGTAGATTTGTTTGAGCAGGATCGTTATCTTCCCAATGGTGTTAGTATGAAATTACGTTTACATAGACAAAAAGATGGATATGTATTAATGGCTGCAAATAATGGTTTTAAAGTAGAAGTGAGAGAAGCGTTTTTAACCATTCGCAAAGTGAGGGTTAGTCCAGGTATTCAGTTGGGACATGCAGATGCATTGATGAAAAGTCCTGCTAAGTTTATTGTTAATAGAAAAGAATGTAAAGTTTTAGCTATTCCAACTGGATTTCAATCTTTTGTAAAAGAGAAAGCATCTTTTTAGGCCAATTACCAAAACGTATTGTCATTGGAATGGTTCATAATGAATCCTTTGCTGGAACAGTATTGAGAAATCCATACAATTTTGAACATTTTAATCTTAACTTTATGCAGCTTTACTCTCATGGTGAACCAGTCCTATCCAAACCTCTCAAGCTTGATATAAATCAAGGCAAATATCTTGATGCTTTTGAAACTCTTTACAAATCTTTTGATAGACTGGATGGTGAGAAAAGTTCCATTATAAAACGGGAAGATTGGCCTAGAGGTTATTCTTTATCTTCTTTTGACTTAACACCTGATTATGATGGTGCTGATCATTATGCCCTTATCAAACATGGGAATTTGAGACTAGAAATGAATTTTGCTGGTGCCTTGCAAAATACAGTCAATGTTATAGTGTATGCTGAATTTGATAACATTGTTGAAATAAGTGCAAATCGTAGCATTCAATTCGACTACCAGTCATGAACACGAAGCAGATAGAAGCCATCCTATCCCATGATGCCACGACAAAAGACTTGTTTCAAGGTGTGTTTGCCATGGACCAGTTACCATCTTTACAACGCGGCGCCTATGTCATCAACACAGACGATCATGATGAGCCAGGAGAGCATTGGGTGGCAGTATATTATGACGAAGACCCTGTGGAATATTCTGACTCTTATGGACTTTTACCTATAGACAGTCGTTTGAATAAGTTTTTAAAGTTTAATTTCATTTATAATTCAGTTCCATTACAAACACCGATATCCTCTACATGTGGATTTTATTGTGTGTATTATATAATTCAAAGAGCTCGAGGACATAGTCCTTTTGAAATCATTGATGTATTAAGAAGAAGTGATTGTGATTTTGTTGTTAAGGATTTTGTATATAGACATTATAAACCATTATTTTATTGATGTTGTATTAGTTAAGTTGTATTAGTTAAGTTGTTGGTAATTGTGAATTGTATTATGAATATTGTAAATAAACAAGACAGTTTTATACAACATTCTTTTTTTTTTATTGTGTTATACATTATTTACATTTCACAATTATTTTACATTAAACTTTTATTTTACAAATACATTCAATATATCAATAAACACATGCCATTCATACCAATCTAAATTAATATATGTATCATAGACATTACACCCACGTTTGTAAATGCTATGAAAACTAGCATAACAATGTCCATTACCAAACTTTATTATTTTAACATCTTCATGTTCAGACAGTTTCAGTTCATATCCATGATCATTCATGTCAATGTTCATCACCATCACACACATGGGATGCGTCAGCTCAATGGACTTGGTGCCCCGCATGAGTTGCACTCCTTCCTCTTTGAATTCAAGCGTTAGGTTCTTTCCAATCCAATGCTTGTAACAGAGCGTACCATTCCACTGTGTTGAGGGTGATGTAGTCGTAGCATTCTGTAAGCTCGTCATATTGACGAAATTGTACAAACACGTCTAAGCAGTTCTCAGTCACACGCACTTCTAATTCATTTGAGACTGCCAGGAGAAAGCCAGGTATCCTGAACTTCTCTAGATGGTCTTTCAACACAGATTGTTCGTCAGTTGATAGAATGATATACTTTCCAAAATGTCTTAACACAATGTCATCATATACGTTTCTCAGACATGAGAATCCATGTGAAATAGGTTCATATTCCGATAAAAAGTCTTCCATCTCGTTCAACAGTCAGATGAACTATGAGCTGTCTCCTTGTCTGCAATGACGTTTTTATGCTCGCAAAATGGTGAAGAGTGGATGTTGTATAGCTTCTAGGAATCGTAAGACTGCGTGCCAGTTCTTGATATCAAAGAGGATCAAATCTGTATATGGTGTATCTGGCACAACTCCCTTATAATCCTCTGGATAATCCTGTAAAAGATTTCTACAGATTTCTACACGTATGTTAGAATCATATTCAGCTACCGTCACTTCCACTTTATTTTCAAGTCTACGTTTAAACCCAGGTTCAAGTGGTATGTTTTTAAAGTCTTTCCACACTTCAGGTTTAAACCGATGATAACTTATCTGAGAACCTAGTATCACTTCATTCCTATCATTTACAGTAAGGTAAGCACCACCGTTCAGCATGAGTGCATTCATGTTTTTACCTTGTTATGAGCTGTCTTCTTGTCTGCGAAGCCTTTTATCCACTTCTTTCACTTGCTTCTTCAGCATTTTCCATTCAGGTATTGTCAGCAAAATTCCCTTTTTCGTTGGACGGTTTTTTCCAGTCCCCTCATCTCTCAGGTACTTGCGAATGTTTACCACTCCTTCATTGCTTTGTTTCATAATCTTGATATACTTTCCATTTCCTAGAGAAAGCATTCCATCCCACGACTGTGGTGTTGGTGCCGTCTCCACTTTCAATTTCTTGATGGTAGTGGTAGGATTTTTCACTTTTAAGTCTTTAACTGCATCTGCAAGAGTATCCATATCAGTTACAGATCTCTTACGACTTTCACGTTCCATGTTAACGCTTCAATGTTCACACCTCAAATAACTCTTCCGTTGGAGGACCTCCCCCTTTTATACCACAGCCTTGTAATGTCCATGCGCTAAAGTGGAATAGGCATCATTCAGCACATATCGCTTGTCGTCATATGGGGAGAGGGCTACCTTCCTAATCTTCTCCGAGAAAAGCTGGTGACTATGACTTCGAATAATGTGTCCTGTAGCCATCGTTTGAGTTTGGTTGAACAAACTGTCTCTATACTGCACATGTTTAATACGTCTTTGACAAGCTCGAGTGATGCCTTTAGCTGTATGTTTTTCTTTCCCACCATACAATAAACTGTACATTTTCGGTCTGAGTCCAACAAACTCTTCAATGGGGACGCCTGCCGTCTCATCTTTCATTTTCCGAAGCACTTTTTTGTTCACGTTGGAATGTAGGATATGATCTGGCGGATAGTCACATGTGTCGAACAGGTCAGCATCTTGCTGCATATCCTTGTAGATATCTTCCGTTTCTATGTCGTAACATAGACTGTCGGTGTCGCTGAACAACAACTTGGCATTGGGATACTTGACCATGATGTAGTTGTAATGAAAGTTGAACATAAGCACTTTGCTGAGGTCAAGAATGGTGAAGCCAACTTGAATGGGTTTATCCAGAAGCAAATCCACTTTGCGTAAATGTACCGCGGTCAAATCTTCGTTGAAAATTTTGAATTTGTGGAAAGAAGGTTTGGCTACAAGTTTCTTGAACCGCTTTTCCTTATGAACAAGTTCAACATTGATTCGCTTTCTCACATTTTCCATGGTTTTGCCAAACACCGAGTTGTTCATCAGTTTGAAGAAGTCTTTCTCAAACGGCTTCTTGGCCAATTTTCTCTTTTCCGTGTTCAAGGTAATGTATTTTGCCAACCATTTGCTCTGTTCAAACATGATGGCGCGATGAACTTTAGTGACTTTCAACCCCAGTGAGACGTACTGTTGTAAATTCCTGTAATGAAGTACATATTTCTTCTTGTCAGACAAGTTAGGAATGAGCTTTTCACTGGGTTTGCCTTTCATGCTTAGATCTTTCCGCAGCTTCTGACTGTACTCTGACAATTCTCCAACTTTGACACATTTCCGTTCTGGAGCTACTGGATAGTGATTATGACGATCATGGATTGAATTTGGATATTCTAAATCCACTTCCAAAATGAATCCAATGTCATCATCTTCAGCTACATCCATGAAGTCGAGGGATTCTGGCTCGCTCACCCACATAAATCCTCTTTGCGGCATGCTTTGTGACATGGCCCAACCATACAAGTTGTTTGCGTCCAGGTACATGAGATAGTTGCTTGGTATCTCAGAATTGTAATCTGCTACGTAGGGATTATTCGCTTTCGCATACTTGTGCGTGATCACAGATATTCCTCCGCGTATGCCTTGCTCAACAATTTGGTACATGTCAATGTCATTGATTAATTCCAACTTCACCTTTGTCGCTTTCAACATTGCATCCCACGACAGTCCTGGTGCTGTATAGTAGTGAGCAGGATCCAATTCATACGTGTTGAGGCATACTTGACGAAAATTTTCAAACACGTCAGCTAGTAATAACACATCTGATTTCAGGTACAGGTCGTGGTATTCACCAAATGTGGTACAGTTGAATGTATCCCACACCTTCTGTGCATGCGCATAATCCTCATCGCTAATGTCCTCTTCGCTAAGCTGACTATAAAACTTGTCCTTTGATGGTAGCTGTGTTTCAGCAAACTTGGATGGTTCGTCCACGTAATCGTAGGGGTACACTCCCTTTCTCAGCAGCAAATCTTGTTGGTCACTATCGTGAATGTGAGAGGTGAATGTAGAAATTATCTTTCCCTTCTGCTGCAAGGATGGATACCAACTTCTGTAGAGAGGTACTCATGAACTGAAAGCTGTCTGTAAATTTCAGATTGCTCATAGTGAATGCAATATATTTTTCAATGGTGTTCGGAATGACTGTAATCGTTTCACCTTTGAATTTCCCAATTTCCTCCATGATCAGGTGACTGTCATAGCCTCGCAAATTGTGGAAAAACAAGGAATGATAAAAGAATCTTTATTCCCTTGCTGATCCTTTCTAAGTCGGAATTGTAAGTTGCATTCATTGTGCGCTGCTCCACGATATTTGCCATTGACATGGTCATGATCTCTCACACGATCTGCTCCTAGAGGTTCATGACAAATGTAGCAATCAACAGCGTTCTTGAAATTCTCTTTGTCTTCACGAGTCATCACCATTTCCTTTGGCCGCTCTAAACCACGTACAATACGATCACGTTCATTCACCATATGGTCTAAAAAGACTTTCACAGCATTGTCTCCTCGATACACAACTGGTGCACGTGTGTCGTACTGGCTCACAACCACATAGGCAAAGCTGTTTGGACGATGATGTTGATACTTGTCTCCTTCTTCATGCTTTTGCGTGAAACATTCAAAGTCGGCATAAATCACAAAAGGTGCTCGCTGTTGTTTAGCCACATTCTTGAACTTGATGAAGGGTTCCTTGGGAAATGATAAACGTTGTGCTCCATTCTTGTCACACACTTCACGATGTTTATCTAAAAGATCTTGTCGTACAAACCCGTGAAGACAGTTGAAACAATAAAAATATGCAGCCTTATGCTTTGATCGATAAGACATAAGTCTGCTAAAATTCTTGATGAGGCAGTAATGCCTCGTCTTGTCATTGCTAATCAGAAATAAGTTGATTTCTCTCACATTGACGTTTCGACTAAGTTGTATTGGAACAACTACATCTTGTTCATATCCAAACACGTTGATGGCTACATCGTTCTCCTTTTCAAACTTTGGAATGTCAGTAATTGGTGTCGGAAATGTCATACCCTCTACCTTTAATTCCTTCTCAAATTGTTTGTAATGATTCACGCGATTTGGGTTGTTGTCATGAGGGTGAAGGTAAGCCAATACTGACCATAAGAAACACTTGTTATCATCATTCTTAATGTTTATCACACCTTCTGTTTTCTTCACTTTCTTCGGTAGTGGAACATAACTACTCGCTTCTAGAGGAACCAACGTAGCTGTGTGTACTTCAATGTACAGTATGTTATCCAATACCCAGCCAGAGCCTTGTCGCTCATGTTCGTCAAACTTGGTAAATAATTCTTTATAGGCTTCTGGTAGGTCCTGCTCAATATCTGCTGGATTGTATGCTGCATATGTTGGACGCGTTTTCACCAAGACTAAGCCTTCTACCTCTCCCTACTTGTCCTGTCTTTTGTTTCTTTGAAACATGTTCTTCATGAGACACATTGTCCATCTCAGCTGGTATGCATGCATGTGCCTCATAAGTATCCATAGATGGAAATTTTACATTGCATTCCATACACTGAACTTGACCGTATGGCCAAATGTCATCTTCTTCCATCTTAGCTTTACTGCATGTGTGTCTCATAAGTATCCATAGATGGAAATTTCACATTGCATTCCATACACTGAACTTGACCGTATGGCCAAATGTCATCTTCTTCCATCCTTTGTCTCTTTACTCCTTTCCCATGCTCTTCACTTTTCATCATAGCTGGTTGTTGTTCCGTCAACTGCTGAAACTGAAATGCTGAAATGTAATCTCAGACATACCCCTTTTATACACACTCATACATAGACAGAATTTGCGTTTTCATTTCACAGCAGAGGATGGCCCTTAGAAGGGCCGAAAGACGTTAGTGAGTTGGCTCTTCACCAACAAGTCGGATTTCCGCAATCACACTGACATCTGTAAAATTGTTCCATCGTGAAAGGTCTCTTGGAACACTTGAAAGGATGAAAATTATAATATCCAAAGTTTTTCAGCGTCGCACCGCACCACCAGCAGTCTGTGCATGGCTCCGGTCCAGGTAAACGTGCAGTAAACTTGTACCATAAAAAACCACCGCAGGTTTTACAACAGTACCGTCGTGGTGCATTGTGGTGCACTGGGCAGTTGTGTGGTTGTCCTGGATACTCTATCCACACCCAACACTTATAACACTCAGTCGTTAGCGTCACTGCCTTGCCGTTTCGCCTCACTGTGATTTTACAACTTGTTGACATCTTGCTGCTTGTGTTGGATAATGCAGCTGTAACCCGCCTTTATATACTACTAGCGGCCATCCTCGCATTATATGCTTACCAGGGGGGGGGGTCCTTGCTTCAGCTCGACTGGCCAGCGGGGGGGGGTCCTTGCTTTAGGTCGACTGGGTGGGGGGGGGTCCTTGCTTCAGGTCGACTGGCCAGGGGGGGGTCCTTGCTTCAGGTCGACTGGCAGGGGGGTCCTTGCTTCAGGTCGACTGGCGGGGGGGGGGGGGGTCCTTGCTTCAGGTCGACTGGCGGGGGGGTCTTCACTTCAGGTTGACTGGCCAGGGAGGGGAGGGGGTCCGATCCTGACTTGAGGTGGTATATAACCCATGGTCATTTCAGTTTTGGCTCAAAATCGCTATCGTCAACATGGAGTGCTTCTTCGCGTTACATGATGCTCGCACCATTGCTCACTCCGCCACCGACACCGCCAGAAAGAGTGTACTTCTTCCAGCTGCTGCCGGACCCGGCTCACGGAACAGTCCTATGCGTGCCCGTCTTTTTTAATAGAAGGGTCACACTTGGAAAGCGACTCAGGGACATCGAGGCTGGCGATTATGACGGGGCTTTCTTCAGGACAACCATGCTGGGGGAGACCATTCCATCGCGTCTTGAAGAAGAAGAGTATATGGCTTGGGGGAGATACTTCCTCCAACAGGACCTGGAGATTTGCGCGGGATGTGGCATCATGATCTCCCCAGACCGGGTACTGGCAGAATGTGGTCACCAGCTTTGCCTGATTTGTGCAGCCTATTGGACGCAGCTGTTGGCCCTGAACAACTATTACACAGTCAGATGTTACACCTGTGGCATGAGAGGCGATCACTTTCTTTTCAATGGGCAGCAACTCACACACTGCAGCAGGCCAGTCCAAGACATCGTCGAATTTCTCTAAGTCCGGCAGCAAAAACCTGCCGGCCCTTCTAAGGGCCACCCACCAATACGAAATAAGCGCTAATCGTGTCATGGTGTTAGTATGTGTGTATGCATGAGAGTGTGGGAAATGCTTAAAAAAATGGCCGCCCGTTTGAATGGTCGTTTGAATGGCCGCCCGTTTGAATGGCCGCCCACTCTCCATATTACGTCATTATGACGTTCATATGACCTCCATATGACCTCCATATGATCTCCATATGATCTCCATATGATCTCCATATCACCTCAATAACACGTCAATATGACGTCAATATGACGTCACTGTTTTCGGAACCCCATGGGGCTCCGAAAACACCTCCTGACGTCATTATGACGTCACTTCCTGTTTTCGGAGCCCCACTTTTACCCTACTGATATCAATAAATATCAATAAATCAATGTAGATCTCTTATATTATATTTCTTATATTTTATATTCTGCTATTAATTTTTGTATTTTAGGCGGCAAAAATTATTTTTGAGATAAAAAAAAATCATTTTTGCAAACATAGAAAATATTAAAGGAGGCAAACATTTACATAAAATTTAAACGGATCGTCAGTTAAATTTTAGAGTGAAACATTGAATTATTGATGTCAATATCATTGCGTCACTTTTCATCATTCCTCCGTTTGGTTACAGTAGAGGAAATCATGTGGCACATCATATCAAGCATCAGATTTCAGAAAAAATGGTGGCCGTAATTTTCTACAGATAACCACCCCATACAAAAGGTCCTACTTTCCACTTGGGAATGTTCTGTCCGAGGACTTTTGTCATGGAACGTTATGTCAGGAAACGAATCCAGTAAACATTCCAACGTCGATTCAATGCTGACTTGAGGTTGTGACGTCGACAGACCAAACAACATGAAAAACGGTTGTACCTTGATTGCGATTGGTCGTAATACATGTTGGGTAAGCAACGTTGTTTAGACACACAACACAGATCTCCAAATGCCTAATCATTTTATTTGGTGTAACGTTTAATAAACGTCGGAAAATCGACGTTGGATACTCGTGTTGTGTAGATGTTGTTTTCACAACCAAAAACAACTTCCTTGTGTTATTGATCACACGAAATGGTAGTCATGACAAGGCAAGTTTTCTTTCTCAAATACCCTTGGAAAATATTCATGTTTGATAGACTTTATACATATCCTCCGTGACCGATTGATCCAAGAGTGGGGTTATTGTGACGTAGGGGTCACTACACTCTGGCTCTCGCTGGTAAAATGGAAAGGTGGCGATTCAAGATTGATATTTTCCCGAAGTCTATCCAAGGTCACTTTACCCGGCATCTATATAAGGTATATAAGGTCGGAAAATAGATGTTGTTCCGACTTCCATTTTAAACTATCCGTAACGTTAATGGGGAATCGGTTAATCGACAGCTATCCGACGTGGGAGAGTAGACGTTATATCGACCTCAGTAAACAAGCAAAACCCGACGTCGTAATGCTTACTGGGTATTGATATATTATATAAAATTATAACAATTATACAATGTGCAAAAGGCTTCTGGATAAAAACAAGAAAAAGAACCACAGCCAGTAAATATGAAAACATATTCGAACATAATTACACATAAAGATAGTAACTGAAGCTATCGAAGTGGAGGAAAGGCGGAGTTGGGGCAAGGGGTGGGGGGGAACTGTAAAATTAAAGAAAACTGGATAAGCTGCGGGCCAAATATGTATCCCGTAGTAAAAGCGAGATAACACCTGAGCAACCAAAAATACCCTTTAAATCGGCTGTTTAAATAAATCCTGGAGCAAATTCTCTAGCTAGGCACTGTGGTTCATGTTTTTAAGAAACAAATTGTTATGTTGGGAAAGGGAACAAATGAGATCGACATTCTGCTCCTTTTCCACAATACTAAATGTGAAATTTTCCACTCTCACTTAACTGGGACGAGACGACGATTAGACTTCGACGAATACTGAAATATGCTTTATTGCATATGCTTCTGGTTAATGGCTTCAAATGGTCGTAAATTCCAACCAAGATAGAAAAACAAAGCACTTTCGTTTTCCTTCCATTACTGGATTGCGCAGTTCTTTCTCTCAAGTAAATTTCGAAAGGTATTAGTGCTGCTTTTCAAGTCAGTTTCGCTTCCCTACTTCTATTTGAAGTCTGTGTCGTGTGATGACAACTAAAACTTAAGGACAAGAGTACTTTGGAAATGTGTCAAAAATAAGCTTTGAAATAAGTACCAACAAGCCACTTTAAATCTATTCGAATGTTTTTGTTCATTTTGTTTATCAGTTGAAAGATCTTTATTGTTGTCGTGAATAATGCGGGTCAATCAGCCCTCGACTTTCGCGTGAGGCTTCATCAGCCATAAAGAGGACACTGAAAGATTGACTTTTCGCTATTCCAGTTTCACTGATTTACATTGTGAATATTCCTGCAGATATGAAGACACAGGGATCACAGAGACCACACATTTCAATAACGTTTCGGGGAAGGGTGGGGGTAAGCGGCGGGGGGGGGGGGGGGTTAGCACTTGGTATCATATGAGTTACCATGTGCGCCCAGAAATAACGTGGAGAAAAGGAGTATAATTCTGAGTCCAGATGCGATTCCTGTGGAGTACCAAATTTGTTTTAAAACCGGGGAATTTCCAACGAGTATTCCACGTTTGTATAAAAGAGTATTTTACGTTCCGCACAAAAGGTGGAATGGGATTCTTTCAGAACTGTTGTCTGCGTTTGGTTAAAAACCGGGAACGTGCCGTAACTATTCATCTGGAGCTATGAATCTACACAAAACAGGGTATTGGACTATTCAAGAAGTATATTATTGAAATACTAACGACGTGTAGCAATTGGTGGAGCAATTTAGGTGCTGCACTGGTGAAAGCAAGATTCTCATCTCATATTTTTGGCATTTTAATTGTTTTAATATCGGGTTTCATGGAACAGAAACTATGTTGAATACGAAACTGTAATGAAACGGTTCGTCTCGCTTCATAACATCAAGTACTGTCCAATCAGAATGCCCGAAATAAAGTTTCACCAAAAAAGGATAGGAAAACACTTGATATCATCATGCAAAATGAGCAGGTCTTTAGTGCAGCCTGCGTCACCCTGGAGGCACCCCATCTAGTGACAACGGTTACCCACAAATCCCGTCTCAGTACTTGGCCAAGAAAGCGCTGGCCGCGTATGGCTGACAGCCGCCCGAATACAGACCGATTATCCAGGCACTCACTTGCATGTTGGTTATAATGCCTGTCCATGACTTTAATACCACCCAATAAACGCCCAGTTCTACTTCGTAAAAGCTCTGAATTCGCTTATTTTCACTTTTATAAGAGTTTTCCGGTAAACTCTAAGAATGACGCAATTTGGGAACTAAAATTTGTAATTCATGTTGCAGTTCACGTCACAGTTTTCACCTATTGCAATTGATCATTTAGTTTAATTAAAATTAACAAACATTCTGTAATGAGATCAAATGATAACATCGTAGAATAGGTGTGCTAAATTTAATGACATAACGCTGAAAATACATGACGCGGGAAGAGGTGGGAAGGGCTAGGGCGGAGTGCCTTCGTTACCAACAATGGTTCACTTAATAAACAAATAAACAAACTGTTGTGTGTATGGATCAGCTACTCTTTAAAATATGCTGTAAGCATCAGCGAAATATTTTGTCATTCCGCAGTGCACACATTTCTGGGTTATGATATTGTCAAAGTATGATGTGAAATAAATACAGCCTTTCTATATACAGAATTTCCAACGTTTGTTTGCATTTTCAGGTTCTGTGTAGTACATGCATACTTACGTACAGCAGTGCCAGCTTGAAGCATAATAGAATTAAAGTCTTTCAATACAACATTGCCAGCATGCAGTGAAAATAGCAATGCACCCTTTAAATTCCGTATTACCAACATGTGGCGTACTAGTAATACACTCTTTCAACGCAGAACTGCCAGAGAAATACACCCTGTCAGTGCGACATTGCAACTATGTAGCACAACGGAAGTGCACCACTTAAGTGTAAGGTTGCCCGCATGTAATGTACATGAAATGCTCAACATCAGAACATTGCCAGTCTTCGAATGTAGCGTGAGAAAAATAATCTTTCATATATCAACAGCCTGCTCTTCTGTGAAGCATTATTAGTGGGCCGTCGGTGAGAAATATGTGCTTTTAGAAATATATCCATAAGCATTGCTAAAATTATGTTTACATTCACACCCACCCCTTGGCGAAAGTCCATAAAGTAAAAGACTATACAACTTTATAAGTATCTGGAGTGACCTTATTATAAGGCCAAGGTCAATGGCTCAATGGCAGCCTGTATGGTCTCAGATTATTTCACTCATTGGGAAAGCCACTGCAAGGAATTTGCTTAATTGATATAATATTTAATTTAATATTTTAAACACATCTTTGATGCACACTTGGGTTTGAATTATTTAAAAAAAAATTAACACTTGATACAAAAAAAAACAAATAGAAAACTAAACCGTTTTCGCTATCGTGTAGCGAAAATTACACTTGGGGGCCACAAAAATGCGACTCTGAACTCTTAACCTCTTAGGCCCAAAGGATCTAACCGTTTTCAAGATAATGGTCAACTTCCAGTTTCTGGCTTTGACCATGGCCGAGGAAGTCCAGGTCACCGAGGTATCTCTTACATATCGCTTCAATTTTTGCATATTAAAAATTGATAAATTTCTAAAAAAAAAGCTGTACCATCTACACATCTTACATGATGTCTCTGCCAAATTTGGTTGTTCTAGACCTAGCAGTCTCATAGAAGTTTGCGTGACAAGGTTTTCAAATTTTAAATTTCAATATCCATTTTTGCATATAACATATTAATGAATTTCTTAAAAATTGAACTGGACCAACTAAACGTGCTAGACTATGTCTCTGCCAAATTTGGTCTTCCTAGCCCTAGCCGTCTCAGAGGAGTTCGTGTGACTAGGTTTTGGCGAAAAAAGGAAACATACGGAAACACCTTACCGAGTCGTACGAATTCAGTAAACCAGGGGATTGAAAATCCCTAAGTGTAACAATGCTCAAATCACATTTGAATTTTCCGAATGGATCCTGGAACAGGTATTCAATAAACTGTGGTGTAAGCATTAACAACCCTTGTTTTGAATGTGTTTTCCATGACAACGAAATAATTGGCAATTCATAAGCACTTTCTGGAAAAATTGCATCAGTGTGTTGCAATGATCCTTAATAACCTCACATGCCACATTATTCTCACACAATAAGCTTTGTAAGGCTATAGAAATGATTTACTTTGCTAACATGAATTATTGAAATTATATAAACTGGGCAACAGGTTTGAATATTTCATAACTATTTTATCAATTTCTGTAATGTATTTTTAAGGTTTCACTTCTAAAATGACTACTGGCAAAATGCATAAATATTAGCTGCAGTAGCGTAATTCTTAAATAACATTAAATGTTATGTTAAAAAAACACTTCAACAGATTTTCCTTTTGTCATCCCAATCAAACACAATTGAATACAGTACAATGCTGCGTGAAATTCTACAACATTTTGCGGAAACCACAACGGCTCATGGGATAAATCGAATTTCTTTGGCAAAGAGGAAATGCGTTCGCTTCGGCTGGGCCGCCATTGTTCTAACGACAAGTATAACATGCTCTGCTTTTATCTACACTCTCTGTGATCAATTTTATAAGCGAGATGTAATCATCCATTCACAGGCAAGTAGATTTCTAAAACGTTAAAAAATTATGACAAAATTCGTTTACTGGAACGCTTTTTGATCAATTTCATGACATAGAGGAGTTCAATTCATTTTTATACTTTTTTTACACAATCAATTAGTTACGCCCCAAGATGTTTGTTTATATAAATATGTATTTATCATTTCCTAATAGCGGCAAATACAGAACCATTTTCAACATTTAATCGAATCTACGACAACTAAGATTTTAAACTTCAGAGAGTAATTAGAAGCAATTTTTCCAAATATTCTGCGCTGGTACTGAGTAAAATGCCTACATCTTCATTGTATTGCATGTTTTGTTATCCCAAAAATCTTTGAAGACAAATAAATAAATTTCCTTAAATAATAATAACAATAATGATAATAACAATAATAACAATAATAACCAGATTTTTTTTGGTATGGGTTTATAACAAACTCTGAATTTAAAAGGGGCAGAGAATCAGAATTTATATATATATATATATATATATATATATATATATATATATATATATATATATATATATATATATATATATATATATATATATATATATATATATATATATATATATATATATATATATATGAACAGATGAGGCGGCTATATTCTTAGCATAGTGAAGCAGGTAATATACAGAACAACGGTATCTGACTACTCAAATAGAATCACCCGCAGATTGGACCTCAGAACCGAAATTCTCCACTTCATTTCTATTATCAAGGAATACAGAAATTAGTCCACCCTGCAAATCGAACCAAAGCAACCCTTTTGTCAGATCAAAATGCCATCTTGAACTCCACGAATAGAACCGGTCACAGTACAAACAAAGCATGCAGATGTTGCATAAACAACATTCGTTGATTTTCAAGTAGAGGAATTGTCATTCTACTTTCATTGAGACTACTCAAAGCCCGCAATTAAGGTAGAGATAAGAGCATGTCATGTGAAGAAACGACTTATTGAATGCAAAGATCGCAGGGAGCTGAATTTCTATGTAGGATTTAAACACAAAAGAAGTGCATCCCCAGTTTTAATTAGCACTTTGCAACAGTATTTCAATTATCCGTTGAGTCCCTGAAATCAACTAATTACCCGTATTCTATTTTAGTGATGTATTAAAATCCGTTAACATGTAAATGAGAGCATAAATTTGATCATAAACGATAACATTGAAACAATGCATTTAAAAAGAAAAAAAGCGATCAACAAGGATCTGGTGTAAATAATTCAACTAGGTAAGATGTCACAGACAAGTATGAAAGAAATCTTTCAAGTAAATTTTCTTCATTTTTCAGTAAAGTTTTTGCAACACTCGTATTTGTATGCATTTTTCTGCTTGTAACAAAATTGCTTTAAAAAGACAAAAATAAAAATTGTGTCTTATTTAATTGTATATAAATATAATTTTACGGGTGCACTATTATAGACAATTAATCATTCGTGTAATATCAAAACTATTCGAATCTTTGAAATCGGACTACCCCGAAAATCGGACTCCTTTCGCTCAGTCCCAAAGGTGGTCGAATTTTCTGGCTTCTGGTGTATATTGAAAATGTTTGTACTTAAAAGTTTGCAAACAGCCATAAATAGTGTTTATGTTATTAAAGAATCCACGAATTGCAATAAATACTCACGGTAATTCGAAAGAAAAGTCGTGCAAGGGATTTAGAGTAGTAATTGCATTTGAAGTTAGTTTGTAAGAGTTAAATTTAAAGTCGATTAGATTACAGTGTAGTGATTTGAGAAAGTCTAAATGAAACATTACTTTGTATTTTAAAAATAAAATAAGATGATTGGCCAGTTGATATTTTGGAATATTTTTTCAATCTGATTCATCTTTTGTTTTTTATCCTACAAGTAAAGGTTATGATTGACGAATTGTCGATTCATACAGAAGAAAATTTTCTTCTGTCAGGTCGTTTTGGGTGAAGTAGAGTTTCCGGTTATCAGCCTGTGCAACCTGAACCCTGTTCGTATCAGCGCTGTATCGTTAGGAGATGGCATTGTACCACGGCTGAGCCTCCGCAACCTCGTTAACGAACTCTACACAGGTGAATATGCGTATCAACGTACTTCGTGAAGTTAATGCAGCACAACTGTGCAATCAATTGATCTTTCCGTGAATCTGAGATTTTTATGTAACTCCTCTTGTTTGATCCTGTCTTGATTTTGATTGAAATAAGACTTCATATAGCATGTAACAGGCAATTAATTAGAGGATAATTCATGTGCTTAACTGTTTCTATGACAATGTAAAAAGTTGCAAATTTATTTTTACCATTTAAGAAAAATGCCAAAAAATTTTTTTGGTTGTACAAGCAGCTTATGAAAATAGATTATTGGGCTTAAGTGATTTTGGACTATGGAGGTCGCGGTTAATTACCTAAGGGAATTAATTGATTCAGTACAAAGTAAACTTATAACAAGAGCGAAACTGGCTATCAAGAGCAAGATATGGATCATTGTGAGATTTTGAGGCGTCTCAGTTTCATCCATGCTGACCTTATCTAACAAAATATATACATTTCTTTAGCAAATGGATTCCAGTTTTATGGAAAACCAAGAGTGATGTGTTGTGTAGATCATCTGTCAATGCAAAAATATTAATCCTTAAATATATAAAAAGCCGTTTGGCAAAGAGACTTAAAATTGACATGTAAACAGTTCCTTTTGGATGCGTGCTGTTCAACCTGATGTAACAAACAATAAGTGGAATAATCATCATGCTGCCAAGTCTCTGTGCACTGTTGCTTTCTCACACATGAACTTCAAAGTAAATGATTTTCAACAGATTACAGACGGGTGAACCAGGCATGTATCTGTATGTATCTAGCAAATGTGGTCCTCCAGTCCCAGTGCTAGTTAGCCGTGCAAGTTGGCATGTCTCATAAAAGGAAATAGACTAAAACTGTAGAAGGAGTAAGAGGACTGAAAATCCATTTGCCATAAAATAAGAAGACACAGAAAGTAAAAAAGTAATATAGAGTGGATTATCCCATAGAAAACAAAAAGTACTTTGTTAAATTGTCTCTATTGTAGGATGCAGTCTCTTTTGCCTGAGCACCTTTAGACCAGAGTTGATTTGTGCACGTCACAAATGCCTATGTAACGGTGCATGGGACTGTTGGTATGGCCTTGACGAAAGGAACTGCTTCTCGTGTGCCAGTAAGCTAGCCACCATGCGCAACTTTTTATTGAAATTTGTTCTTCACATTTTATTGATCCGCTATCAGCCCACCAAATCTTTGCACTAAAATCTATACTGCTCCTAATTTAAGAGAAAAAAGAGTTGTTCTTTGATATTTTATCCGGTAAAATTTAGTATACTTTAA
The DNA here is from genome assembly GCA_949752745.1 of Protula sp. h YS-2021. NCBI lineage: Eukaryota > Metazoa > Annelida > Polychaeta > Sabellida > Serpulidae > Protula > Protula sp. h YS-2021. The sequence goes on along the minus strand of OX457027.1, from coordinate 23,113,193 downwards.
TTATTCAAACAAATACCTAAATTTTCAATGTGTCCACTAAATATAATATGAGTTTGTGACTCGTAGGTTCAAACTGTGGCTAAATAACAGCGTAGCAAATATAATACTGAAGTTATCTACTACTTTTTATTAAATCAAATTGTTCAATTGAAAACAATCAGCTCCTTCATTTAAACCGGACTAGTTAAAAAATAAGAACAAAATTACGCCACGTATTGCATAAAGTCTATTAGCCATTTATCCACATAAACTGAATCACAGCAACATCATATTACCTTTCAATATATGCTTTGTCAATGAACGATTAGCTGAAGTTAAGAATCATCCCTCTTCGCTGTTTTTTAGAAACATATACTGTTAAGTTTTGCTTTTAAATGTTTTACTGGTTATCTTATTATTTGAACCATACATGAATGTGGCAAAATCCTGTATTGATTTAGTCTGAGGATTTTGTCTAATGTTCTGTTTGTTCGAGAACTCTTTCGAATAAATGTCTTATAGAAAATGAGCAGTACGAATTGCTTATAAATTCGATTGTTTTAATACTGACGATACGTAATATAAATAACAGGTTTTATAATAATATATAAGAATACAAGATACAAAATGTTTAGCGTAAGTGATATTGTATATTGTGCACAATATTACTTTTTCTCTTTGCTTTTTCTTTTATTGCACATAAATATTTACTAAGCATTGTAGAGCTATATCTCTGTCCCTACTATTCAGGTGACCAATGGTGCAAAGACAACGGCGCCTGTATTCCCAAATCCTGGATCTGTGATGGTTATCCGAATTGTATGGATGGATCTGATGAGCTGAATTGTACTTGTCAGTATCGCTGTACTTTATTTTCATCAGAGATATATTACATTTATCTGGGAACTTCCAAAGAAATACCTATTGTAGACATAATTTTGTTCGCCAATACCCACAATTCGATGGATATCATCTTCATAAAAGAAAATACAAACCTGGATTGGAGAAATTATTCTCTAAAATCACCTTTAAATGTCACATTCTCACTTAAAAACTTAGTTTCGTTTCCAAATGCATGGATTTTTGCAGGCCTTAGAGACGTTTGATGCACAAAGCAGTTATTTTAGTTATATCTAGTTATTTTATTAAATTTGCAATGTATTAGTTTGTTTTTGATTGAAGATTTATTACTTTAATCTCGAAGGGATATTGAAGTATTAAATTTATTTTGTAGAAGATCACTTTTATGCTTATTTGAATGTAATTTAAATGTGTTGACTTGAACAAGTGCACTATGTACAAGTCAAACACTTCTTTTCTTTAGATGGTAATTCTTGTACCGTTGATGATATCTGTGTGATGTAATTATACTTCTATTCTTTAGCCTTCGTTTTTGTAAATATATCTGTCTTTTTTGTAATATTATTACACGTTTTTTCTTTAGATGGACATTTTTCCTTGCAATTTCATTACCTTTGCTTACACGTGATGGATTTATAACAATGGTAGTGTACACATAGTTACATTTGAGGATTTGCCAAAATCCCCTAGCATATTTAATTTGTGCGAAAACTTTAGCTGCATGTGTTGCATGTTTTTTCTCGTTTTTTGAGTTTGTCCGTAGAACTAGTCAGAGGCCGTAAGGGCTAGGAAGACGAAATTTGGATATGATAAACTTCAATATGTCTATTTGATCCTCCTGTATTTATTTTCTTAAATTCGCTTAAATTTTCAATTGAAAAACGACAAAATAAATTTGCGTAACAGGCAGCAAGAAGCTGAGAGTAGTAGTTTAAACTGGCATGATATCAGCCTGGGTGTATTGATCGCCGTACTCTTAATGAAACCCATCACAGCATGCCCGTTAAAAGGCAGGCAAACGCTTTGCTTTCGTAGTCAAAGGAAATGTTATGCTATCAGCATAGGCGTACTGGTCGCCCGACTCTCCACAATGATAGCGATTACAGCATGTATGTGCAAGCTGAAGTTGGCTGCTGCGTTCGGGTTTTTTCCCAATTTCCGAAGAGTGATGAAATTTGGCTCACTGATAGAGGGTGATTAGACGCCGTAAAATCCACATTTTTTTAGCCATGACCTTAGAGAGCGATTGACATCCTCGGCCATGGTCAATGTGAAAAACCGGAAGTGGGCCATTATCTCGAAAACGGTTAGAGATTTTGAGCTTATTTTCTACCCTTTGGATCTAAAAGACGATATGTAAAAGGTTAAGAGTTCAGAATCGTATTTTTGTGACCCCGAAATGCAATTTTTGTTACTCGGTGGCGACAACGGTATTATTTTTATTATTGTTCTTTTCATCTAGGTGGTCACTATTGCAAAGATGATGGCACGTGTATTCTACAAGGCGATGTCTGTGACGGTTGGAGCAACTGCTCAGACTCGTCGGATGAACAAAACTGCACCTGTAAATATTCATAGATACTGCTTATAAGTATATGCATATTACTAAAATCGATTTTTTAGTAATTTTTGACTGAAATATTCGTAACATGTTCAATGAATCGCTCTAAAAATCACTTTCATCAAGTTTGAAATCAACATGCTACAAAAATTAATACATTCTTTGGGGCAGTCGAAGGGACACTGTATAAAATGTACGCGAGAATTCCATTTGTTTGTTTAAAAAAATTGAAATTAGAAAGTAAATTTAAACTTTTTTAAATTGCAAAAAGGTATTCCTGTCAGGTTCTGTATAGTATGTACGTATTATACACACAAGATATATCTTAAAAAGTGTTTGCGATGAATAATGTAAAATAATTGCTACCGGTGTTTTAATAACCAACTGATTTATTCCTCATTGTTGTGATGTCTCCTGCGCATATGATTCAAACAACAACATGTGATTAGCAGCAACAATAACAATTGCTTGAACACTTGGTTACATTTGCTACTTGGCAAGCAACTTTTTACATACATATGTTTTGCCATTTCGAACCGTTCGAGCGAGTCTTCTTACTTCAATGGAATCAGAAATTTCAAATTTTAATACTTCTCATTCTTTCGGGTCATGTGCTTGGCAGCTTACTTATGTTCTTACCTTTCTTGATATATGTATTAGACAGTGCGATTATTTACACTGATTACGGGTTATAAGAGCAGTATGACATAAATTACCCGTACAACTTATGAATGTTTTAATTTTCATGCTGTCGCTACTGCAATAGGCAGTATTTTAACCAATCACTAGTTGCACGGTACGTTATATCTATTCGATGCATTTTGCGATTCCTAAGTTTTTTTATATGTGTAAGAGTAATGGACCTTTAACCGCTAGTGAGCATTGTAAGCGCACTAGCACTGGCTAATACCAGTTTTTGGTGGTAAGTTGTCGTCTGCTAAGGGATGCTTTTCAAATCAAGATATGAGTGTTAAATACGGACGGTATCAGTTGCGTAAAGATAGATTCAAAGTTTTGGTTGATGAAGCATAATAACGAGCTTTTGAAATGCTGTCATCACGGCTTGCCACTGGACACATTTTTTGCAGGTGATGACAGTATGTTTCAATGTAGGGGTACTGGGGGCTGCATTCCAGAGTTCTTCCTCTGTGATGGTTCAAATGATTGCGAGGACGGCACGGATGAAATTGATTGTATTTGTAAGTTACAAATCTCTCTTTTTCCTCTTGTATGTCACATTATTATCGGAATAACTTCGTTCCATTATTATTTTCTACAAACAAGCATTCACAATATGTTTTCAATATTTTAATTTTTAATTTCGCAAAGATTACTAAAATCAACATCGGTTCACTGTTTGCATTACCTGCTACCTGCCTTAGAAGTCATGGCTATAACCGATGCAGATTTATTTTATATAATATCTGCAACATTACATTTACAAGGTGATGCTAAGGAGTTTCAATGCTCCACGGACGGAGTTTGTATTCCAGAGGAGGCAGTCTGTGATGGCTTTAACGACTGCAAAGATAGAAGCGACGAAGAACAAATGTGCACATGTAAGTCTTTATACTACCTCAAAATTCAAATGGTAACGATCATTTTATAATTTGCTCCATTGCCGTTGCACCTATAAACAAAAGGGTAGCATTTCTGCAATACTACAATAACAGTTCAATAGATCGATGTCTTTAAAGCAAATAGCGATACAACAAGCAACGTTATTGCACTTGGGTAAGGACTGCTAAGATTTTCGTGATGCATCAAGTCTGGTAGCTGTGTTGATTTATTTGCCAATATGGATTCACAATAGATATGACTTTGTAGGTACCGTTAATGAATTTAAGTGTCGTATTTTTGGAGGCTGTATTGTACAGGCGTTTGTGTGTAATGGCGCATATGACTGTAAGGATAGGTCAGATGAGTATAAATGTAGCTGTAAGTTATGCTGTTACTATTTTTCAAATGTTGTAAATTTTTTGTTTTGCAGAGAAATACTAAATTGTGGAATTTAATGGTTTGTTTCCTGAGAAAACAAATAACTTAATATTCTACAACGGTATAATTGCATACTTTAACAATGTAACAATTATGTTGGTGCTAGATCCTGAATTTTGTTTCCAGCTTTATATAGTATGCATACACAACAAAAATATGTATGTTTATGCATTCGTGATTTTCTTACACAACTAGAAATCAGATAGAAGCTCTAGGAGTTTTTGACTTTTGTGTTAGTGGATGGCATGACAAAAATGTTTCATACAATTTTCATATTTTAATAAGTAAAGTAATTCGGGTTAAAGGTTTGTTTCGAGTTTGGATCAGCATTGGTTCCACAGTTTTAATTTCCTTTATGATTTAGTAGACGGACTTCTATCAAAAGCTTCTTATTTTAATTCCTGTTAAAATACAACAACAACTTAGCGAAATGTTGTAATTTAAATCAAGAAAGTTTCTAATACTTATAAAGGTGAAGAGCTAGGGGAATTTGGGCACAAGTGTTCAGACGGTAAATGTATCAGTACTGCAAGTCTCTGTGACGGCAGAAAAGACTGCCGTGATGGTGGCGATGAATTATTCTGTGGTAAGTTGTGTCAGTGCTTTCATATTTCAAGTTTTGTACGTGTAGATAGTGTATTATGGTAACGTTACCAATATCACAATCAATTTAAAGTAAATGCGTTGTATCTTTTTATCGTCGTTTCTAACGTATCAGCTCAACATACTTGTACAGACATTTCAACACTTTTTTTCTTTTTTTTTTTGGTAGGGGTTGTGATGAGAGGGTAGGGTGTAACGGATAGGTGATTTGGTTAGAGCGTTGGTCTAACAGACTGATGGTCTCGTATGCAGGGGTAGTAAGTAGATAAAGGCAACGCAGTTAGTAGGTAAATGGTCTGGATCACCTGTCGTGGGATTCAAAATTATCGCCAGTTTGGACTTTAGGGTCTCCGTTCAAAAAATCCGTCTTCAATTAATATCTAATTATGTAACCATCACGTATTGTGTTCATTGGAACAGATGAACGCAACACAATATACCAGACTCCTTGGTCACAAGCTGCTGACAGAAACACGGAAGAAGATAGCCTGGCCGAAAAATTTTCCTCAGTATGTTGTTCTTAAAATTAGTGATATTAACACAACATATTCATCAATTGTGCAATTATGGTTATAGAATAAAATTTTTAAACAGCTTCCTTTTTGCGCAGTCACGTAATACAATGTTTATATTATGGTTTAACAATTGCAGTCTCTAATAAGATTCCCAGAGTCAGTGAGACGTAACTTAAGCCATCAAATTGATGAATTTATCCAGGGGTGCACATGGAATGGAAAGCACTGCAATTTCAAGTAAGCATTACGTCACTGCTCAATACGCAATAACTTACGTAATCATAGTCAGGAATATGCTATTGTCGTAACTTTCTTGATTTAGCATAATGCTGCTTATAAGTGTGAGCAACATAGTACCTTTTACAGTGGGTTACAGGGCAAGAACCTGATTCATGTAACGTTCCGAGATTAAGTTAAAATACTACACTTACATTTTTGTATGTATCGAATAGGCCACATAAGGCAACTACAATTTACTTTCATTGGTGGAGTCAATGAATCTGAGAAACATTTTTTCTATTTCAGAAGTTTCAACGAATTCCTTAACAAAAGGTACGGGAATTGCTACTCATTTAATTCCGGACTGTTTGCAAACACAGTGAACCAAACGCGTGCAGGCGAACGGTATGATAAGTATTTAGTTGCATAACTAACCTTTATCAATTTCTATTTATTTTTGGTCTTGCTATTAAACTACATACATTAGCAGCGCAACAAACTGCAGTTTTTTGTAAATAACAATTACTTATATATTACTAGCACACTTGTTTAAAATGGAAGACTCACACCATGAGTATGAGACTATCTAGCAGCTGTCTTAGCCAAGTTTTAATATGCCGTCAGTTAAAATTTCTCATATATAAATTATATAAAATTTTCACATTTGTAAAAGTAATGATCTAGTAGACTTTTGCTATAATGAAAGTCCTTGCTGCCCGGATTGTGTGTTCATATCCCATGAACTAATTGATATCTTTGCGGAAAGTGAGGAATGATATGAAATCACTTGATGCCTCCAAGTAAGAGAATTGGTGATTTTCATGCCGTCACCTACAAGAGATCTTGTTGTAAATGTCAAGTACGTATTCTTTCTTCATTCCTGAAATTATTCAGTGAATTTAATTTTGTTAAAACATGCTTTTTATACGATTTTCAGTGGTTTTGTATATAAACCAGGAGGAATATATACCATTTATAACACTTGAGTTTGGTGCCAGAGTTTATGTTCATTCTCAGCAGGAATATCCATTTATGGATGGCCAAAGCTTCATTGCGTATGCTGGCCAACTAACAACCGTGAAGTTGCACCACGTAAGTTGAATAACGCGTAGGTTAGCGTTGTGATACATTTTATTGCGTCGATGGAAAAATGTTTGCATCATTGATGGAAAAAAGGCTAGCAAATACCATCTCATCTTGCTGTACCTGTTTGAGATCAATGTACTTTGAATTTTCTAGGTCCATTTGAACCAGCTGGATTGTAATCAAATGCAGTCTGTAATTAGAGTAAATAACACCCTATTATATAAGCTTCTAAATTACGATTAGAGTACACCACACAACTACTCTGTAAACCCTAAGCATTGTATGGGATTTAGGTTAATTTAATATGTTGAATGCATATACAGTGTTTTTATTGTTGCAACACATGGCTTGAACACATTTACACATACAAAGAAGCACTTAACGCAATAACAATTTTGTTGTTGCTGCTATAAATTATAATATTATTCGTACTCTTTTGTGTATCATTTGTATTATTTACAGCCTTTTTAACATTGGCTCGATTAACTTATACTTTTGCAGAAAATAATCAACTTTGCCTATTTGGTACTCATGGAAGACTGTTAACATCTATTTATGCACCTTTTTAACACTTGACAAGCCTTTGGCTTGCAAGGGCTATATGAATTTGTGCGATCAGTCGTTCGTCTTTTTTTTCTACTTGACAGTTTTCCGATTTTTTGTGTCTTCTTCTCTGACATTATGGGCCCTAGGACCATGGAACTTGGGAACTAAGGAAGAGCTTGATCTGAACATGTGTATATCACTTTTTTATTTTCGTCTTCGATTTCATTTTCGTTGTTAAAACGCCATGTGAAAAGAGTGTATTTTTGCAAGTAAATGCGTAGCATTTAACCCACGTCACAGAACACAACGTTGCTCTGTGAGTTTTGTGCGAGCTCTCACTGCGTAAATAGATGACACGGTGTATGCCTGATCAGTCAATAAAACCTTGAATCAACAAAAACCAAACAATACTCGACCTATAAGACGTATTCAAGCTGTGTTGTTTAAGTATATTATTCAAGAAATTACCCATTGAAGGAAGTATTTTTGCGTTTAAATCTTTGTCAAGTGTTTAACATTTCGCTAGCAAAGTGAGGTTCTAGTTCGACATTGCAGAGGAACATGAAAGATGTAATAAAAATTTATGTTTAACTTATGCTGAATTGATTTTGATATGTCTTCTCAACTGCCGTTAATTTTAGGTAATCAGTCACAAGCTCGGCAAGCCCTTTAGTGATTGCACTAACGGAAAGGGTTTTGATCTTCTATACGGAAAGGAATATTCAGTGCCGGTAAGACAACTAATTATTAATAAGAATTTGATAATTATTAAATATGCAACTATCAAACGCAGGGCTTTTACTGCCCACTTTCTAAAGTTGACTCAATAATATGTAGTTATTATTGCAGTCAAATGATTAAAACACAAGCAAGATAAAAATCAATTGTGGTTAAACCATGTATTTTAAGTATCTGTTCCCACTTCTCACTACTTTCACACGTAAAGAAGTTTCTTTTTCTTCTTCCGATCCCGTTGCTAAGTGCCAAAGTATCAATATATGTAGAAGTAAAATACATTTAATCGCACAACACGAACAATTCTAAGTTGAGACCTTTCGATGGCTGCTTTAGGCTTCGAGAAACAACTCATTAAAGATTTAAGTCTCTGTGAAATCAAAATATGTATGTGTCAACTAAGCAATTTCAGAAAGATTTTGATACAACTATTAAAGGCCAGAAAGCGATTTATTAGACTTTTTACCCTTATGAGCTTTATATGATAATTTCTTTACCTCATCAGAATACATATAGCCTTATATTTTTACATATTTTTAATGGAAAAGGTATTTCTGACGATAAAGATGCATTGCTTGTCATATTATTTTACTTAATTCAACTTACAATTGAATTTTTGTTTAAATTCCTCCTTTCTGGTCACGAAATTCATTTCCCCCAAAAAATACAGAATGTCAGTTAAAAGTTTTTACCATTTTTTATACCAGTTATTTTCTATTTTGACACTTTTTGTTCACAGACCTGCATAGAATCATGTACACAATGGAAAGTTCTTGAATACTGCAAATGCGTAGATGACCCGATCGTGGTGAAAAACCGGTCCATTTGCTCAAGTGAAGCAGGTCAGGCCTTTACATCTATGTAAACTTAAAGAGTATTATATACTCTAAAAAGTAAGAAGTCAATTGTAAAAGCTAAGCTGATTAAAAGATGCACAAAGTGCAATGTATATATTCAAATACCCAGATTTTGCAAGGTGTATGAATAAATATTCAACACAAAACATATGCCATCTTTAATGCAAAGAAAGGTAGTTCTATATAATTATGGGTTGTATGAAGCAATCTAAGCTTAGTCGTTATAACGATGAAAAAGCAATAATAGAGTCTGTAATGATCTATGTATGAGAGCAAATAGAAATACTGAAAGGATATGCTGTTCAAATAGCTGAATGGTTGTGCAGAGTTTGTACGCATCTTAACAGGTTTTGGCAATAATAAACTCGACCTGGAAATATTGGGCTTTGTGTAAAGGGCAAAAATTTATTTCAGAAATAAGATGCATCCAAAAGATTCGATCTGATATTGGACGTGGATCAGAAGTTTGTCGCTGTCCTGATTTATGTGATGAAAAGAAATACCGATATTCCTATTCGTCATTGGAATGGCCTACTGATGCTCTAGGGGATGAACTTAAAGCGAGCTTTGCAAGTCGCAGTAAAGCGCTTAAAGCTTCCATGCAGAAAGAGAATGGGGTTCGTCGAAACCTTCTAAAATTAGACGTCTTTTACGAAAAACTCCAATACGATGTTGAAATAGAAAAAGAAACCTACCCGGTATTGAAACATTTTTGTTCTTTTTTTTAATCAGTTTAAATCTTTGTATTTAACTTAATTGCAAGAAACCTTAAAAGTACATATTAATAGAACAATATGAGATATATAAAGAAATTAAAGCAATAGCACATTGACTGCAACTGTCGATTCAATATAGATATTAAAAGATAATCGACATGCGAAACGCCTTGTTTTGGGAAACTTTTGTATTTTGTTCATGGCATACTTATCTTCAGTTCTATAAAATTAAAAGATCATCGAAATGCAAAAAACATTGTTTTGGGGCAACTTTTTCATTTAGTTCATGACGCACTTATCTTCAGTTCTATGTCAGCGTTACACAATAACATTTTACTGTGTTGATTGTGTTTAAGCTGTCAAGACTGTTGGGTGATGTTGGAGGACAACTTGGTTTATGGATTGGTATAAGTGTGGTATCAATTATTGAGGTAAATCTGCTTTTACTATTCTTACAGCTCGTGATAACAACACTTACATAAAGGAGCCGCACATAGCTGAACTAAAAGATGTACCGATAAAATGGCAAACAAGCTTCTTCACAACAACGAAATCTAATTTCTCACAATTGGGATTATTTTTCATTTTCTCACACAATATCCGTTTTGTGTTTATGAACGTCAAAAATGTATACATTACTGCATGTTACGCTGTAAATAGTTTTTTAATAGCAAAAGGTAAGACTTTTTAATTTGGACATCATAAGTAGGTTTTAAATGGAAAAGCTGTAATAATAGGTATTTGCGCACTTTGTTCTGGCAAAGAATTGCTCAAAAGAAGTTTACCTTTTTCCTTTGTCGCCACAGTTTGAGGGAAAAGCATTTATTGCATATTCAGTACTTTTATTTTATACTTGCTAAAACTTGTTTCTAAAAAGGCTTTATCTGCTTTTATTGTTCTGTTGGAAAAAAATGGCTGAAAGTGATAAGAAGCATGGCATATTTTTCCTTTAATTATCTTTTGCAGTTGCTTGAGCTACTGTGTAACATTATTGGATATTCCTTCAAAAGCGTCGATCGCAAGCGCAGGGCCTCGACCTGTGAAAAACGCGGTATGCTTCATGCCACAGATCCCGCAGAAACTATGTCAGAGCTGGTACCTCAGAAAGCACAAAGTCCGCTGTTAGTACGAATGCAGATGCAGCAACAAAACGCGGCTGCTTCTCAGGATGACCGTAACATAAATCACACCATTACTAGGTATATATTTTGAGCAATTAAATTTGTAGTTATACTTTTATTTTCTGCAAAACAACACGCTGATTCCTTGTCCTCGATGGGACAGTGATCAGTTGTCGATGGACTAATAAAATATTCCGCTTGAGACACCTAAACTTTGAAAAGTAAAAGTCATGTTATGTCAGGTTGTGTTTTTGCTTGTAGCGAAATTTATATTTAACCAATTTATTATTTTACAATTTTTGACAGATTTTAATTGGAAGTGAAACACAAACACTGGTGGTAATCTTAACGGAACTCACTCAAAATGCCACAGATAGCTACAGTTGCATTGATATCTATACATTTTGTTCTTGCAGTTTTCGGTATTGAACAGAGCTATGGAAAGCTCTGTTTATAAAACTCAGTGGTAAAATGTACTTAAAATATTTCTAAGTGATAGCGTGTTCAAGTATGACAGTGTTACGTTTCGTAAGTATTAACACTGTTTAAAATAAGCAGAGACCATCTTTCATAATCTGTTTCTGTCGGTTTGTAGTTCTTTTATAGATATTGAAATGAGGCATTGTATAGCGGTTACACCTATATAAGAGTTACATGTACTTTTGAGAAAACTGTCTACCTTAATCTATGCATTTTGAAATGTCATTTTGTCCGAGATATTCAGCAAAGTAGCTGTGCAGACTCTTTATTTAAAGAGCTTGTAAATGGGCCACAGAGTTGCACATTGTTGTTTATTTTCACAATGCTAGAGAAAAATCGACGTTACTTCCGGTGAAACTATTTATAGTTTGATGGTTTGATAATTATTATTATTATTATTATTATTATCATTATTATTATTCGATATAAATATTGTTAATAATTTATGTCTCTTGATATTTCTATAGCAAAATAATTTGCATGAACTGATGTGTTATTATATTGGCATAGCAAAGGAATATGATAATTTGACAGTAATACAATTGCATTAATAATACCTTCATGTATGTAATTTTTTTCTACAAGTTGTGTTATTACGTTGGATTGTTTTAAAAATTTAAAACCAAAACGTCAGCAATGCAAAGTTATTGGCCATGTTATAGAAAGGGATTAGATGATTTAATTATGACCATAAATGTGCAGCAAGCTATCTTGAGCATTTTTATTAGTTGTTTAACTTCACCATTTTTTTGATGTTTTGAAGTTGTGTCTTTGGTTTTGAAACTTCATTATTATTATTATTTTATTTATAAAATTGTGCTATCTCTAGGTCTAAATGTCCATCTCAAATATAATTCACCTGTGTGATAATTACGTAAAACTAAGTCAAAACAGTTAAATTTAATTTCTCTCTCGTCCTTGGAGCAACATATTTCTAATAACACCCTGTAAATCTTTCTAAGCGAATGTAAATACATTAAAAACATTGATAATAGATTGACTTAGTTTATCGTCTTTTATGTCATCTTTCAAACAGCTTATAGCAAATATGTATTTAATTATTTTAATATTTTAATATATTATTGTGCAATATCTATGAAGTCGATTCCATGAATATTTTTAAAGGTATGTAGGCAACAACTTGGGCACACCTGAAATTTTCATAGCTTTCGGCCTTCGTTCGCTTTATTTACGATTCATGATTTAGAATTTTTTTAATCTATTCTGAACTTTGGCGCCAGTTTTAACTTCTACAATTTTAATCTTTGACCATAAAAATGTAAAAACATGATAACCTTGATTTATTACATTTGGCAATAGAACAAGATGTTGGTTTACAGCAACCATGAATTGAATGGTTTCCACATCCAGACAATGAAGGACTCCGAGTGCAAAATGTAAACACATTTGTGAATTTTACCATCAAAGTCTACGAATGGACGTCAGAGCTGCTCCGGACAGGCAAATTGAAAATGAATATTTGAAATATGTAGAATAAGATCTTAAAAATGTTTTTCTTTGTCAGTTCAACTATTTTCCTTGCCTCAGTTAAGATTTTACGAACACAATTTGTTGGCAAATTGCAAAAAAGTGGTTGCCAGGTGGACATGTGCATGAAAATCCTAGGAGGCGGCAAGTGTTTAAGAACCACTAATTCCACAGTACAATTACACTCTTGTGGGTTTATTCAGTTCACGAATTTGAGAAATTTGATAGCTATAAGTAATCATATGTACAGATTTACAATTTGATTTATCAACGCTTAGTTTTGAGTATGGCGAAGTAGTTAATGTAGAGTAGTTTACATATTAAGTTATGCATAGATTGAAATAAAATGCATTTTCAATTTTGCTTTGGAGGAGGCTAGATTTGGTAGATATTTAAGGTCTTGGGGTAAGAAATTCCAAAGATTAACTCCTCTAATACTTATACAATGTTTTTACGGTTAGTTCTTGAATACAACACCAAAAAGTTTACCTGTTGCCTTGTTGCCCGCTCACTGTTTACGATCTTGAACAACCATTGGACTGCATGGTAGGGCACATAGATATGCCTTGAAAATAATAATCAGAGTTTTGAAATTTACAATATCATAACATTTTAGAAGCAAAGAATTATAATATACCGTATTAGAATGTTCATACAGTCCCACATCATTTACAATTTTCAAGGCTCGTTTATGCAATCCGTAATCCGTAAATAGATTTAGTATTTGTAGCGTAAGTGTTTCCCCAGATCTCTGCACAATATGACAAATATGGAAGAAATAGAGAACAATATATCAAAAGAAGAGCATCAGCGTTGACCACATAGCGTAATTTATAATTTATACATAATTGCAACACACTTAGCTAATTTCGCCCTGACTTTACTAATTTGTTCTTTCCAGTTTTCATCTATAATCACTCCGAGAAATTTAGTTGACTGAACCTGGGATATTTTTCCCTACCTATGGAGATAATCAGGTTCTTGTTTGATTTACAGTGACTAAATACAATCAAATTAGTTTTGGAAACATTCAAAGAAAGCTTGTTCAAATGGAACCACCTATTTACTTTTAACAATTCACCACTTATAACCTCATACATATGCTTAGCGTCATTACCTGTATAAAAAAATTAGTGTCATCTTCGAATACTATAAATTTTAAGACTTTTGAAACATTTATGATATCATTAATATAAATAATAAATAATTTTTGTCCTAAAATGGAACCTTGGGGTACCCCACACAGAACTTGCAACATACTAGAAATAGGTTCTTCAATTTGAACATACTGTTGACTATGGGAGAGATAGCTTTTTAACCAGTTATTTGCGATACTTCTAATACCATAAAATTTTAACTTTTGTAGCAGTAAACCATGATCTATAGTAGCAAACGCTTTTTTTAAATCTATAAATACTCCTATAGTGGTTAACGTTTTATCGGTTCCAGATGTTAACTCCTCTAAAAGTTTTAACAATGCCAAAGAGGTTGATCTTCCCGTACGAAATCCATATTAATTATCAGTTAATATTTCAAACTTTTCAACAAACTTGTTCTACCTAGTTTCAAACAGTTTTCCAGAATCTTCGAAAATTGAGACAATAGCGACACGGGCCCATAATTTGTGAAAGCACTTTTATCACCAAATTTTTACAGCGGTGAGACATCAGCTATTTTCATTAGGTCAGGAAAAGTACCACTCTTGAATGATAGGTTACATATAAATAAGCATGGTTGAATAATTGTAGGCAATGTCATCACTGCCTTTAGATACTTTGCTTTGAAACGCATTTACAACCTCTAATATTGCTTTTTCGTCAACACCAGCCAAAACATCGTGTTGTTATTTCTGACCCCCAAGTAATGAAAAATGTTTCCACCTTCAACGTAATCTATTCGTTTTGCTAATTTTGGTCCGATGTTAACAAAAAATTTATGAAATCCATTCACGATATCGTTTCTACTAGTGACCTCATTAGCATCTGGACCTTTAAATACATCGAGATAAATACCACTTTCTTGTTTGCGCTTAAGTACATTATTTATTATTTAGTTCAGCCAGGGTTTATGGAGACTGCTCAAACAATACGTCACTTTTCTTCGAGGACAATTTTTATCATACAATAACTTAAATTTATCCAAAAAACTGTCCTAGACCATATTCACATCTGAACAGGAAACAACAGCACACCAGTCACAACCAGGGAGATCAAGTTTTAAAGCATCTAAAGCTTCGTTACTTAGATTTCTTACATATATGGTTTTTTTTTGTTTTAGTCTGTTTTATACCGCGATATTCACAAAAACTAAATATTCCTAAATGATCACTAATATCGCTTATAAGAAGACCACTTGTACATTTAAAATCAATAACGTTTGAGAAAATATTATCTATAAGCGATGGTGAATCACATGTTATTCGTGTCGGCTTGTTAATTAATGGGAATAAACCATGGCTGTAAAGCAGATCAGTAAAACTCTGAGTACCCGGATGACTGTCGCTGTTAAGAAGGTTGATATTAAAGTCCCCACACAGAAAAATGGATTTTTCCGTAAAACTTCCAAAAAGTTTACCTAAATAATCGTTACATTTATCAATATCTGAGCCGGGAGTTCTGCATAAACACGAAACAACAATATTTTTGTTTGTGTTTGAAGGGATGCTTCTTATTTTTTATATACACGAAAAGAAAGCTTTGAACGTTTTAGCAAAATGAGTTTTTAAACATTCATTACTAGCCTCAAAATAAAAGCGCTTTCGCTCACACATTCAGGCATTCGAACTGCTTACTGAGAAAGGCAAATACCTTGAAAACTGGCCGCCATTTTCAAATTTGTCTTGTCTACAAGGATGGAGTTGGGGATGGGGAGGAACACGGGCGCTACTGGTCTCACACGCGCTTCCCAAAACAATTAACATGTTGCCGTTTAGGCTACCTGCGTTTCCAATAAAATCGAAGAGTCAGCTGGTAATTTGTGAGGCCCGATTCAGTCCTCGAAGAGTTCCAGTTTTGTTAAAAAAAAGGGGGGAGCTATTTTTATTCAGCACTCCGTGCACTTCTCCATGTATCTCCGTGGCTCTTTTGGAACTGCTGTTGTTATTTTTTACAATCAAAGTCGTGCCTGTTCTCACATATCATTAATTTAGTATAACAGAATGTTCTTAGATTTTATTTAAAACTGCGCGTTTCGGATTTGAAATTTACAAGAGTATTTTTTTGCAGTGGTACAGTAAAACCTGCCTGCAGCGGACAACGAGGGGACTGGCTGTTTTCGTCCGGTATATAGGGGTGTCCGGTGTTTCAAGGGTCATGTAAACCAATGGAGAAAAACGGGACTGAGAATTCTCGTCTAGTATTGGCAGTTGTCCGGTATTTCAGGGTTTGTCCAGAATGAGGTATTACTGTATTTCTCCAACTTGGGACTCCTTCTCCAAGGAAGGGAAAATTTCGAAGGAATTCTTTTTTGGTGAGAGCAATGTCCCCGCGTTCTAACCCTGCCGGGACTTGTTCTCATAAAAGGCAGTGATTGGGCAAAAAGCCATAAATTCCTGATCTTTATAGTCGGGGTTACTCAAACTGGTGACCATGCAAACATACACTTGCTTTGAGGAGTGTTGTGCATGTGTGTATTAGTGCCAGCTTTGATTCCACATTTTGTTGAATGCGAAGAAAAATGGCACACCGGGCAGACTTCTGTTGGCCTTTAAGTTAGCTCCTGCCTCGCTTCTCCGCTTGTTTTAGGCAAGCGCTAAAAGAAATGCTACTAAGTGCCCCCACCTCCTCAAAAGAACCAAAACAGTGTATTGTGCAGCCCGGGAAACACTCATTGCTTTATTTCTTTACCCTCACGCTCCATCGAAATTAAAAAGAATATCTGTAATACTAGATCAGTCTGATTTTCAATAATGGCGATTCTTCGTATCTTGCTTTGGATTTTAAGTTTAAAATCAATATGCATTTCATTCAGAAATGTCTTGAAATCTCGAAAAAATATGACCTGGCCTAAATGATGCAGTAAATGTGCCGTCGTCGATTCAAAGTGCGACGTAGGCCAAACCAAATCGCAATTGTAATTCAGTTGTCATTGGTCGCGACAAAAAAGTACGGCTAATCAATGTTGTATGTTAGTCACAAGCAAACCGCAATTTTCCAGTCAACGTCTTTGATCCAAAGGTGAATAGAGGCCTAATATGTTACGTTGATGAGACGTTGTTTTGGGCGTCATCACATATCTAACCAATGTCTTTGAGGTCCCTAACTCGATTCTCAACCTAATCATGTCAGCTCTTTAAGAAATTGGGCCAAAATGAGGATCTAAATTGCCGGAATTCATGCACAGTCAAGCATAGGCTATATTTTCTATACTGACAGTTCTACTGAGAGTAATTTGTCGTCCAGAATGATGTTAAGATGAAAGTCATCAAAAATTAATCCTCACCAGGTATTTCTATGGGGACATTTTTCATCACGTAAAAAGCTCCTGTGCAAAAAATATACGTCAGTTGTTTGCCCTTTTGAGGTCTGTTGTAAAAGCAAGATGTCTTAAAAGTTTCATCCAAATCAGCTATGGCTGTCATAGCATGTAGGGATTACCAACAAACACACGGGCGGACGATTAGATGGACGGACAAAGACGCCGACAAAATCAACATGTCTCCCGCTATGCGGGGTAGATATAAGAAGAGAATGTCCAGATTTGAAAAATATTCATGAAAATTTACTTCTTACATATCCTGCGTTACTGGATGATCCAAGGGTAGGATACCTTGACAGAGATGTGACTATGACACTGGATAGACGTCGTACCCGACGTAGCACTAACGTCGGGTTTTGCTTGTTTATTTCATTCGAAACAACTCCTACCTTTCCACGTTGGATAGATGGCGACTATTCGGTCTCTAATCAACTTTGCGGATAGGTTAAAATGGACCTCAAAACAACATCTATTGTCCGACGTTGTCGGGTAAAGTAATCTTGTGTAGATTTTGGGAAATATTAATCTTGAATAGCCACCTTGACATCTAGAGTCATAGTGTAGTGTCCGCTACGTCACAGCACCCAACCTTTGGATCAACCGGTTATGTAGCAAATCGATTGTCATGACTATTTTTCAAGGCTAGGTGGGATAAACTTGCGCGCTGGCAAAGTCCTCGTTTTGGCTTATTTTCGAAGTGACCAGTCATAGGTACTATTTTGTGTAATCGATGATACAAGGAGGTTGGCTTGGTTGTGAGCCTGACCTCTATACAGCGTCGATTTTTCTGAAAGTATCCAACGTCAATTTTCCAACGTTCATAAACGTTAACCAAATAAAATGATTAGACAATTCAGAAAATTTTGTTGTGGTCGCGACCAAAGCAACGTCTAAACTACGTTACCTACCCAAAGTCTGTTCAACGTTAGATCAATCGCAAACAAAGGACCAACATTTTAAGTGTGTGGTTTGGTCTATCGGCGTGGTAGCCTCCAATCGACGTTGGATCGACATAGAAATGTTTACTAGGTCTCTTGCCTGGCATAACGCCAGAGGACAAAATGTCCTCTGAGAGAAGAATCCCAGTTGGAAAGTAGGACCTTTTGTCTGGGTGGTTATCGGTAGAAAATTATGGGCACCATTTTTCTTAAATTGCTTCATTAAGATCACATAAAATGTCCAAATTTAAATTAATTCTGTGCTTGATAAGAATTACCGCATGATTTTATGTACGAAAAGCAAACGGGAAAATGATGTGACGTGAGTGTGACGTAATGATGTTGACATCAATAATTCATTTTTCATCTCCTAAATTTAATTAAAATACAATTATTTATATAATAATAATACAATTAATTATAGCAAAATACAAATTAATGAGATCTACATTGATGCAATGATATATTTAATTAACCATTGACAAGTCTTTGACTTGGTCAAGGCTTTTATGAATTTGTGTGGGTTGCCGTTGGTGCTTTTTTCTTATGGGCGTTACGCGAGCTCTGCCTGCATAGAGAAAAGTGCTAGTCCGTTCAATCAATAAACCGTTGAGTCAACATACCCAATCAGATGTACACGGTTTATAAGCTGAATTCAAGCTGTGATATTTGCTAATATATCAATGGCATGACAATTTCATTAGAAAAAAACTTCTCCAAACAAAAACAATTGGCATACTACTAAATCCAAATACTAATAAGAGGGTGGGGGAGGGAGAAGCTTGCAAGTCATCGAGGAGCGCAAAATGAGTTTTGCTTTTTAACTTTTAATGTTTGTCAAGTGTTGAAGAATTCGCTTGAGAAATGCGGTTCTAGTTATATTTTAAATGAAAAATTAGCATTAAATGTCAAAATGACATTCCACAAAAATAGCTTAATTTCTATGCTTGATCAAAACGTATCAAAAGAGTTCGTGTGCACTGAGCAAAAATGAAATGAAAAGCCGAATGACGAAAAGTGTGATGCAAGTTTATACACTACAACTTAATTTTGTCAGTAGATATGTCAACCTGTAAAGTGCCTATGCAAACTCTCCGCCACACCACACCACCACCAATTTCATAACAGACACTTACAGAATTGCTTGCAACTGTAAGGATGCCTTCTTTACTTTTTAAGACATACACACAGTGGAACCCTGGAAATAAGACGGTCACGGTCATTGTGACTGAACTAAGGCAGTTCGACTTCAGCTTTGTCATATTTACATCGGGTGTGGAAGGGGGGTCACATACATGCTGGAAACCCCTGGTGTTCATTTTGAAAGAATAGCCCCCTTTTTAACCAAACGCTGAAAGAACCCCCGTTTTATGGGAAATGCGGGGTACTGAATTAAGATTACACTCCCTCATCTTTAATGACAGTGGCCCGCTGCGAAGGAACTCGTCTGGCTCCAAAATTTCCATCTATACTGACCCAAAAAAGACGTATAGCCGAATAATTTTTTTATTTTTTAAAATAAAGTTTTCATATTTGCACAACTGATTTATTAGGTCATGTTTATGTGTATGCCACTTTTTTGTGAAATCATTACAATACCCAGGCAGATGCGAAACAATGTGATTGTTACCACAGGTACTGCCTTATCGTGTTCATGTTGGGGTGTAAGTACTGTTTTTGACTCGTACAGTTTGCTGAAAGAAGACCTATGTTTTAACAATTGACAATTTTGTTCCAAAAACACGGATAAAAATACCATGGCTCTCTGAAACAGAAAGGGAACAGCAATAGGCATGTTGAGTGTCGGGGCATCCAAGAGAGAGGTGGCCAGACGCTTTGGTGCACTCGAGCAACGATTAATCATTTACGACGGCGCTATAGAGAGACCGGAAGCACTCGGAATAGACCGCGTAACGGGCGACCTCGTGTAACGACCGGTCGACAAGATCGAAGAATTCGCTTACAGCATCTGCGCGACCGCTTTCGCACTGCCCTTATGACTGCGAACGACACCCCTGGCACTCACAACCCACGCATATCCAGCCAAACGGTAATTAATCGCCTCCGCGAGTATGGAATTCAATGTCGCCGGCCACTGCTTCGTATCGAGTACAACGCCCACCGACGTCAAAATAGCATTCACTGGGGGCCGCAATCATAGCCAAGGAGCATGGAGACACCGCAACTGGCAACGTGTGATATTCAGTGATGAATCTCGATATCAACTGTATCGTGCAGACGGTCGTGCACTATTATACAGACGTGTTGGAGAACGTTACACTACATCCTGCGTGCGACAAGTGGATCGGTTTGGTAGTGGCTCCGTTAAAGTATGGGGCGCAATACGCTTTGGCTGGCGTTCGCAGCTCCTCGTTATTGATGGTAACCCGACGGCTAATCGCTACATTGACGCCGTATTAAGTGCGCCATTTTATGCACGATAATGCACGTCCGCACGTCGCTCATGTGTGCCAGCAGTAGCTTATGACAAACAACGTTCAGCTGCTTCCATGGCCAACATATTCACTGGACCTTAATCCTATTGAACATTTATGGGCCGGACAACCACCACCGCGAAATCAAACAGAACTCCGCCAGGCACTTATTGAGGAGTGGCATCGTTATCCCCAATGGAAGATCAACGCATTGGTAGCGTCAGTGCCCAGGAGAATCCAAGCTATGCTCAATGCTAATGGTGGACATACGCGATATTGAGAAAAGGAAACGTGGTGTTGTTCGTGTAAATGAAAATTGACACCCGTGTGATAATCAAGATGCTGTGATTGCGCACTTAACTAATCGAATTCATTGTTTCCAATGGTAAGCTACAGAACTGATGTTGAACTTTAATATGTGAAACATTTATTTGGATTGATTGAGTAGTTTCAGAAATAATTGAGTTAAAAATTACTGGATACTTTCTTTTTTGGGTCAGTATATCTCCGCGGTTTTTGGACACGCCTGGCAACACATGATGCAAAGTGCCCCACACACGGGGATTTGCTAAAGCATATTTTTAAATTCACATAGCTCCTGGATTATCAAATTATTTAATATTAAAACATATTCATACTGTTCATCGAATTTTATCTAACTTCAGGGAGTTTTCTCTTATGATTATCATAAACGCAGCAAAAATTAACTTAAGCTGACAAGTTAAAAATTTTGTTACATGAGTAAAACCACCCAAGGTTATCTTGTTTTTCAACTGATCAATAAAATCACAAACAAATATTCCAAGAGATATAAATGGCTTGGTTGGTCAAGACAGATTTTTAAAAATTTCCAAATTACTCATGGTTGTAGTCTAACAATAGATGTTGTAAAATTTCCCAGTCTAAAAACAGATGTTGTAAAATTTTACCAGTCTAGAAATAGATGTTGTAAAATTTCCCAGTCTAAAAATAGATGTTGTAAAATTTCCCAGTCTAAAAATAAATGCTGTAAAATTTCCAAGTCTAAAAATAGATGTAAAATTTTCCAGGTATAAAACTAGATGTTGTAAAATTTTCCATGTCTAAAAATAGGTGTTAAATGTTCCATGTCTAAAAATAGGTGTTAAATTTACCATGTCTAAAAATAGATGCAAAATTTTCCATGTCCAAAAAAATAGATGTTGTAAAATTTTTTATGTCTAAAAAGAGATGTAAAATTTTCCATGTCTAAAAGTAGATGTAAAATTTTCCATAGGTTTATCCGCCTAGGGGGTCCTCACGTAGTATGGTCCAGCGGTAAGGGTTGCGCCGCCTAGGGGAGAGTCTGACGTCATTATGACGTCACATGTCTAAATATAGATGTTGTAAAATTTCCCCGTCTAAAAATAGATGTATGGTCTAAGGTTAGGGTTACGCCGCCTGGGGGGGGGGGGGGGGGGGGGGTTGGTCACGTGAATGATGGCTGCATTATGACGTCACAATGTGGTCTAGAACACCCATTTTCCTACTACTCAAGTATCCCTTCCCGGTATCGTATGATCTGCTAACCCGGAATTTTTAATGCACATAGCTCCGGGTTTATTTAATTATTTGGTTCTAAAACATTAAGATTACATGCCGAAAATTTAACACACGAGTAAAATTTCCCAATGTCAACAGATAAAGGTTCGGCGAAGATCGAGGACTGATTCATGGCAAGATATCTATCAACTGACTAATAAAATCACAAGCAAACATTCCGACAGATTTAAAGTGCTCGTGCTCTTCAGTGTTTGTTGTCATTGTATGACACTCTAAACAAAAATTCACAAAAGAAGGAATACAAAACTAATTTGAAAATCAGCATATAATGCTTCGTAAGTGGTTGAGGGAAAGAATTGCGCAATTCAATAATCCCATAGGCGATTGTAAACCAGGGCATTTTAAATTTTCAAAAAATGCAGCGAAAACGAAACTTATTTATCTTTTTATCTTGGTTTAAAAAGTTACGATCAATGAAACCAATGAGTCAAATAAAACATATGTAAGAAGTCATATGTCAATATTCGCGAGTGAATCATCACATTGCTTTTAAGACGTCGCTCACTCTGTCTCTGTTCACCTCTTCACTTCAGGCGCTATTTTCTTCCTCAAACTGCCACAAACCTGGGCATTAACAATAACCGTAATACAATAAAAGAACACGTAGTATAAAAAATTTTATGTTTAAGCAATCACATGAACCATGTAAAAGTTTATCATGTACATATTAACTTTTTTCTTACATTATGTAAATAACCACATTTCATTCATAAAATACCCAGGGGACTTCGCAACAGTAAACTATTCATCTTGCTTACGTTGGTTATATGTGGATTGTATTGGTATTTGCTTTGCACAGCGGCTTAATCGTTGACGATGGTAGAAATTATTGATCAGGCCAGAAAAATGTATCCTTGTTTTTTCTACTACTTCATCGTCTTCGTTAAGGATACTTTTTTTTCTTTTTTTTCTTTTTTTTTGGAATTGGTTCCGAAGTTTATTTTTCAGACACCTCCTGTCCATCGAAAATTCTTATCATTTTATTTATGAATACGTTTGGTCATTACAGATAAATGGCCTTTCGCAACATATCAATGTGTTTCCTGGGAACAGGCCGAACCCCCCCCCCCCCCGGCCGAAACCCCCCGGCCCTAACCCCCCAGTCAAAACCCCCCGACTAAAACTCCCGGCGGTTTTACCCCCCTGAGACCCAAAACCCCCCGTTCTCAAAGAGAGTTTAATGTTTAATGTGTAATGATAATTTGTTCTGAGTAGGGGAAAAGTGGGGGTTCTAAAACAGGAAGTGACGTCATAATGACGTCATGAGGTGTTTTAGAAGCCCCATGGGGTTTCTAAAACAGTGACGTCATATTGACGTCATATTGACGTGATATTGACGTCATATGGACGTCATATGGTTGTCATATGGACGTCATATGAACGTCACATGAACGTCATAATGACGTGAGGAGTTGTTTTAGAAGCCCCATGGGGTTTCTAAAACAGTGACGTCATTATGACGTGTTATGGACGTGTTATGGAGGTGATATGGAGGTCATATGGAGGTGATATGGAGGTGATATGGAGGTCATATGAACGTCATATGAACGTCATATGAACGTCATATGAACGTCATAATGACGTAATATGGAGAGTGGGCGGCCATTCAAACAACCATTCAAACGGGTGACCATTTTTTTTTAAAGCATTTCCCACACTCTCATGCATACACATACATACTAACACCATGACACGATTAGCGCTTATTTCAGTATCAGTGGTGGGCTCTTAAAAGAGCCAGGAGATGTTAGTTTTTCTCCTGCTGCTGCCGGTCCCGGTTTAAAAGAATGTCACAATGTCCTGCACTGGCCTACTGCAATGTGTGAGCTGTTGCCCGTTGAACAAAAAGTGGTCCCCTCGCATGCCGCAGGTAAAGCACCTCACAGAGTAGCGGTCATTTAGCGCCAGCAGTTGAGTCCAGTGCGCCGCGCAGACCAGGCACATTTGATGGTTGCACTCAGACAGCACCCGGTCTGGGGAGATCATACACCCACATCCTGGGCAAATATCCAAGTCTTGCTGGAGGAAGAATCTCCCCCAGGCCGGGTACTCTTCTTCTTCCATCCGCGAAGGTTTTGACTCCCCTAGCATCATCGTTCTAAAGAACGCTTCATCATAGTGACCAGCCTCTATATCTCTGAGCCTCTTTCCAATCGTGACTTGACGGTTGTACAGGACGGGCACGCACATGATGGATCCATGAACCGGGTCTGGCAGCAGCTGGAAGAAGTAGACTCTTTCTGGCGGTGTCTGTGGCTGTGTGACAGGCAGGTGAAGTTCTCTAACTTCAGCAATGGTGCGAGCATCATGTAACCCGAAGAAGCACTCCATGTTGACGGAAGCGAGTGTGAGCCCAAACTGAAATGAGCATGGGTTATATACCACCTGAAGTCAGGATCGGACCCCCCCCCATGCAGTCGCCCTAAAGTCAGGACCCCCCCCCCCCCTAGCCGACCTAAACTCAGGACCCCCCCCCCCCCCGGGATAGCACGAAATACTTGCATTAAGTAAGGACCCCCCCCCCCCATCAGCATATAATGCGAGGATGTTCGCTAGTAGTATATAAAGGTGGGTTACAGCTGCATTATCCAACACAAGCAGCAAGATGTCAACAAGTCGTAAAATCACAGTGATGCGAAACGGCAAGGCAGTGACGCTAACGACTGAGTGTTATAAGTGTTGGGTATGGTTGGAGTACCCAGGTCAACCACACAACTGCCCGGTGCACCACAATGCACCACGACATTACTGCTGCAAAACTTGCGGTGGACTGCTCTGGTACAAGTTTACTGCGAGATTGCCAGGACCGCAGCCATGCACGGACTGCTGGTGGTGTGGAGCGACACTAAAAAACTTTGGCTACTATAACCGTCATCCGTTCAAGTGCTCGCGACGACCGTTCTCCATGGAACAGTTTTACAGATACCAGTGCGACTGTGGCAATCCGACTTGCTGGTGAAGCGTCAAATTACTAACATCTTTCGGCCCTTTTAAGGGCCATCCTCTGTTATGAAATGAAAACGCAAATTCTGTCTATGTATGAATGTGTATAAAAGGGAGATGTTTGAGATTACATTTCAGCATTTTAGTTTCAGCAGTTGACGTAACAACAACTAGCTAAGATGGAACGTGAAGAGCATGGGAAAGGAGCAAAGAGACAAAAGATGGAAGAAGATGACATTTGGCCATACGGTCCAGTTCAGTGTGGGGAATGTAATGTGGAATTTCCATCTATGGATACTTTTGAAGCACATACATGCAAAGCTGAGATGAAAACTTTAGTGAAACATGAAGGGAAAGGAGCAAAGAGACAAAAGATGGAAGAAGATGACATTTGGCCATACGGTCCAGTCCAGTGTGGGGAATGTAATGTGGAATTTCCATCTATGGATACTTTTGAAGCACATACATGCAAAGCTGAGATGAAAACTTTAGTGAAACATGAAGGGAAAGGAGCAAAGAGACAAAAGATGGAAGAAGATGACATTTGGCCATACGGTCCAGTCCAGTGTGCGGAATGCAATGAAGAGTTTCCATCTATGGATACTTTTGAGGCACATGCATGTAAACCAGCTGAGATGGAAAATGTGTCTCAAGAACATGTTTCAAAGAAACAAAAGACAGGACAAGTAGGGAGAGGTAGAAGGGTTAGTCTTGGTGAAAACGCGCAGGAAAAACGGTTTGAGCCCGAGGATGGATCGGATTTACTGCTTGAAATGCGACAGCAAGAGAACCGTATCAAGACACATTTGTTGGAGACCTTAAGCCATGGAATGAAATGGTACATTGTCGTACACGCACGTTTCAAGAAACTGACAGCAAATGATGAAGGTGTTATGGTAGAACAAGTGGATAATGCATTTATCAGCAGTCCAACATATGCAGCATACAATCCAGCAGATATTGAGCAGGACCTGCCAGAAGCCTATAAAGAATTATTTACCAAGTTTGACGAACATGAGCGACAAGGCTCTGGCTGGGTATTGGATAACATACTGTACATTGAAGTACATACAGCTACGTTGGTTCCTCTAGAAGCGAGCAGTTTTATTCCACTACCGAAGAAAGTGAAGAAAACAAAGGGTGTGATAAACATTAAGAATGATGATGATAACAAGTGTTTCTTATGGTCAGTATTGGCTTACCTTCACCCTCATGACAACAACCCAAATCGCGTGAATCATTACAAACCATTTGAGAAGGAATTAAAGGTAGAGGGTATGACATTTCCGACACCAATTACTGACATTCCAAAGTTTGAAAAGGAGAACGATGTAGCCATCAACGTGTTTGGATATGAACAAGATGTAGTTGTTCCAATACAACTTAGTCGAAACGTCAGTGTGAGAGAAATCAACTTACTTCTGATTAGCAATGACAAGACGAGGCATTACTGCCTCATCAAGAATTTTAGCAGACTTATGTGTTATCGATCAAAGCATAAGGCTGCATATTTTTATTGTTTCAACTGTCTTCACGGGTTTGTACGACAAGATCTTTTAGATAAACATCGTGAAGTGTGTGACAAGAATGGAGCACAACGTTTATCATTTCCCAAGGAACCCTTCATCAAGTTCAAGAATGTGGCTAAACAACAGCGAGCACCTTTTGTGATTTATGCCGACTTTGAATGTTTCACGCAAAAGCATAAAGAAGGAGACAAGTATCAACATCATCGTCCAAACAGCTTTGCCTATGTGGTTGTAAGCCAGTACGACACACGTGCACCAGTTGTGTATCGAGGAGACAATGCTGTGAAAGTCTTTTTAGACCATATGGTGAATGAACGTGATCGTATTGTACGTGGTTTAGAGCGGCCAAAGGAAATGGTGATGACTCGTGAAGACAAAGAGAATTTCAAGAACGCTGTTGATTGCTACATTTGTCATGAACCTCTAGGAGCAGATCGTGTGAGAGATCATGACCATATCAATGGCAAATATCGTGGAGCAGCGCACAATGAATGCAACTTACAATTCCGACTTAGAAAAGATCAGCAAGGGGATCAAGATTCTTTTATCATTCCCGTATTTTTCCGCAATTTGCGAGGCTATGACAGTCACCTTATCATGGAGGAAATTGGGAAATTCAAAGGTGAAACGATTACAGTCATTCCCAACACCATTGAGAAATATATTGCATTCACCCTGAGCAATCTGAAATTTACAGACAGCTTTCAGTTCATGAGTACCTCTCTACAGAAGTTGGTATCCAACCTTGCAGCAGAAGGGAAAGATAACTTCTACAACATGACCTCTCACATTCACGATAGTGATCAACAAGATTTGCTGCTGAGAAAGGGAGTGTACCCCTATGATTACGTGGACGAACCATCCAAGTTTGCTGAAACACAGCTACCATCAAAGGGCAAGTTTTATAGTCAGCTTAGCGAAGAAGACATTAGCGATGAGGATTATGCGCATGCACAGAAGGTGTGGGATACATTCAACTGTACAACATTTGGTGAATACCACGACCTGTACCTGAAATCAGATGTGTTATTACTAGCTGACGTGTTTGAAAACTTTCGTCAAGTATGCCTCAACACGTATGAATTGGATCCTGCTCATTACTATACAGCACCAGGACTGTCGTGGGATGCAATGTTGAAAGCGACAAAGGTGAAGTTGGAATTGATCAATGACATTGACATGTACCAAATGGTTGAGCAAGGCATACGTGGAGGAATATCTGTGATCACACACAAGTATGCGAAAGCGAATAATCCCTACGTAGCAGAATACAATTCTGAGATACCAAACAACTACCTGATGTACCTCGACGCAAACAACTTGTATGGCTGGGCCATGTCACAAAGCATGCCACAAAGAGGATTTATGTGGGTGAGCGAGCCAGAATCCATTGACTTCATGGATGTGGATGAAGATGATGACATTGGATTCATTTTGGAAGTGGATTTAGAATATCCAAATTCAATCCATGATCGTCATAATTACTACCCAGTGGCTCCAGAACGGAAATGTGTCAAATTTGGAGAATTGTCAGAGTACAGTCAGAAGCTACTGGAAGATCTAAACATGAAAGGCAAACCCAGTGAAAAGCTTATTCCTAACTTGTCTGACAAGAAGAAATATGTACTTCATTACAGGAATTTACAACAGTACGTCTCACTGGGGTTGAAAGTCACTAAAGTACATCGCGCCATCATGTTTGAACAGAGCAAATGGTTGGCAAAATACATTGCCTTGAACACGGAAAAGAGAAAATTGGCCAAGAACCCATTTGAGAAAGACTTCTTCAAACTGATGAACAACTCGGTGTTTGGCAAAACCATGGAAAATGTGAGAAAGCGAATCAATGTTGAACTTGTTCACAAGGAAAAGCGGTTCAAGAAACTTGTAGCCAAACCTTCTTTCCACAAATTCAAAATTTTCAACGAAGATTTGACCGCGGTACATTTGCGCAAAGTGGATTTGCTTCTGGATAAACCAATTCAAGTTGGTTTCACCATTCTCGACCTCAGCAAAGTGCTTATGTTCAACTTTCATTACAACTACATCATGGTCAAGTATCCCAATGCCAAGTTATTGTTCAGCGACACCGACAGTCTATGTTACGACATAGAAACGGAAGATATCTACAAGGATATGCAGCAGGATGCTGACCTGTTCGACACAAGTGACTATCCGCCAAATCATTTCCTACATTCCAACGTGAACAAAAAAGTGCTTGGGAAAATGAAGGATGAGACGGCCGGCGTCCCCATTGAAGAGTTTGTTGGACTCAGACCGAAAATGTACAGTTTATTGTGCGGTGGGAAAGAAAAACATACAGCTAAAGGCATCACTCAAGCTTGTCAAAGACGCATTAAACATGTGCAGTATAGAGACAGTTTGTTCAAGAAAACTCAAACGATGGCTACAGGACACATTATCCGAAGTCATAGTCACCAGCTTTTCTCGGAGAAGTTGAGGAAAGTAGCCCTCTCCCCATATGACGACAAGCGATATGTGCTGAATGATGGCTATTCCACCTTAGCGCATGGACATTACAAGGCTGTGGTAATCTTACGATTCCTAGAAGTGATACAACATCCACTCTTCGCCATCTTGCGAGCATAAAAAACGTCTTTGCAGACAAGGAGACAGCTCATAGTTCATCTGACTGTTGAACGAGATGGAAGACTTTTTATCGGAATATGAACCCATTACGCATGGATTCTCATATCTGAGAAACGTATATGATGACATCGTGCTAAAACATTTTGGAAAGTATATCATTCTATCAACTGACGAACAATCTGTGTTGAAAGACCATCTAGAGAAGCTGAGGATACCTGGCTTTCTCCTGAAACTCTCAGAGGATTTAGAAGTGCGTGTCACTGAGAACTATTTAGACGTGTTTGTACGATTTCGCCAATATGACGAGCTTACAAAATGCTACGACTACATCACCCTCAACACAGTGGAATGGCACGCTCTGTTACAAGCATTGGATTGGAAAGAACCTGACGCTTGAATTCAAAGAGGAAGGAGTGCAGCTCATGCGAGGCACCAAGTCCATTGAACTGACGCATCCCATGTGTGTTATGGTGATGAACATTGACATGAATGATCATGGATATGAACTGAAACTGTCTGAACACAAAGATGTTAAAATAATAAAGTTTGGTAATGGACAGTGTTATGCTAGTTTTCATAGCATTTACAAACGTGGATGTAATGTCTATGATACATATATTAATTTAGATTGGTATGAATGGCATGTGTTTATCGATGTATTGAATGTATTTGTAAAATAAAAGCTTAATGTAAAATAATTGTTAAAATGTAAATAATGTATAACACAATAAAAAAGAATGTTGTATAAAACTGTCTTGTTTATTTACAATATTCATAATACAATTCACAATTACCAACAACTTAACTAATACAACTTAACTACAACATCAATAAAATAATGGTTTATACTGTCTATATACAAAATCCTTTACAACAAAATCACCATCACTTCTTCTTAATACATCAATGATTTCAAAAGGACTATGTCCTCGAGCTCTTTGAATTATATAATATATACAATAAAATCCACATGTAGAGGATATTGGTGTTTGTAATGGAACTGAATTATAAATGAAATTAAACTTTAAAAACTTATTCAAACGACTGTCTATAGGTAAAAGTCCATAAGAGTCAAAATATTCTGCAGGGTCTTCGTCATAATATACTGCCACCCAATGCTCTCCTGGCTCATCATGATCGTCTGTGTTGATGACATAGGAACCGCGTTGTAAAGATGGTAACTGATCCATGGCAAACACACCTTGAAACAAGTCTTTTGTCGTGGCATCATGGGATAGGATGGCTTCTATCTGCTTCGTGTTCATGACTGGTAGTCGAATTAAATGCTACGATTTGCACTTATTTCAACAATGTTATCAAATTCAGCATACACTATAACATTGACTGTATTTTGCAAGGCACCAGCAAAATTCATTTCTAGTCTCAAATTCCCATGTTTGATAAGGGCATAATGATCAGCACCATCATAATCAGGTGTTAAGTCAAAAGAAAACAACGAATAACCTCTAGGCCAATCTTCCCGTTTTATAATGGAACTTTTCTCGCCATCCAATCTATCAAAAGATTTGTAAAGAGTTTCAAAAGCATCAAGATATTTGCCTTCATTTATATCAAGCTTGAGAGGTTTGGATAGGACTGGTTCACCATCAGAGTAAAGCTGCATAAAGTTAAGATTAAAATGTTCAAAATTGTATGGATTTCTCAATACTGTTCCAGCAAAGGATTCATTATGAACCATTCCAATGACAATACGTTTTGGTAATTGGCCTAAAAAGATGCTATCTTTCACAAAAGATTGAAATCCAGTTGGAATAGCTAAAACTTTACATTCTTTTCTATTAACAATAAACTTAGCAGGACTTTTCATCAATGCATCTGCATGTCCCAACTGAATACCTGGACTAACCCTCACTTTGCGAATGGTTAAAAACGCTTCTCTCACTTCTACTTTAAAACCATTATTTGCAGCCATTAATACATATCCATCTTTTTGTCTATGTAAACGTAATTTCATACTAACACCATTGGGAAGATAACGATCCTGCTCAAACAAATCTACCCTTAAACCACCTGTAAGCGCAAACTCACGGCTTAGACGTGTATACAAATAGCGATTATGTAAACCATTATTTCCTGTTTCAGCTATATCACCACCTTCAATATTTACATGAAAACCTGATACATATCTTTCATGATTAGGTCTTTTCACCTCATAAGTATTCATTGATCCGGCAGTATCTTTAAAGATGAGACGCATAGAGCGCTCAGAATGGAGACTTTCTTCCGAGGCATGAATGAGATGAGATATGATGCTAGTATAACCATGGGTATTGTTACTATGTGATATCAAACGATCATTTAGAAATAATTCAATATTAGACCATAGCCCATTAAACAAATCATTGATACATGACACGTTATCATCTACACCACACAGTGTTCCATCAGCCTTGACAATGCGATATACAATATGGAGTTTACTGTTCTTTAAATCTAGATATTCTTCTGTACTCGCAGGAATGTAGAATTCTATTGGAGCACCCTCTCTAATGGTAGTCATTGGTTGATAGTCTACATTATAACTTTTTTCTACAGCAGTTTGCGTTGGTGGTATGTGAAACCATTCTAATGGAGAAAGGCTACATTCACAAGAATGATTATGAATTAAAGACATGATTAAAAAATATCTTTCTTATGTTTTTTTGATGTTATCCGTTTAGCTGCCTTTCGCCTTCTGACACGTTTTGCTCGTTTCGGTCTCTTTTGTCCTCGTAACCCACCACCAAACATACGTTGTGCTACTCGACCTGTAACATCTTTCGCGATATCTTTTGCAGCCCTTTTAAGATGTGGTGCAACGATTTTAGCCCCTGTCTTAAGCAGTGGAATAGCTTTTCGAGCCAATGATCCCAGTATTGAACCAATACCATCTCCATATTGTATTCGCGCTCCTTTAAATCCTGGTAATTCTCCACCCACTTGACGAAGAAAATGGTTGCGATAAATAGATGGATTGTGTGTGTATGCTTTCATAATGCTTTTGGTCGAAAATGAAGTTTACAGATCACCTTTCCAGTTTGAAATGGAACATTATGGCCTGTGTCGTCCTTAATATTCATTTCTATCACGTCGAATTTGGATGTGTTTACAGGAACATAATGAGGTTCTCCATAAGTTTTCATGATAATGTCTCCATCATGTCCTTGTATTCCAACAGAACGTAGCAAAGGAACATAATAATCACCAACAACTTGTGGCTCACAAATACTACAGTACACATAAAGTGTATAAAATCCCTGTTTCACATCAGCTTTATGTTCAGCTGTGCACGTTTCAGTATACCATTGATCTGGGATAAATCCTAAAATCTCAGCTAATCCAGTGGAGAATGACACTTCAAAGCCGTAATTTAGAAATAGAAAAACACGTCGTCTAATTTTATCATACTTTATCTGAATAGCTTCTTTAAGGTCATCTTTCATAGAATTAGTTGCTTCTTTATTGACTGCCTGACATATCTCTTGTATGGATCTGTAGTAACCATAAGGAATATTGATTGTGTCAAGAACAATATTATTCAGTGGTTGTTGTCGATACTGAATAGAATAGTCCATTCCATGTCTCATGGTTGTCCATGTATGTGGATATTGAATTTCAGCTAAAGCCACTTCATATTTTCCGTTCAGATAGATGGTTCGAGGCATACGAGTTTGATAATTCGAAGTCTTGTTGTTGGGATAATAGTTCATACTAGCATTGCTGGGTAAAGTAATGTAAAAACTTGTTGACTCCATGGCAGCTAAATCGTTTATGTGATGTAGATAGACTAGATGTGTATATACATTACTTCATGTTTGACACTCTTCATCCTCACTTTCTACATTGCTGTCTACATTATTGTCTAAATTGCTATCTACATGATCTAAATTGGTATCTACTACTTCTCCCTGACAACAAGCACTAACACACCTAATTTTTACAGGAATAGTATTTTTATTTCCATTTTCTTTACAACAACAACACCATAGCTCTTTAATCCACCTGGTTTTTTCGGGTTAAAACGCTCTTCAATGTTATCTGGAATGCCTTGGTAAAATTCCACACCTTTCATTCCCTTATACAAAGGCTGATCTGCTGCATAGAGCCATAAAATGGTTTTTGGAGAGGGTTTAATTAACTTTTGTTCTAGAATTTCTCTAACTAGAGAAGTTTTACCACTGCCTGTAGGTCCAGAGACCAAACACGTGAATGGATGCTTCATTTTCGAATATCTGTTTCTTTCACCCAACTGTTAAACTTCTTTGGCCAACCTAACCACTTCACAAATAATTCTTTAACACCTCGTCTTTTTCGTGTTTTCAAGACCTTTTCAATTCTGTAGACTGATTCAATATCTTTTGTCACTTTCTGCAGTTCTTCTTCATAAAAATGTCCGTCAATATCTTCATCCAAAAAGTCTTTCACACGATACAAGTGTATTCCTTGCTTCTTACAACGATGTGTGATAATGAACACTTCTTGCGTCCACTTTATATGATAATCCCGTTGAAATACATATTTCATGTGAGAAATGCGAACCTGATCACCAATTTTAAATTTGTAGGGTTTTTTCTTCTTCTTTGGTTTTAATTTCAATTTGTCTATATATATATACTTCCACACTTTCGATTCTATGTCTTTACGAATATCTGCAGGAGCATACTTATTAGGGAGGGAGCCATGAGGTCTATGGTTATAATTATACACTAAGTCTGGAAGGATGTCCATATATCGATACGTTTGATTATGAAGGAAATATCGATACATCATTCCCTTTAGAGTACGAATGACTCTCTCAGCAAAGTTGGCTTTGGTTTCATTCTTTGTCGTATAGGCATGTATTCCCTCCTTCTTCAAAAATGCTTTTACCCATCTGTTTTTAAATTCAGTTCCTTTATCTGACCTTAGAGTTCGTGGTCTTCGTTGTGTTTCATGAAAAATCTTTTGAAAGGCTTCTATGACGCTGGTATGTGATTTATTAGGCATTGGCTGCACCCACAAATATTTGGAAAACACATCAATGACAACTAATAAAAAGTGGGTGTCATCATTATAGGAAGCTATGTTTCCCATGTCAGCTAAATCAATATCCCACATGTCATCAATTCCACGTGTAATGACAAGTTGCCTTTTAAACCTGTATTTTACAGGTTGTAGTAAACTGAAGGCATCTTGATCCTGTAACCATTTCTTCACTTGTGAATGAGTGACTGGTTGATCATGTTTTTTTAATATGTGATATAGTTTGTAAGGACCAGCAAATGCCCCGGGTTGACCGGGTTTAAAGTAAATATTGGTTAAGTAGTCTTTCCACGTCGACATGTTAACACTAAATGATCAACACTTGTTAACATATCTTGCATTTTATTTTATCAACACATCTTGCATTTTATCAACACATCTTAAATTTTATTAACATATCTTAAATTTTATAAAAGCTCAATCAACATATCTTACAAATCAAGTATTGATACAATGGTGTGAATAATTGGAGTCCATTGATCTTCAATGAACATTAACCAACAACTTAATTCATCAAATGTGATAGCATCTACACCATATTTTTCACAGCGTTGATTTGCATTATCTAACACTTTATCTAAATGAATGTAATATTTAGCTTCATTCCAATATGTATAGACACATGCAGAATGACAAGTATGTTCTGAACACTCTTCATTTTGACAAGCAGGACATACTTAACATGCAAACTTTTTTACAGCTAATAACATTTCTTCACAATATGTCTTTTGCACAATATATTGTCTCAATGTAATGTCTGTCATTATACTGCAATGTAGATTAACCACTCTCTCACTTCATCAAACAGTCTTGGATCAAATCGAGCGAAGTGATATGCTGCTTCCACATCAAACTCCTCAGCTCCGTCAATGTTTGAAAACATACACTCTTTGATGAAATCCTCACGTAAGTTTGGTACACTTAACGTGGAATGCGCAAGTTCCCAATAAATGTCAAAGTGTTGCAGTTGTTGTTGAATAGATCCAAAACGCGCCAGTTCACTTATCATGTAGTCCACATACTTGTCCTTGAAACACGTTTCTACATCCATCTTTCACATATCCATATAACACGTCTGCACACTGTGACGGTTGGCAAACAAATGACTCTCAGTCTTACTCCGCAGAAACAGTTAGTGAGCCGCACTTGTTGCAGAAGTTGTCTGGTTCACACAACTTGCAATTGTACTTGTGGCAGTGACAATCATAATCCTCAGCATATCCGTAAGCACCACAATATTCACAGGTAAGTCCAAGTTGATTTTGCACATCCATATTCTCCAATTGAACTTCAGCCAGTCTTTTCTTGGATAACTTTGACACTTTCATCCGATTGTCCTTTTGTAGCTTGATAGGAGTTTTCTTACCATGACATTCCGTGCATGGCAATAAGGTTGAGTTAATGTTATCCATCTCCTGAAGCAATGTCTCCCATTCACCATCATTCATGTTGATGTAAAACTTGTATTCTTTCCCGTCAAACAGTGATGCTTGCACAAAACTCACATAGCGCATGTCCAAGTATGAAATGACTTCAAGCCATTTCGTTTGCGTTAAGTACAGTTTGAAGCCAATGTCACGTAATCTTGGTAAGTTCAGACACACAATCTTCCACAAGGATGGTGATAAAGCAAGCCATCTCTCTCCACGTTTGATCCGAATAAATAATCCAAATTGTCCATGCTCCACAGTAATTGTTAAGTTTGCACTAATTTTAAAGCTGCTTGTCTTCTCCATGGCTGCGCGTCGAATGATGACTGCACTTGACACCTCACTCCTTTTATATGGACATTACATGTATGTTTTCATGAGATGTTTGCAAAATCGCGGAGTGATCTCGTTGAAACCATCCAGAAAGGCTGTTGGTAAACCGTCTGTTAGAGATTGTCTCATGACGATCACTAAAAAATCTCCTCGTTTGCGACTTCCAATTATCCATTGGAAGAGCATTGACATGGTGAAATATCCTTTTTCATAGAGGTAGGCCATCATCTCGTACACCTTAATACGTTCTTCAAGGTACTTGAAGCCATGTAGCATAACCTTTGCACATTTGGAATCGCGATCCTCGTCAACACACTTTGGCGTAATGTCTTAAAAAGTTCCTCATGAAGACTTCTAATAAGTTGAACGAAACGTCGGGTCATGGCTTCGGAGAACTGTGGCTCTGACGCGGGAACATGCTCTATGTTTCCTTCTAGCATGTAGATAAGCTGAATGACAGTGTTCACTTCTTCCGTTAGGTATATGTATGTGTGTTGGTCGAAAAAGCCTTCTTCACATAAGCCCCATAAAATGTTGCAATCTATCAGAGGAATCACTGCTTGAAAGTTCCGTTTCAACAGCGTGACGTCTTCTTCAGTAACAGGAATACTTTTGCTCAATTCGAATTTAGATTTGAGCTGCTTTTCATCGTCGTCGCTGTCGTCATTGTCGTCATTGTCGCCATTGTCGTCATCGTCGTCGTCACCGTCGTCATCGCTTGACATGACCACTTCTTCCTCCTCAAGATGCTCTAGATGAGCCTGTAACTTTGTACTAACCCATTGGGTTAAAAATACCCTGGCATGAGAAATGAAACGCTAAATCTGTCCGTCTGACCGTTTGAGAAAGCAAAAAGAATTTGCTGTCTGGGTTAAAAATACCTAGGCTTGAGAAATATAACGCTGAATCAGTTGTGGCTATTGCTATATGTGTAGAGAGAGAGAGGGATAAAAAAACAAAAAAAACGACTGTCTGGGTGTCCGTGTGTCTGGGTGTCCGTGTCTGGGTGTCCGTGTGTCTGGGCGTCCGTTGGTTTGGTTGCCATAGGTGTTAGAATAGTGAGAAAGCTTTAAAGAAAGGATTGTTGCTTGTATATGGCCGCAATGCATGGAGACACCTCTCTTCCTTAAGGAAAAAGAGTGCTCATTTTTAATTGCTGCTACGGCAATCCATTAGTGAACGTGTGTGTGCTGGAAGAACGGTAAAAGCCCTAAAAAACACTTGTTTCCGTGGTTTGGTTTGATGTGGGTGAAGAGGGATAAAAACTAAAAAAAACAAAAAAAAAGGACTGTCTGGGTGTCCGTGTGTCTGGGTGTCCGTGTCTGGGTGTCCGTGTGTCTGGGTGTCCGTTGGTTTGGTTGTCATAGGTGTTAAAAGAGTGAGAAAGCTTTAAAGAAAGGATTGTTGCTTGTATATGGCCACAATGCATGGAGACCTCTCTGTGGTTAAAACACAGCATCCCTTAAGGAAAAGAGTGCTCATTTACTAATTGTTGCTGCAATGGCTTGGTTAGAGATCGAGAAAAGGCAGAAAAACAGTTGCTTTCGTGATTTGGTGTGTGTGGAGAGAGAGAGGGATAAAAATTAAAAAAAAACGTATGTATGTGTGTCTATGTGTGTCTATGTGTGTCTGTGTGTGTGTGTGTGTGTGTGTGTGCGTGTTCGGTTTTCGTAGCCGCAATGCATGGAGAGTTCTCCCCCTTAAGGAGGCAATGGCTGCTCACTTTTAATTGCTGCTACGACAAGCCATTAGTGATGGGATATGCGTGTAAAAGCCCTAAAAACACTTGTTTCCGTGGTTTGGTTTGATGTGGGTGAAGAGGGATAAAAACTAAACAAAAAACAAAAAAAAGGACTGTCTGGGTGTCCGTGTGTCTGGGTGTCCGTGTCTGAGTGTCCGTGTGTCTGGGTGTCCGTTGGTTTGGTTGCCATAGGTGTTACAAGAGTGAGAAAGCTTTAAAGAAAGGATTGTTGCTTGTATATGGTCGCAATGCATGGAGACCTCTCTGTGGTTAAAACACAGCATCCCTTAAGGAAAAGAGTGCTCATTTTTAATTGCTGCCACGGCAATCCATTAGTGATGGTGTGTGTGCTTGGAGAACGAGAAAAGCCCTAAAAAACAGTTGCTGCCGTGATTTGGTGTGTGTGGAAAGAGAGAGGGATAAAAATTTTAAAAAAACGTATGTATGGGTGTCCGTGTGTCTGGGTGTCCGTGTCTGGGTGTCCGTGTGTCTGGGTGTCCGTTGGTTTGGTTGCCATAGGTGTTAAAAGAGTAAGAAAGCTTTAAAGAAAGGATTGTTGCTTGTATATGGCCACAATGCATGGAGACCTCTCTTCCTTAAGGAAAAAGAGTGCTCATTTTTAATTGCTGCTACGACAATCCATTAGTGATGGTGTGTGTGCTGGGAGAACGGGAAAAGCCGAAAAAAGACTGCTTGTTTGCCTCCAGCTACCGTGTGGAGAGAGAGGCATAAAAAACAAAAAAAAAGACTGTCCGTTTGTCCAGCAGTCCGTTTGTCCGGGTAGTCCGTTTGTCCGGGTGTCCGTTTGTCCGACTGACCCGTTACCAGTCTGGTCTGGCGTGTGTTTGGAGAGAGAAAGCTAAAAAAAAAGAGTGGCCATTGCTTGTATACATACAGTGGCATGCGGCGGTGAGCCGTGAGTCAGCGGCTAAGACCACCATGGGCGGGGGGGGGGGGGGGGGGTCCGGAGCCATGAGCCGGGGGGGGGGGGGTCTGTCGACTAGCTCACCCATATAGATACAGTGTATGCTGAAAGATTGCTGGGCCGGGGGGGGGGGGGCTCATGGGTTGGTGAGCCGGGGGGGGGCCTACCAACCTGATGTTTGGCAGGCCCCGGGGGGCTTGCCAACCTGGTGATGGCAGGCCCCGGGGGGCCTGTCGACCTACTGTACGGCTGGCCCCGGATTGCCTGTCCATCAGTTGGTTGCAAGCTTGAGTCGCTCTGTGTGACGTCATTGATGGGTCAAAATACACAGCAGGCCAGCTCTAACCATGTCTCTATGAACCCTTTGCTGTCCGGGTGCTCAAGTGCTCGAGTGCTCGAGTGCTCGGGTGCTCAAGTGCTCGAGTGCTCGGGTGCTAGAGTGCTCGAGTGCTCGAGTGCTCAAGTGCTCGAGTGCTCAAGTGCTCAAGTGCTCGAGTGCTCAAGTGCTCAAGTGCTCGAGTGCTCGAGTGCTCAAGTGCTCGAGCGCTCGAGTGCTCGGGTGCTCGAGTGCTCGAACGCTCGAGTGCTCGAGTGCTCGGGTGCTCGAGTGCTCGAGTGCTCGGGTGCTCAAGTGCTCGGGTGCTCGGGTGTCATTTTGTCCGGGTGCCATTTTGTCTGGCTGCCCGTTTGACTGGTCGTTTGAATGGTTGCCCGTTTGAATGGTTGTTTGAATCGCCGCCCGTTTGAATGGTCGTTTGAATGGCCGCCCGTTTGAATGGCCGCCCACTCTCCATATTACGTCATTATGACGTTCATATGACGTTCATATGACGTTCATATGACGTTCATATGACCTCCATATCACCTCCATATCACCTCCATATCACCTCCATATCACCTCCATAACACGTCCATAACACGTCATAATGACGTCACTGTTTAGAAACCCCATGGGGCTTCTAAAACAACTCCTCACGTCATTATGACGTTCATGTGACGTTCATATGACGTCCATATGACAACCATATGATGTCCATATGACGTCAATATCACGTCAATATGACGTCAATATGACGTCACTGTTTTAGAAACCCCATGGGGCTTCTAAAACACCTCATGACGTCATTATGACGTCACTTCCTGTTTTAGAACCCCCCACTTTTCCCCTACTGTTCTGGCGCCTCTTTTCGCATTCGTACGAAACATAACCATTTGCTGGATTTTTTGCTTTACATACAAATGCCCTTGGTACAATATCTTTGGATTCCCTTTAGCAGATGTGATGTATGCCATGATGGTAGTATGATTTTTCACAGGCAATCTGGGTCACTAAATTACCCATTCAAGTGAATCACAATGAATATAAGTCACATGTACCCAAGAGAAATTGTTATTTGTTAACTCGACTGATCTCGCAACCGGCATATGAATTGCAATTTTTAATGTGTACGCACTCACTAATCGCAAGAGCAGTTGCAATTTCAAAAACTGAGTGCTATCATCAATGGATGCATGAAGTTTCTTTTATAATGATGATCAATTCCTTCAGTGGTTCAGAAATTGCAATTTTTAACGCCGTGTGGTCTCTTCAATGGGCATTTGAAGTGTAATTAACAACGTGGATGTATCGCAATTAGAAAATATAAAATAGACCTAAGAACAGGGTGGGTTTTGAGTTGGGGGGGTTAGGGCCCCGGGGGGTTTTAGTGGGGGAGGGGGGTTGACGGGGGGTTAGGTCCGGGGGGTTTCGGTCGGCGTGGGGGGGGGGGTGGGCCTAGACTCGTGTTTCCTTATCTGCTAGGTCGCGATTTTATTTGGCGGGGAGTGATTTAATCATGTACAAATGGTAACCATGTGTGTCCATGACTTTTCCAAATGACCCCTAAACGCTGAGTGTCAAGTTTAAACAATTCCCATTCTTACCCCCACGAGCACACTCTTGTAAATTTCACTCACTAAATTTCACCAAGTTACATATTTATGATAACAGGCGCAGTAAGACGAAAACTAGACAGCTATAGCAATGAGGTTTTTTTTTTTTTTTTACTTTTTTAAAACACGGAGTACTGAATGAAATTACCTTCTCCCCTCCTTTTATTAATGAAATCCGCATTCAGCGTAGACTGCGTGTGACCTCAAAATTGCCCCTATTTTCCCTGCGATTTGTTTTAATACGCATGGTAACACATCTGACAAGTATATCTCTCCCAAACCTCTGTGTTTGTCACGTTTGTTGACCCCAAATTAACCATAATTTTTTGCATCTACAGAACACTTCTCACTCCTACGTTTTTAGCACCAGTGTCACAAAATTTTTATTTTAAAACTACATGAATATATGTAACAGAGTAAATTACAAATGCAATCTTTAATACTATTTTCTGCGCGTGTGGAGGGAGGAGCTAAAACCAGCGGAAACGAGTAATTTGGCCAACCTCCAACACCACCACCGCTCCTTTACGAGGACTTGGTATCACAGATGTCACAATGTCCATAAATCGCGGAGAAAAGTGGTTCGGGGGGTAGTTTTGATGTCAGACTAGATCCGCACGGAATGCTAATTTGATAACAAAAAGGGTTTTTTTCAGAACTCGATGTTTTCCACATAAGAAGAGTTCTTTCAGAACGACATTCCATGTTTGATTAAAAAAGTGATACTTGTTTTTCAAACTTAGCACACCGCGTTTAGCAATCGTTTTCAAAATTGATTTACACGCATGATAACCCACCAGTTGCTACGTTAGTTCCCCCCGGGTCCCACTCGGCAAACCTTTTGCCATGTATTGTCACAAGTTTTCTTAAATATTAGTCATGGCAACCAGACTTACTGTTCTAAAGCAGTGGATAAATATCTACAAATTTTTACAGTGTTCTTTATCTTTTACTAGCCCTTTTCGAGAAAGTGAGGAGTGACCATTCTTCTGTGACATGTGATATGGCAGCACTTGCTTCGATATGACACAGACAATATTGTCAAGCTATAATATATTTTTGGGTAGATGTGAAACATTCCTGGAACAAAACAGATCTGTTCTCGTCAGCGTGCTGTGACATTTTTGTTTTTGTTTTGTTTTTGTTTTCTTTTTGTTTTGTTTTATTTAAGATGTAGCTTCTTTACCTGTTCACAACTTATCATTATAATTTGACCAATAAGCGCACTTTGCTGAAGCCCTGGGGTTTGGAGAAAAGAACGAAGAGAATGCGTGCTGTTATAATCCCTCACCTCCTCACCCCCTTCCCCCCCATCCACCTCACCAAAGCACCGGACACCAAAACGAGAATTAAACGTACGTGATCTCGAATAAAGACTAAAGTTGGGTTCAAGGGTTCATGGCTTCCCTAGTTATGCCAATACCACGTGAATATATTCTATACATAACCCTAAGATCCAGGCACTAGTTTTATTGCTATATGTTTTGCAGAATGTTATGCCCAGGTAAAAGTCTGTACTGGTTTCTTGGGAATCCTTCAATGCTATCATTTCGCTGCGAC
Source organism: Protula sp. h YS-2021 (assembly GCA_949752745.1). Classification (NCBI taxonomy): domain Eukaryota; kingdom Metazoa; phylum Annelida; class Polychaeta; order Sabellida; family Serpulidae; genus Protula; species Protula sp. h YS-2021. Next base: position 23,070,973 of record OX457027.1, on the reverse strand, counting down.
ACAACGCCATTTGGTGTCGATGCAGCGCCACTCTACTGATGAGAAACGATGCCATTCGATGGCGATATAGGGCCAACCGTGTCAGTCTTTGGAAGGCTCTGAAATTGTGGAACGTAATGTAGAATACATGGCTTAAAAATACCACAAGGACTCTGATAACATATATGTTATAGGTATTCAATACCACCATTTCTTTTTTTTTAACTTTTTTTTATTTTTTTCGAACATACGTCTAAAAACTGAAAAAGAATCGAGACGAAAAAACAAAATTAAATATCTCAATATCATGAAATGTTACGAATATGTCTCGGGAAGGATTGTTGAAATATAGACAGGGAAAGGGATATGGAACAAGTCTGTGGTTCATCGGGGATTTTTGTGCTTTTGTATTTATTTTAATTCAAAGTCGGACAACTCTAAAAAAAACTCTAGGTTCGAGCCTAAGAAATGGAAAGAGGTCTGCGAAGGAAGTGTCCCAATAAAAGGTTTTTCCTGTTAAATTATCAACGTGTGTAACCCCGAAAGAATGGGAATTTAGTACGGACATGAGCGCCCCCATGACCTCCAAATCTGATACGGAGTTTAATGTGTCGAAAAAAAATCTACTGCTGTGATGAAAGAGCTATTTCCGTAAAATGACTTTTCGATAATTTCACATAATTCAACAAAATTTAGTTTTAACTGAAATAAGATTATAATAGATAACTCTAAATTACTTATCTTGCAAGACTTTTACATCAGTAAGATTCATTTAGAGATATGACTATTTATTGACATAAAAGTGAAGTAAATATGGAATGGAAATATAACAATTATATTCACCAATCATATAAATATCTCACCACAAAGCTGCCAATGTCGGTTGAATAGTTGCTTGGGGACATATATGTGTTGCTGTGACGTGGTTCGTGCTCATTGGTCAATGGAATATCCCCATTTTCTTGTGCTGAGGCGAATCTCGGGTTTGGTTTCCTTTTTGAAAGAGTACACACTATAGATTCAATCATGTTCGTTATCTGTTCAAAGTTATAACAAATTGGGCTGCTTAACTAGAGTTAATATAAATCTTTTTTGTTTCTTATTTATTTTTTTTTTTTTAACGGATGGCCGGAAGAGTCATTCCGTGGTGGTGAATAATCCTGTGCAGTCGTTTAGCTGAGGCAATTTGAGCGAAGGTCATTCCCCTGTTTTCCACCCCTGGCCAGATTCGAACCAGGAACCATGGGATTACAGGACCAACGCTCTGCCGACTCAGCTAACCGTCATCCCCTTAATATAAATTTAGATGACAGGCTAAAAATCTGTTTCTGTGATCAAAAGTTCAAAGAAAATAGCAGGGATGATAGCTATTTATCTTAAGATTTTGATTTTAGTTGTTGAATTTTTCATTACTCGATCAACTCCCAGTAAGCACAGAAAAATTTTCCCATGTGGATACGTATGGGTTTTAACTGGGATTTGCATGGGAAGGTGGGAAAGGGGAAAACCCATATTAATCCCGTGGAGAAAGGAGCCATTTCTGGGTGGGAAATGTCTGGTTTTCCCACCCTGGGAAACCCCCTGTAAAATACACATGAAATATGTATGGGAATGCCCATGTAAATCCCACCCGGGTGAAAACCCAGGTGGATCCCAACTGGGAAATGCATGGATTATGCGTGGGAATTCGGACCATGGATTTTACCTCGATTTTTGTCTCATTCCCATGCAAATCCCTGCATGGGATTCACGTGGGAAGGCAAAAATAACCCTGGGTTTTACATGGGTTTTACTTGGGCTTGGGTGTGCTTACCGGGCTCGCCTCTTCTCTCTCTCTCTCTCTCTCTCTCTCTCTCATCTCTCTCTCTCATCTCTCTCTCCTCTCTCTCATCTCTCTCTCTCTCTCTCTCTCTCTCTCTCTCTCTCTCTCTCTCTCTCTCTCTCTTCTATCTCTCTCTCTCTTTTCTCTGTAATCTCTCTCTCTCTCTGTATCTCTCTCTCTCTCTCCTTCTCTCTCGCTCAGCTCTCTCTCTCTCTCTCTCCTCTCTCTCTCTCTCCTCTCTCTCTCTCTCTCTCTCTCTCTCTCTCTCTCCCCAACCTCATCATATGCGGTTTATTTAACTACCCAGATAGGTGTTTACTAAAAAATAAGTACCGCTTTGGAGGCGGAGCATTAAAGTGGAACGAGGAACGATTTCAAGATCGAGCAACTTTTATTCACACAAGAAAATCCACAGCAATATAAAAAGACATCTCCCAACGCTGTGCCTATGCACTGAATGGAATGTGCACTCTTTTATTATACCAGAGGAGCGTCAATCATGATGGTTAAAACAATAAAAGCCTGTCCCAAAGAAAGCAAACAGCAGGCTGCATAGATGCAAAATACCTGGTCTGATATACATCGAACGTTCAATTCGGATTATAAATAGAAATTTTTGAATAATTAAACGATTATTTCTGTAGTTATGTATCTGGCTAAAATCTTTTTGATGAGGCATGTGATCCTGTATATGGAGTGCCATTTTAACATTTATTAGGCTTAATTCCGTTGGGTTTGATATATTTTCTCATTCACCAACCGACGCTGTATTATAGATGAACTTATATTACAGCGCTAAGTAACTTTGTCAGAGCCCACTGGATCCTATCCCTTCCTTCGACAAAAGTATACCAGATCGCACCCCCACCCTTCTCAAATGTAGAATGTGTTTATGCCATAATGTTATATTCTCATTTATTGAAAGGCAGTCGCATTATTCAAAACGTAACACTTAAGTAACCAGGAGAGAACCTTTATGATTTTTCTTATGAGAACATAACAGTATTTTTTAATCCTGACATAGTATGGATCATAAGTAGTTGTATAATGGGCATACTAAAACAATATATAATGGGCATACTAAAACAGTGACGTCAAAATGACGTCATGAATCTTTTAGGACGGCCATGGGCATACTAAAACAGTAACGTAATAATGACGTCATAATGACGTCACAGGATGTCATGAATCACGTGATCAACAAAAAGCCAATGAAATCAATGAAAGCAATGAAGCCCCTACCACTTTCTGTCTATCATCAGTCAATCATCGTGACGTCACACCCCCTCATATCTATTTTTAGACTGGGGAAAATTTACAACATTTAGTTCCAGTAACTTTTTAAAAAGTAGATAACTTTTGTTATGATCAATCGATTTGAATGAAAATTTTACCGTTTGTACACAGTTTTATATCTAGTTTTGACATAAAGTAGTCAAAGGCTATTTACACAGGTGGCTGTAAGCATAATGTTTATTTTAGTAACTTTTAAAAAAGTAGATAACTTACACCATGTTCAACCGATTTGAATGAAAAGTGTACCGTTTGATCCAGTTTTATTTCTATTTTTAACTAAAGTAGTCACAGGCTATATGCATATGTGGCTGTAAGCATAATGTTGGGTGGGGCTTCATTGGTTTCATTGATTTCATTGGCTTTTCATTGGTCACGTGATTTTTGACATCCCTGTGACGTCATTATTACCTCACTGTTTTAGTATGTCCATGGGCGTTCTAAAACAGTCATGACGTCGTTTTGACGTCACTGTTTTATATATTGCTTTAGTATGCCTATTATACAACTACTATCATGTGAACCCACCTTTTGAGATATCTGTGGTAAATGAGAAGCGAAAGAGTGACAATCAGCACAACAGAAACCGCAAGAGCCACAGCGACTACGACCAATATTGCCGTTGATCCAAGGCCACCATCATGTGAGCTGTCTTCTGTGCTCTCAGGTATTGTTTGTTCGTGATCTCTTCGTGTCACTGACGAAATGATTGTAAAATCTTTAAAAAAGGATTTTTTTTATTTATGTTAAATTGCAATTTTTAAATTCGAAAATAAATTCTGTTAAAAGTGAGGTTTTTTCCTTGTTTTTTTTAATTTGGTTGTAAGATTCCATGGCTCCATTGAGACGCAACCTGCATGCCTGCCTCATCCCATCACTTTTTTTCGATGGGACAGGTGCGGCTATGAGTCGCAATGGGGAAGCTTCAAATCACTTTTCTTTTGAGAAAGACCCTAACCTGGGCAGAAGTTTTGACATGCCGCATCGTTGTGACCTTGACATATAAAAATACACAATTGACAGGACTTGCTGAGCGTGTCACAGTAATTATCCACTGGACACTCAGTACTTGACTCACAGTTCTCGAAGGTCCTCACCATTTTTGGCACCGATGTTTCTCCTAAAAAATTTGTAATGTACAAAAGATAGATTTTTCGTTTCTGTATAAGATTTGTTTTGTCAACAGGACCCAAACCTGGAAGGACCAATGCAGTTCCTCAAAATTCGATTTATCTATTTTCTTTGATCTCAAGCAATTTCGAAGGGTGGGGAGGGTTAGGGTAAGGGTTAGGAGAGGGGAGGAGAACTGAATCGTCTTTTCCATTACCTGTGGTTTTTTATATAGTGTGGGTGCTTGTGAGGGAATGAATGCTATATGTGCGCTGGACAAACTACCAATAAATATCGAGCGAATTAGGTAAAATCTTGAATTTACCAAATTGTTACTGATAAACTTGCAACGCGAAATTCGTATAACCTAACTGAGAATTCTATAAAACCGAAAGAGAAAGCGGAAAACGAATAACCTGCTCGAGAGACCTTTGAACTAGCATGTACTAGCTACTGTATTCGTAAAAGCAGTCCTATTTTTAGTGAACAGGAACTCCAAGGGTTTCAGTTTCGCATAAAGCCATTCTTTCTCAAAAATAAAATCGAGACAACGTTTACATACAGGAAACAGGTGATTTTATGCCCCTACTTGACTAAGGTCAGGATTATGTTTTTGACTGGTCCTTTTGTCCGTCTGTCCGTCCGTCCGTCTCTCCTTCCGTCATTCTGTGTATCACGCTATGATTGTGAACACCATATCACAAGTTCTACCTATTGGATTTCAATCAAACCTGGTATGCAGCTTCTATAAGTAATGTTTTAGAGGTGATTAAATTTTGGTGACCTTGCGTTGTTGTTCAAAGTCGCTGTGTGACTTCGAAATTTTACATGGGATTTCCCATACCGAGTGGTTTCTGAACACATCTCAAGTTCTACCTAATGGATTTAAATCAAACCTTATATATATATATATATATATATATATATATATATATATATATATATATATATATATATATATATATATATATATATATATATATATATATATATATATATATATATATATAATGCTCTAAGGTTCATTATGTTTTGGTGACCTTGCGAAGTTGTTCAAGGCCACTGAGTGACTTTAAAATTTTGCATGTGATTTCCTATACCAAGTGGTTTGTGAACACCCTATCTCACAGGTTGGATTTCAATCAAATCTGGCATGTAGCTTTTAAATATAATATTCTAGAGCTTTTTAGGTTTGGCAACCTTGTTTAAGGACATTACGAGATATAAAGGTCGCATAGCAAGAAAATAAACCAACTTAGAACCAAAATCGTTCACTATGCATGAGTATTCAATGAAAAGACGTCCACTTAACGGTAATTAATAAAGGCATGGACAATGAATACAAAAATAAATGTACATATATACTCAACAAATGTAACTTTGAAACCTGCAAAATATAATATGTGAGAAATAATTAAGCCTCAGTATAATTACATGTCTTAGTAGCTGAAATGCTAAGCTTTGTTTCTGAAAATAAAATCGACTTGGCTCCAAAAGCGGCTTAAACATACGCTCTTAATATCGAATGTGTCCTCCACGAGCGTCCCTTACTGCAATCAATCTGCGTCGCATGGATCTCCTCAAGTTCTGTATTTTGTGAAGCTGAATGCGATTCCACTGATCCACAAGCGCTGTGTCAGCTCTCGCAATGTTTGAGGTGGGATGCTGCACTTACGTACCTCTTTTCCAAGCATATCTAACCTACGCTTAGATCTATCGGCGAAAGATCTGGCGAAAACTTGGGCAGGTCAAGATTCGGACGTTTTACGCTTGAAGATACTGCTGCGTAGCTCTCGTGGAATGAGAACGTGCGTTGTCCTCCTGTAGAATTAGACCATTTTGACACACAAAAGGGACGACCGATGGCTCCAAAATATGTTCAGTGTTGACAATGTCGTTGACAAAACGTGTTTTGAGAGCGAAAGACATGCCTGCCCATACTGTCACACTTTAACTGCCTCATTGATCTCTTTCTTAAAAGCAGGCATCAGTAAAGCGCTCGTTCGTTTGGAGTCGAACGCGCACTCTTCCACCGGTATATTTCAAGCAAAAACGCAATTCATTGGTAAAAAGGACATGGTTATATTGTCTCTGTGTCTAGTGGAGAGGTACGTTGACATACTGAAGTCGTGCGCACCTTCTGGTGGGGGTTAGCAGCAATACTCGATAATAGAAACGCCCGTGTAAATCGTATCAACGGAGTCGGTTTCTCACAGACATGATTATTGTGGTTATAGGGGTTTGTCTGGCAGTGTCTGTTGCCGGAAGAAAACGGTGTCGGAGATCTGACAGATGTATTCTCTGGTCCTGCCTGGGGGTAGTAAACCGCGGTCTTTTCGGTCTAGGGCGTTATACGGTGGGTTTAGTTTCTTCTAAATGGGTTATGCGGCTGTGAAATTTGCACTGGAAAAGCTCTAACGACCATTGAGGAGGAATTTCTAGTTTACAGCAATCCGATAGTGCCTTCGCGCTGAATTGCGGTCAATCTTGGCATTGCTTAGGTTTATCAGATGAGATTGAAACTTCATACAGCATGTGGATTATGTTTTCCACTTTTAACTGTGTAAGTTCAATTTTTACTTCAGCGTGCAATAGGGTGGCACGATGCAAAGGATTAACTTACGATCTGCGGTCTTTACTTCCTAGTAATGGAGTATTACCAACAAAAGTTTGACAGATAGCATTAAAACCTGGATTGAGAGCATATTCATGATTAGAATCCCACTATGTAACAAAAACTAACTCGCAAAATGTGCGTTGCGTTATTACATTTGTTGAGTATATAAATAAATATAAATATAAACTTCATACTTGAAGAAGTGACTTGTGACCATAAAGTGTCCTTTCAGTTTTTATTAAGTCTTTATTTGGGAGTCCTACTACGTTAATTAGTATTTTAGTTGAAAAATATATCTGAGTAACTGTTCTTCTAGGAATCCCTATTCCCCAGACCATATGGCAGTTCGGTAGGGGCATCCGTGTTCCAACGGGCACATTTCTAGTTTGTATTGTAACAACAAATATGCTTTACAGAATCTCACACAACCACATGTACGAGAATGAAAAACAATTTTAAAACTTTTTGTCTGATTGTTAGATGAAGATACCGTTGGTCGCATTAACCTAATGACATCCTTGCACCATGTTTTGTAGAGGTCGGTCACGTTTATAAAAGTTACTTTTTTAATTCCCCTTAACAGTAGTCTTACGTTAATGATAAATCATTATCCACATTGACTTACTTGATGGGATCAATGCTTCTTCTGTGGTCATCTTTTCCCAATTGCAATATTTATCCGGTAGATTACAAGCCCTGGAATTTTTGATTCTATTGCATCATTTCCCTCGTATTTTCTTGCTGTTTAATATATGGACCATGCGTGTGATCATTTATTTAGCTTCCACATGGTTTTACTTGAGTTTTTTTATTAAAATGAAATAATCAAGGCCAGGAACATAATTAAGTTTGTTTCTCGGCTTTGGTCTGGACACATAAAACCAAATTAAACACTAAAGAGGTAAACGGTTAGGTCCACACATATGGAATCTACAAATTCTTGCCTTGGCCTCCTGCACATTTTTTGTCAATAGAAAGAACATTTATTCCTGACCATATTGACATTGGCGTGGCTATGCAATTCGAAACATGTGTTGAAATGGTCTGTGTCGGGGAGCTCTTCTCATAGCCTGAACTACTTCCCTCTCCTCCCTACCCTCCCCCCCCCCCCCCCCCCCTCCGTAGTGAACAATCTGGCAGAGAGACAGAGATAGAAAAAATACAAATAATTGAACACCCTAAAATCATATATTCTATTCTGGGACACATTTATTTGTCAAATAAAAGCCTTTATATGTGGCATTCGATTACGCAATGACAACAGCACAGATTATTTCGGAAATTTTAGTGGTTATATGTCATTGGATAAACAGGTTAACGAGGCCGAATATGTGATTCAATAGGAGCTATTAATAATGAGTAAAAGCAACCATTTTTCGAATTTGATTCAATCTATTAAGGTGCCTCAACTTTCATTTTGTGATGACTCTTCTCCTTTATCGTCCTACACTGATAAGACAGGAGAAAACAGATATTTTGTGACACCGGGGTCCTGATTAAATTGCGGATCAGACAGAATATAAACACAAAACAAGTTTTAGCATGGTTAGTAGACAATACATTTAAGGCATACTGATTCAATCAACAAAAAGGAATGTGGATATAATAAACTTGTTGGTACCTTGTAGATGTACATGTACGTTTTATCTATTGTGACGGAAGTTTTTACGAAACACTACCATTCTAAACGTCATTCCGATCGTTTTAGAAAGAAGTCACTTTTGTATGGAAGACATGAATGCCATTGCTTCTCACTCATTTCTTCGTTCTCCTGGAAAAGCGCTCAAGAAAATCCTAGACTAGAATAGACTAGAAACCATGTATTTTCCGAATATTTTCATTGTTTCAAATCCTTTGATGTTGTTTCGGCATCCCGATTATAATGAATAAATAAGACAACACAATTGCCTTTGGTTGTATAAACACCTATAAACTAAATTATCATAAATGCATGTTATAGTGTTAGCGCAGATCGAATATATCTGTCCTATATTTTGTGTTGTTCAATAGCCTACGATGGTTCGATCTGTTGTGTACACCACCCTTTTATTTGGCAGACCTACACGATTATCCTATATATTTGTGAGTCCGACGTTTATACAAACATCAATTTTTCTACGTATATCCAACGCCGATTTTCCACTTCTTTTTAACAGTGCATCGAAAGGAATGATTAGACATCGGCGAGTGTTTCTTATGATTGAGACCAAAACAACGCCTAAAACGTTGCAAACCTATTGCCTAAACAACGTGACTTACCCAACGTTTAAGTCTATTAAACGTTGCTTCAAAGACGCTGGTTAGACATTGATCTATGGTTGCTACCAATCATAACCAAAGTACAACCAAAATTAATGTTGTGGTTTGGTCAGATTAACGTCGCAACGTTGGATGGACATCAGAATGTTTACATGATCAATTTTTATTGCCCCTCTAAACCTTCCAACCCCTACCCTCTTCATCCCACACGGGATGCACCCTGCAAAAATCCCCACCCCGGGGCCGCCAGCATTTCAATCGGATTTTATTAAATTCCCAGAGACGTTGTTATTTAAAACCTAAGTTGCATTGCAGAGCAGAAATTCTCAATTTTCTAACCCCAATAAACATACCAATATCAATTTCAGTTACGATGTCTATCCAACCCAATTGCAGCATTGAATCTGATCATAATTTGGACGTGATTGGTCTCGACCGTAGACCAAGGTTTAACCAACGTCATAGACACAGCGTTAAATAGGCGTTAGATGAGCAACGTTTTAAGGCGCAGTTTTTCATAGCAACCAAAACCAGACCTTCTCCGACGACTAATCGACGTCTTTGGCGCTGCGTTGAAAATCAACGTTGAAAGCTCTTTTTTGTATGTTTCCAAACATCAGGGTCAGGTATGTGGAGGAGCAAAGCGGGGAAGGGGGTGAGATCGTAATAGTCAACCGTCTAAGAACAACTACAGAGGTGGCAAGTAACATCAAATCAGAAACCCTTAAACGAAATGATTGTGTGAATTTCGCGAAGGTTGCATGTGGGCTGATTTTCAGCTGCCAGCTTTCAGCTTATAGCCTGGAATGGTTATAGAATTGCCTTCCCATTTATAAACCTACGTAATTCAGTTCTATCATCCCAATTCCTTGTCTCACGTAAAACTGTCAGAAATAAAAGAGGGAGACATAGATCCACAAAGGATGGGATGAGTCCACACCAATGGTTAACCGTCAGCCGTCGCATTCACAAAAGTTAACTGTACGGTGCGCCAGAGGGGAAATTCAGTTCATCTAGTTGCATTACACAAAACAGTCTTTAGATGGATTAGAATTTTATTTTGTTAAACAGAAAAAATATTAATTTGCTTTCGGGCATTCTGGTTGCTATCGGATCAGTTAGCAGACTCATTTAGCTGTAGAGTTAACTTTTGCGAATACGGTGGGAGAAGAGAAGGCGCTTAGTGATTCTTAGGATTTAGAGCACTGCAAATTATTGTGCTGGCCGTTTTACTGGATCGCTTTTTGTAGAAGAGAAATTAAAGAAAGATTGTACGATTTTTTCCTTTCGTTCTTGCTTTCCTTCATATTTAAGTTTACATTCTTTACATAGTGGCGGTTTTAGCAAACTTTGCTTGTCTGGTCACTTCTGTAGTTTTTCCTACGTGAAATCCAAATATATTTCTCGTTATCTGGGAGAACCCATTTAAAATGGTTACAACGAACCACTGTTTTACTCATAAACTGCATTCCGAGAACAAAACGTCAGGTTGGTGTTGGTTCACCGCCACCAATTCGTGAAGGCTATCCAACAGGTTGCATGCCCTGTTGCCTGCAACCTGCAATCTGCAACCTTGAAAATTCTACTTTGTAGAATTATAAGGGTTCGGTTGTTGGCTTCATACTTTTCATATTAATGTCATTAACTATGTTTCTAATATAATATTATTCATATCGTTTACTTTCGAAACTAATTTATTTGAACGTGCTGGAATAAGCTGTGATTTATAAAAATATAAATTCAGGGTTTAATGTAAATAAATTATCGCTCAATGTGCAGAAAACAACAAAATGTCATGTGCTTTAGCAGTAAATGTTTTATTCAGGAAAACAGAATACTTTTAAGCAGTAAATCTCGGCGAAATGGAATGAAAATGGAAATTGAATCCTACGAAATGATTGGTAGTAATAAGACAACTAATAAGCTATTCATTTTTATACATTCGGCAAATTATCCATAAAATACAGGGAATCAGCAAACATGTTTTCACTGAGAAGTTTGCAAAACAATGCGACCTAGAATTCTCAAATATTATTGCAGATTTACTCATTTTCAAAATCATTCATTTCAAACATAAAAATGGAATGACAAATCATTGTAAAAATATTGAGTTATATTATGTGCTTGAGGTAATATATAAAATAAGTATGGCCAGTATGATAAATGTGTTATCTTAAATGCTGATTCTAGTGAGCCTTTTTTATTTTAATTGGTCATAGAAGAGACAAATCAACCAAGTTAGATGAGCAACCAATCCAAGGCTTAGATCAGGATATGGACAGCAATATATCAAGTTTAACGTAAAATAACGTTGCTATTAACACATCTTCATTACATTACACAAGCTAGATATACTGTCGCTACCTTATAGCTATAAATTTACTCCGGAGCTTGACAGCGAAACTTTCTTTCGTAACCATTGGCTGTGTAACACGATATAAAAATCGCCTTATTGGATGCGTGGCATTTCAAATACAAAGGTGGCGTTTGGGGTCAATTACGTTCAGACTAAGAGTATTAAAGAAATTGAGGTAAATGCATAGTACATGAAATACTCAAAACTATTCTTATGTTTAAAAAACAACCAATAATCGTACACACAAATGCTTTTTGGCATAGGAACTACAATGCTATTCGGTTCCACCTTGACTCGCAGTGTGCCTCTGTAGTATGGTTCAGTCATGCTTCTTGCTAAGGCGCCATCGTGCTAACGAGGGTTAATTAAGCTTCAATTAACACTAGTTTTTGTGTCATTTTTTTCACTTTTGCATCGCAATAAACAAAAAAAATGGAGCGGAGCTCCGTCGTGATGACCACCCGTCGCGCACCTCCTGTGTATTGCCCTATGCAAGAAATGGCATCAATTCAATGCATGATGAGTAATAATGCGTACAAAATACCCCCAATCCACAGATGTAACAGTACTTTCTTAAAAATTTGCCAGAAGTTGTAAGAAAACCGAAAAAATACTGGTATGTCACTCACTTGCAATATATGGTCTTTCTTTCTAAAACAAAGAGACGGAGGAGGCGTTTAAGGTACCAAAAGTCTCCAGTCGATCCAAAATGATGTAGTTCCGTAGGTTTGATTAAATAAACACTAAGCGTTGGGGTGACGCTTGCTAAGGTGGATATTTGTTTTCCCTCCACTGCCTGCTTTCTCGATCCGGCTATCTCAAGGCCCATTTACCGAGTGTCTGACCAGTCTCGAAAGCACAAAGACATAGATTCTTGTGATATATGACATCATAGGATCCCTGTCAAATAAAGGCTACAGCTGAGACGACATACGTAAATGTTTATTTGTCGGACAAAACAGAACTGTTGAATTGTGGTGTGTCACTTCGTCCTCGGGTGATTGAACTCTGCTCGTTGCCGTCGTTACATTTAATCTCGCTTACTGCTGCTTGAAGGACAGGTTGCTGAGTCAATGTGAGATTTAAGGCCTTTATCACAGCAATGTCAGTAACTGCTACCTCCATGGAAAAAGTCCTCCCTTATAACCGCTTCTATAGTTTTAGCTGTCAGGAGCTTTTTCTCTGTTCAATCGACTTGCTGTTCGTCACTTTGGCAATTTTTGAATGTTAGCGTCGTAGAAGTTTCGTCACTGAAAGAACTTGGTATTGCTGTTGCTTAAGCTGCAATTGATGAATAAAACGTGAAAAAAGATTACTTATATATAGCAGCAACTTTCTCAAACTTGAGTACAAAGTGCGACGTGTAGCGGCATGGAAAAATGGCGACAAGATGTCTGGGGTGGATATAATGCATGTTCACTGTCGAGAATCTAGGGATGCCAAAATTTTGCAATCACAAGGCGAGTTTGCAACTTATTTCAACCAATTTCAAGCCTGCGAAAATTTTGCATTGCATTACTTAGACAATGACACTTGCCATAAAGCAAAGCATTCTCTTTAAACGAAAATAAACAAGTTGTATTTTATTCAAATATTCCATTGAATACTTGCTGAGTGCGTACAAAATACACTAGTCAACATCTTTTATGGTATTTTCTTTTAACAGTGCCAGTCTTTTTGTTTTAGTAGGCAATGCCTTATAGTTTTGAGAACTCTCATACCTGTTGTTGGAAAATGTATATTTGATCAATTCGTGGTACCAACAGATATTTGAACACCAGAGGTATGACGCTAGCAAAATGTTGGCATTTTTTATCATTACAAAAAAAGAAAAATATTAATACATCGCACAGATACAATATATAGTTTTGCGTGGAAGAAAGAAAGGAAAAGTTCATAGCTGTGACGACCTTTTCAGCTTTGCCAATTTTTCAGTCTTAACAAATGGTATTTTTGATTATCATAAATAAAAAATCGCAAGTCGCAAAATTCCAACATATTTTTCCGTTTTAAAGAACAACGAAAAATAATCCCATGTTCCACACCTCCAATATATAGTCTTTCCTTGTTTGGTAATGAAACGGAATTACCTTAATATTTGCTGAGATATGGCACGTAGGGAAAAAAACAATCGGACGGTTGGGCGGTAGCTTTTCATGAAACCGCCAAGCGCGTTCGTGGGTAACTAAAAAAACCTCTATGTAAAAAATATTTCGTCCAGCCTGAACAACTGTTTTCAATTGCATTATGCTTAAATAAATGTGTAAGTCCTTGTTATCTTGGTCTGTTTTCGCAAGGCCGTAGTTGTCCTATAAAACCGATATAATCACAACGACACTCATTACTGTACTGACGACATTTCGTAAAATATATCTCAGTTTGTGGAAGATATAGGTTAATTGGATGGCGATAATTTCATGGATAACGATTTCAAAGTTATTCCTAATTATTTTGAAAATGCTATCAGACGTTCCAAACGCTGTTACGTTTTCTCTATACATGCAGTAAAAAGCAACAAACTGTACATGTGTTAATAAACAATTTATCTAAAAAGTGAGGAATGGGTAGTCAACACTTTGACGTAATTGGGCATTGCATTCCTTACCAAACGAATGTGCTTTGTCTATACAGGAACTGGATCAAACAAAGACTAGGCCACACAAACAATAGAACTAATGTTCGCCAGAAAGAAAGTTATCCACAGCAGATTGAGCATTGAACTACTTTGCAGCCCCAATGTTCCAAAACCTACAAATCAGACAGTGCACAAAACGAAACTTCCGGTTGTATTAGCATTAGCATTAGGTATAGCTTTTAGGTATTTCTCATTTTTCTGATTCAGTTACAAACTAGACCGATTTTTGCTACCTTGCAGCGATTTATTTACTCCGGGGCTTGATATCGAAGCTTTTTTGATAAATATTGAAGGAGCTATCCTGTATGAATCGCATTAAGGATGGTGCTTGAGGTCATTTGTGTTCTGGATAATAGCCCTAAACGAATGTATGTAAATATACAGCATCCGAAATATTCAAAGCTCTTCTTATGTATAAAATACAGCAAAGAATCGTGCATCTAGTTAAACTCAAATGGCCTTTGGCAAAAAGACTATAATGCCACGATAGCCTAGCTATGTGTGCCGCTATAACGCAATCGCCTGATGTGTAGTAAATAAGCTTCGTGCACATATGGCTTGCTGTCAGAATGACGCTGCTCTAAACGATGGCACTGTGTAAGGGACAAATGCTACTACTGGGGCAAAGCTCGGAAAATGCTACTCCTCCTTTGTTCATGTTGAATTCATAACTTCGTCAAAACTATCGGTCTGGTTGCAGCATTACTCACTATGGTGTGACGTCAAAGAAGTACAAGGTATGCATTATACTTTAGCCCTGTATAGCTGCACTATGTCCCTAAAGAAGTCATAGAAAACGTATTCAAGATCATCGGACAGATAGGCTCAACTGTACCGGAGAACAGATTCAGTTTTTATAAAATAGATCGTTTTGGTTGAAAATTTATACTATTTCTCAAAATTTCAATACACACAATCTTACGAATCAGTTTAAAATATATATCTCGGCTAAATGGTGTAGCTGCCAATTTCGATAAAATGTCGCTCGGTAAGATGCGGCTCGGTAGAACGTCGCTCAGTAAAATGTTGTACATTGTTCCTTTATGTTTTTATCCTTGGTGGTCTTTGGTTAAATATTACAAGCCCCGACGTCTGTCTGTTCAACTTTAAGTTTTGATTAAATGTTTGGTCATGCTGTTATTTTACTTTTGCAGTTCATGAACTTAGAGAATCAAAAACCTCTTCCACTGGAAGTTATATCTTCCATTTTGTTAAATTTACTTGAAAGTTTGTTTGAAGACTGTATATGTGAATTGAAACTGTAGTTTATTTCAATTTTTATTTGTTTTCATTTATTTATTTTAGTTGTTGATCTTTTCGGCTTTAAAAATTGGCGAATGTGTCAGAATTTTTGTTCAAATGGCATCATTACATTACTCTTAACAAATGACACTGTCTGTTTTATGAGAAAACCGGTTCTAAAGCTTAAGAAGGGCTTAAAGAAGGGCTTATATAGAGATAACTTGAAAAATATCGCAGGAGAGACAACAGTATGGATTTGATATTTGTTATGCAGAAAAGCTTAGGTACCTGAGATATGGGTGTCTGGTGTAGTTATCATGCAAGATAAGATTTGTCGTCGACTTTTTCAAGGTTTTTTTCTGAGTGAGAAAAACGCTGATAAAACGCCTAGCTTAGTCGCAATACATATAAATATAGAATTTACATAAATAGAATATATAAGTGTCTTCTGCATCTGCTTTTCTCTAAATGCGTTAGAGAAATATTCTTCATTATGTCGAAAACAGTCCAAGAGCAATTTTGAGCTTGTTTTCTACTCTTAAGTGATGTTATATAACATGTACCTCGGTGACCTCTTCATTTTCTAGGTCATGGTCAAGGTTAGAAACCGGAAGTCGACCATCATCTCGAAACGGCTAGAGATAGAGCGGTAGAGCAGTATCATTAAGACTGAATTGACCATTAGTACCACTTGTCCGGTTGTGCAACTGAATGTTGTTGCCATGCCTGTCCAAAAAATACGGAGGAAGGGTAATTTTGAGACCAGACGAGGCAAAACGGATTGCCAATTTCGTTTTAAAAGGTGGCACTTTTCATTCAGTACCCAAGTTTCCTACACGCCTCATATCTGATTCAGTCGCATTGATAATGCCCCTGGTTTTCCTGGTTATATGAAAACCTTCTGCCCCTAAACCCACTGATATTGACCCTTCTGACACTACTGAAATGACTCATATTTACAACAAGATATGTATAGTTTGTAGAGAGTGAAAGTTTGATCAATTTTACACAAGATACGATTCATGCAAAGACCATAGTAATGACTTTGAGTAAGCTTTAATTTCATGGAGATGGCCACTCCATATATATATATATATATATATATATATATATATATATATATATATATACATATATATATATATATATATATATATATATATATATATATATATATATAGGTCATGTTATTTCTTTTTGGTGAAAGTCGGATAATTTACGAGAGCATGTCACCGTTTTACCGATTAAAAACATCTAAATTTAAACAGAATTGGCATAACTGGGATTAAAAAGCATCTTTGTTTGGCGTAATCAAAGTCTCAAATCATCCTCGTTTGAAATAAACAAAACTTTTGGGACCATTTTTATAAAAAATCTAGCGTATGCCCAGGGTTTGCCTCTCCCATGGTCTATAAGGCGCTACCCGTCTGTCCTTGGAGAATTGCGTGGTCAAGACGATTAAAACTTATTATTTTACTTTAAGCGATATGAAATTTAGCCACATTCTTTCACTTAGATAAAATTATGAACCTGAAAATACAACAAATACAACGTGAAGTATTCAACACTAAAAACTAAACCATTGAACTATAAATTTGTTCACCAACTAATTGATCAAAGAAGAACCACTGTGCAAGATTAATGGAATTGTTATTATTGGTGGGCAATTGTAAACTAATAACTTGAAAGAGTTCAACTACAGCTTTTCATTGCATTCTTCGAACACCCTCTCGTAGCAAGTTGACAGGATCTGCGACCGTATTTGTGACCTGACTTCACCAATCATAACTACTTGACCCCTGCGATATTATCCTGTTCCTATGTTTTTTACACTGCTTCAAATGAGAACAAAATAGACGATATACCTTAAACACACGTAAAATCCTTGTCAGTCTAGCAATGGGCGGTGTAAACTTATAAATATTTTCTGCAATGCTAAGACAATCCCCCCTCAAACCCACATTTTCATAAAACAACCCGAGACATTGTACAATTACACGTCAATGTCCTTGAGAACGCTTGACTAGCAGAGTTCGGTGTTTAACAAAGAAAAATTAGCAAAATGTAATAAATTATTTTATTCGGTCTATCGATATTTCGAATTCGATATGCTGTTAAAAAGATTAAACAATCGGTGGAAAGCAAGTAAAACTGATATAAAACTTTCTCTCAGATATTAATTATCATCTTGTGTTAAGGAAATACTTGCATAAATCTAGATAATCTGGACGATGCTGTCGACCCCAGACTTACCGAATTAATTTAATTCCCACTGTATAATTAAACAGATGGCAGTTTGGTTCATGTCACACAAATTCCTTTCTAAGAATAAGCGGGATCTAAACCCTTTTCATATGGTAGGTAGCTATGTAAACAAAACTAGACCTCATGACCGTGGGTTGGCTTTGAATTAAATAAAACACTTGCCCTTACCAAGGGCAAAACTCAGAGGAATTAAATTTCTAGTAATTTATTGAACATTGATCAAATGTCTTTTGAGAAGGAGATTGGGTTTGTGTGTAATGCTTTTTAAACTTGAACTTTCTTATGGTTAAAATGTTTATTGTTCTTGTTTATTGTTTTCTACCGACACTGAATAGACAAAGATATCTCATAGACAACATTTTGCTTACACATCTGTCATAACCAAAGTGATAGGATTGTAGTTTGGCTGTTAGAACAGCATGTATGCGATAACTTTGATTGCTATATAAAGATTTCGAGAAATGAAACAATGCCAAGATTATATTTTCACTCACCAGAAATAAATAAAATGATTGCAAACTCTTCCAAAAAAAAAACTGCCCAGTAAACTTAAATATATGAGGTAAGGGTGAACAAACTCAACAGCTCAACATGCGTGGTGCAAAAATCACGGTTCTAAATATAACCTTGAACCAATAACATTAAATTCTTTAATGATAGTCAGGAGGGTAGTTCCAAAATATGTCATTCAATTGCACAGTAGTACGGGAACAGACAGAAGCTGAATTTAATTGGAAGTAGCCAATACCACGGGCACACTGATGGCTGGCAATTTCTGCAATACCACCATCTACTCTCCAGATGATCCAGATTCTATGGAAACATGTCGTTTTATTTTTAAAGTGAGAATTAGTTCTTGTTTTTTACACACCTGATTGCTATGCATATTAACACGTGTTGTCTCTTCAGGATCTGCCTGATGAAAAATATTACCGGGTAGCAGAATTCTTCCATGTGTAGACAGATTCCACGATTTGTGTCCGCATTCTACCATTGCATGCATTCTTCCGATTATAAAAACATTCCATGCCTGTGTGCACATTTTGCCACGTTGGGGCAAGTGGAGTGGGCAGTGCAGGAGGAAGCAGACTTCATTATTGCTGAGACAATCGGAGAACTGAGCGAAGCAAGGTTGGTACTGAAGATCATCAAGAACTTCAACCCCAGTAAGCACAGCGGGAAATAACAACTGCTCCGCGATAAGATCATTCCGCAAATAAGCACCCATTTCGACTTCATTTCCAACTTTTGCACAATTCATACGACGTTGCATAATCGACATTATCGCTATGTGGCCAACCATCTTATCAATATCCAGCATACCATTCTTTTTCGATGAATTTCATTCTTTGATGGAATTTTTAGCAACAATGAAGGAACCCATTTTAGTTTGTGGTGATTTCAATATTAACATTGAAGACAAAATTAACTCAAATACCCAGCGATTAGGAGACAAACTTCAAATGCACGATCTCGTTCAACATGTCAAAAGTCCCAGACATATATCTGGGAGTTACATCGATCTCATTATAACCAGGACTAGCGACAATATAACTACAGATACGTTCGTAGGCCCATTAATATCAGACCATCTAGCAGTGTCATTTTACCTGAATCTAGCACGTCCACAACAAACACAAACGTCCACATCTTTTCGAAAACTTAAAGATCAAGACTTAGATCTTTTCCGAGAAGCCTTGCATTCAAAAATGAAGGATGCCCCTGATGGTCGTGACTTAGATCTTTTGCTTGAATACGTCAGCTCTTCATTGCAATCAGAACTTAATAATATGGCACCACTTCAGATGCGTAAAGTAAATCAAAAAGCCATTCAACCGTGGTACGATTATGACGTTTACGCCGCTAAAACTAAAAGAAGAGTCATTGAGCGTAAATAGGCCAAAGATCCCCAAAATGACACTTTAACTAATATTCCAAAATCCGGTACACAGCGAGTGACAAAAATGATTGAAATAAAAAAGACTCTCTTCAACAACAAAAGAGTCACTGAAAACCAAAACAACTCAAAAGCTCTTTTTCATGATTGGCAGTAAAAGCCCAGTTATCTATCCTGAAGCGCCTAGTGACAAACAACTGGCTGACGAATTCGCGAGTTACTTTAAGCTCAAGATAGAACTCATTAGTGAAAGGTTTCAAAACAACTCACAGAACTCGTCAAGTCTTGAGATAACTCCCGAACCTAGATGCCAGACTTCGTTTGCATCTTTCCAGCCGCTGACACCCGAGCAGTTAAAGCGGTACATTCTCTCGGCTCCTTCAAAAAGCTGTTCACTTGACCCAATTCCCACATTCCTTTTGAAAGAAATCATTGACAAAATTTGCCTCTCAGGCAAACGCTAAATCTTACCTGGAACAATGCATCGGAGTGCTTTCAAACTGGATGTTCGAAAATCATCTGAAACTCCATGAAAGCAAAACAGAGTTGCTCATCATTGGAAAAAAGCCCCACTTGGATAAAATGACATATGACAGTATCGAGGTCATCCAGTCGAAGCCACATGCAAAGAACCTGGGTGTAATACTCGACGAAGAGCTGAATATGAAGAAACAAGTCAATTCCGTTGTGAAACAGTGCAACATGCAGTTACGGATGTTGTGGCCCATTCCGAGGTTTTTGTCTACAGAAGCGGCAAAAACCTTAGCTATGTCCCTGGTGATCTCCCGGCTAGATTACTGAAACAGTTTGTACTACGGTCTTCCAAATGTCCTCATAAATGAGCTCCAACGTATCCAAAATTCAGCTGCGCGTTTTGTTTTGAAAATGCGCAAATCTGATCATATCATACAAGCACTGAAACATCTTCACTGGCTACCTGTGCGATATAGGATACAGTATAAGGTTGCGTTTATCACTTACAAATCGCTCAATGGACAGGGTCCGGAATATCTAAAGGACATACTTCAGCTACAAAATTCGACACGTACCACTCGTTCAGTGTCAGACTATAGGTTGCAAGCCCACTTTCCAAATTAAAATCAGCTGGTGATAGGTCTTTTAGTGTAGCGGCCCCAACCGTTTGGAACTTTTTACACTTACACATCAAGACATGTAACTCAGTAGTTGTTTTTGACAAGTAAGTATTTGTGAAAAACAAGCAGGCCCCAACCGCCCCGAAGTTCATAGGGGTATAAAGCGATGACGGACAGATGGACGGACGGACGGGCCAACGAGAGGTATCTTATGTGGTGGCTGCATTATGTGGTAGCATTTGATATGCCTGAAATGCATTTAAGTGGTAGGTCACGGACAAGATTATTTGAGAATAAAAAATACTTATCTGGTGGTTTATATTTGCCCGTGCCCTTGTGTGGTTCCCAGCAGGCGTCATGTCAATGTCAATAATGTTTATGCTTTGTGTGTGTCATTTGTAAATAAACGGAATTATATATGTAGCACTTTACTATATAAAGATACTTTACAACTTATCTTTCACAACTGCGCATATTTATTTAACTTGCGTTGATGCGTGGTGCTTATTTTAGACCAGTGCGCATGTTTATTTAACTTGCGTTAATGTATGGTGCTTATTTTAGACCAGTGCACATGTTTATTTAACTTGCGTTAATGCGTGGTTCGCCTTTGGAAAAACTGCGCATATTTTTTTAACTTGCGTTGATGCGCGGTTCACATTTCGGATCACGGCGCATGTTAACTTAACTTGCGTCGATGTGCGGTTCACATTTCGGGCCAGCGCGCATGTTTGGTTAACGTGCACTGATGCGCGGTTTGTATTTCGGACCACTGCGCATATCTATTTAACCTGCGTCAAAGTGTGGTTCGCATTTCGAACCAGTGCGCATGTTCATTTAACTTGTGTCGATGCCCGGTTCGCATTTCGGACCATTGCGCATGTTTATGCCACTTACGTTGATGCGCGGTTCACAATTCGGACCAGTGCGCATGATTACATAACTTGCGTCGATGCGTGGTTTTTTTCCCACCAGTGCATATATTTAACGTGCGTTAATGCGTGGTGCTGATTTCGGAAACTGCGCATTTCTATTCAACTTGCGTCGATGCATGGTTCTTTTGTCGGACCAATGCGCATGTTTATTTATCTGGCGTCGATGCGCGGTTCGCATTTCGGACTAGTGCGCAGGTTTGTTTAGCTTGCGTTGACGCGAGATTCACATTTTGGACCAGTGCGCATGTTTCTTTTATTTGCGTTGATGCACGGTTCTTATTTCAGACAAATGCGCATGTTTATTTAACTTGCGTTGATGCGCGGTTCACATTTCGGACCAGTGCACATGTTTCTTTTATTTGCGTTGAAGCACGGTTCTTGTTTTAGACAAATGCGCATGTTTATTTAACTTGCATCGATGCGCGGTTCACATTTTGAACTAGAGCGCATGTTTGGTTAATGTGCACTGATGCGCGGTTCAAATTTCGGACCAGTGCGCATATTGAATAAACTTGCCTCGATGCGCGGTTCGCATTTCGAAGCAGTGCGCATGTTTATTGAACTTGCGTCCATGCCCGGTTCACATTTCGGACTAGTGCGCATGTTCATTTCGCTTGCGTTGGTGCGTAATTCACATTTCGGACAACTGCCCATGTTTATTTCACTTGCGTTAATGCGCGGTCCGCATTTGGAACCAGTGCGCATGTTTGTTTAACTTGCGTTGATGCGCGGTTCACATTTCGGACCAGTGCGCATGATTACTTAACTTGCATCGATTCGTGGTTCTTTGTTCGGACCAGTGCACATATTTATTTAACTTGCGTCGATGTGCGGTTTGCATTTCGAACCAGTGCGCATTTTATTTATCTTGCGTCCATGTCCGGTTGCGCATTTCGAACCAGTGCGCATGTTTATTCAACTTCCGTTGATGAGCGGTTCGCATTTCGGACTAGTGCGCATGTTCATTTAGCTTGCGTTGATGCGCGTTTCTTATTTCAGTGCAAATGTTTATTTAACTTGCTTTGATGCCCGGTTCGCATTTGGAACCAGTGCGCATGTTTATTTCATTTGCGTTAATGCGCGGTTCGCATTTAGAACCAGTGCGCATGTTTGTTTAACTTGCGTTGATGCGCGGTTCACATTTCGGACCAGTGCGCATGATTACTTAACTTGCATCGATGCGTGGTTCTTTGTTCGGACCAGTGCATATATTTATTTAACTTGCGTCGATGCGCGGTTCACATTTCGAACCAGTGCGCATGTTTATTTGCCTTGCGTCAATGTCCGGTTGCGCATTTCGAACCAGTGCGCATGTCTATTCAACTTCCGTTGGTGCGTGGTTCACATTTCGGACAACTGCGCATGTTTATTTAACTTGCGTTGATGCCCGGTTCGCATTTCGGACCAGTGTGCATGTTTATTTCACTTGCGTTAATGCGCGATTCGCATTTGGAACCAGTGCGCATGTTTGTTTAACTTGCGCTGAGGCGCGGTTCACATTTCGGATCACGGCGCATGTTAACTTAAATTACGTCGATGCGCGGTTCATATTTCGGACCTGTGTGCATGTTTAAATAATAACCACACATTAACACAAGTTAAATAAACGGATAAAACTGTAGGATAAGATTTATTTTGAGGTATTTTCTTCAAAAATTTCCCCTAAAATCAAAATTCAAGATCGAGTCAAAAAGCACAAGCCGTATGCCCGACCCATCTAGGTCTGCCTCATACTAGATACCAAAAATAAATGAAATCGGATAAAAACTGTAGGAGGAAACGCACTTTGAAGTTTATTCTTCAAAAAATCCCTAAAATACAAACATTGTCCGCAGTGGGTGTATTCTTAAGATTCTCCCCACCCCACAGCGGGATTTAAACAAATGCTGCTCTCCTTATTTGCTTTAGAAATTAGCTTTATAGTTGCATTATTTACCAACAGATGGTGTTACAGGACAGTTGATCTACGGACTTTGACGGCCTCCCTTATGTGGTATGTTTTGTGCTCAATGGGTGCTTATGTGGCTTGTTGTATTGAAACAGCCCATCCGTAGGATGGGCCCATCCAATAACAGCGACGTATTGATTTAGCCCATATTCCTTGTTTTGCGCAGCTGTAGATTTACCACATATTTGGTCATTGAAACAGCACATCTTTTCGTCTCCCCTTAAAATCGGAACATTGTAGAAGGTTGTCACAAAAACTGTGTAAATTATCTGGCAATTTGTTATATAAGTGTTCGTTATATCAAAGTTGTACAAAATAAGTGTGTGCAACAGTAGAACACACTAATTAGATAACATTTTATCTTAAAAATTCAACGAGATTATGCCGCAAAAAAGTGAAACACACCAAAGCACACTTTAATACTTCGAAAATTATTTCTCACGCTGAACCGTATTGTAATAGCCCATCTGGCATACTGGTGAAACACATTAGGACAAACTTTACAATGAATATAGAGATGGGCTATTCCAATACGATTTGCTATGCAAATGGCGTCTTCAAAAGTCAAACACACCAATGCATATCCTAACACTTCGAAAATTATTTCTCACGCTGAACCGTATTGTAATAGCCCATCCGGCATACTGGTGAAACACATTAGGACAAACTTTACAATGAATATAGAGATGGGCTATTCCAATACGATTTGCTATGCAAATGGCGTCTTCAAAAGTCAAACACACCAATGCATATCCTAACACTTCGAAAATTATTTCTCACGCTGAACCGTATTGTAATAGCCCATCCGGCATACTGGTGAAACACATTAGGACAAACTTTACAATGAATATAGAGATGGGCTATTCCAATACGATTTGCTATGCAAATGGCGTCTTCAAAAGTCAAACACACCAATGCATATCCTAACACTTCGAAAATTATTTCTCACGCTGAACCGTATTGTAATAGCCCATCCGGCATACTGGTAAAACACATTAGGACAAACTTTACAATGAATATAGAGATGGGCTATTCCAATACGATTTGCTATGCAAATGGCGTCTTCAAAAGTCAAACACGCCAATGCATATCCTAACACTTCGAAAATTATTTCTCACGCTGAACCGTATTGTAATAGCCCATCCGGCATACTGATGAAACACATTAGGACAAACTTTACAATGAATATAGAGATGGGCTATTCCAATACGATTTGCTATGCAAATGGCGTCTTCAAAAGTCAAACACACCAATGCATATCCTAACACTTCGAAAATTATTTCTCACGCTGAACCGTATTGTAATAGCTCATCCGGCATACTGGTGAAACACATTAGGACAAACTTTACAATGAATATAGAGATGGGCTATTCCAATACGATTTGCTATGCAAGTGGCGTCTTCAAAAGTCAAACACACCAATGCATATCCTAACACTTCGAAAATTATTTCTCACGCTGAACCGTATTGTAATAGCCCATCCGGCATACTGGTGAAACACATTAGGACAAACTTTACAATGAATATAGAGATGGGCTATTCCAATACGATTTGCTATGCAAATGGCGTCTTCAAAAGTCAAACACACCAATGCATATCCTAACACTTCGAAAATTATTTCTCACGCTGAACCGTATTGTAATAGCTCATCCGGCATACTGGTGAAACACATTGGGACAAACTTTACAATGAATATAGAGATGGGCTATTCCAATACGATTTGCTATGCAAATGGCGTCTTCAAAAGTCAAACACACCAATGCATATCCTAACACTTCGAAAATTATTTCTCACGCTGAACCGTATTGTAATAGCCCATCCGGCATACTGGTGAAACACATTAGGACAAACTTTGCAATGAATATAGAGATGGGCTATTCCAATACGATTTGCTATGCAAATGGCGTCTTCAAAAGTCAAACACACCAATGCATATCCTAACACTTCGAAAATTATTTCTCACGCTGAACCGTATTGTAATAGCCCATCCGGCATACTGGTGAAACACATTAGGACAAACTTTACAATGAATATAGAGATGGGCTATTCCAATACGATTTGCTATGCAAATGGCGTCTTCAAAAGTCAAACACACCAATGCATATCCTAACACTTCGAAAATTATTTCTCACGCTGAACCGTATTGTAATGGCTCATCCGGCATACTGGTGAAACACATTAGGACAAACTTTACAATGAATATAGAGATGGGCTATTCCAATACGATTTGCTATGCAAATGGCGTCTTCAAAAGTCAAACACACCAATGCATATCCTAACACTTCGAAAATTATTTCTCACGCTGAACCGTATTGTAATAGCCCATCCGGCATACTGGTGAAACACATTATGACAAACTTTACAATGAATATAGAGATGGGCTATTCCAATACGATTTGCTATGCAAATGGCGTCTTCAAAAGTCAAACACACCAATGCATATCCTAACACTTCGAAAATTATTTCTCACGCTGAACCGTATTGTAATAGCCCATCCGGCATACTGGTGAAACACATTAGGACAAACTTTACAATGAATATAGAGATGGGCTATTCCAATACGATTTGCTCTGCAAATGGCGTCTTCAAAAGCAAAACACACCAATGCGTATCGTTTTATAACCTTAAGTTTTTCTTCTAAAACTTGTTTCAGTTCGTTGAAATTGTAAAGGTAAAATGTTATGTGAGTAGTGTGTTCTACTGTTGAACACACTACTTATGTACAGCGTTAGTATAACGAACGCTTATATAACAAAATGCCAGGGAATTTACCCAGTTTTAGAGACGTCATCTACAGTGTTCCGATTTTAAAGAGACAACTACGCAAAACAACGAATATGGGTTAAATCGCTGTTGTTGGATGGGCCCATCCTACGGAAAGGCTTATTCAGGACAACACTATCTTTTGAAAAATTTGGTACGGTATACAATGAAAACACAATAGATACCTTTCATGTATTTTATTCATGAAATAATAAAAATTACAAAAAGTTCCATTTGAAACATCAGTCTTGAAATATTTTGTTAAAATAATACTAAATAGATGCTGTTACGTATGCACACAAACCACATACATGTTTACTACTGAAATCACAGCCACTTAAAGTGTTACAATTATAATGGGTTGTGCCAGTATAAATAAGTATTCATCTGTCACGAGTCATGTTAAAGAAGGGCATCACGCAACGTTTGTATAAACCTTCATCTTTATATCTTTCAGCATGAGTTACTCTTGCCACATCAAGCTTCAGTTAGAACAAAGTAAAACATCAATTAAATTTATGTCACAAGCCGATTATTCTTATCAATATAATCCTTTCTTGCTTTGCTATATAAAAGAATCTGTTTTACAAAACTTAATGCAAAACTAAAAAATGAAAGAAATCTGTATTGTGTAGTGTCCATCTTAATCATAAAATTTGCTTTCGATTAACATGAAACATAAAGAATGAATGTGTATATAATGTTATTTACATTTACACATGCATTAACCGATCAAACACCTCTCCATTTTATGAAGATATGTGAATTATAAAAAAAAATCAAATAGTTCTTGCAACTTTGTTTCGCGTAATTAACGTTCACTTACAGTTCTTACAGTACGACAGCTTTAATATTAGAAATGTTTCATTATTTGCCCGTTTTCAGGGACCAAAACTCCCATACTCATTGTTCCAGGATTGGTAACGGTTCAAGTCTTGCTCTGAAACACTAGCGCGAACATGCTTGAAGGCTTGTTCGAAGTCGTCATATTCTATGGCTCGAACCTGCGACATAGAACATAATTTATTTTGGCAATCCAATTTTTATGTAACTGAAGATGCAACAGAAAATAAGGGAATGATAATCTAAAAATGAAAAAAGGCATCCGAGCTATTTTTTATAAATTACATTTGATATGAAGAACACAATAACTTCAATCTGTTTGCAATAATGAGTATAACTTGTGGACATAAATTTCTTAAAACATCGAACAATATGATTTGTACAGCAGATGTATCTCAAATAAATCTCACATCTTGTGAATCAATGGTCAATATGTCTTGTGGGTTTATGCATCGCAGTGGTCCCAGAGCCGCTTCACGGCAAAGGCAAGCCATGTCTGCCCCCGAGTAACCTGGGTGTTAAACATAAATTAATGTAACTAAAGTTCATTTAAGCCAACCTGTCAAATGTTTAAAGCACAGTATTACCTAATGTTTCATAGCCAATTTATAGACTGAAGTTTTCCACAATACAGAGCATGCCTTCTTAATGCGTCTAATGCAGACATGTCGTTTACAATTGCATTATGTATAGTAGGAATTATTGAACTGATGACAACGTGACATTACCCTTTGATCTGTCAACAATAGCTTGTATATGTTTGTCTTCCAAGGCATGTTTCTTAGCTTTCAGTTCGTTTTGAAGTATGACACAACGTGCATCACCGTCAGGGAAAGAAATATATAGCCTTTTAACAAACCGGCGTCGAGCCGCTTCATCAAGCTCTTGTGGCCTGTTTAGAAATAAAGGTATCTCGCATTATGTTGATGAACAAAGCTTACTTAACAATTTCATTTTTTTCAATTTCAGTGCTAATAATGGATATAATATCAAATACTATACATAATGACGTTAACATTTATCGGTAATCTTGTAACATTACCACGGCTTTAAACAGATATGTGCTTCCAAAGCGGGGCATAACAGTCTGCAATAACATTGCATATTAAGTGAAGAGTGGGGAAATTGACAATTTATGGATACATTATAAAAATTGTATTTATAAAAACATACAAAGACAAACCTATTTGTTGCACCGACCAGTAGGAGCCGATCTGTTTCGCTGGTACTTGCACCATCCTAACAAAGAAAGATATACAATGTCTTGTGCTCTATTTCTCTGAATGAACTCTTCATATTTACAAATGCATGATAAAATGATTAAGTGACCATTTAATAAGTGTTAATTTTGAAATACATACCAGTTGCACAAGGAATTCTGTTTTCATTCTTCGAGAGGATTCATGTTCCCCACTGCTTCGTTGGGTTAGTAATGAATCGATTTCATCAATGAAAATGACAGATGGTTGGTGTGCCCGCGCCACACAGAAAAGAGCCTTGACCATTTTCTCTCCTTCACCAACCTAAAAGAATGGAATAACAATATTTCACAACAATATTAGTAAAGCAACACAATTTTAATAATTATCATGCGACAATCATTGCTTTCTTTTAAAAATAAAGAAATACTTCATAAGAAAATAGTTACCCATTTTGAGGTAAGGGAAGAGGCACTGATGCTAAAAAATGTCGCTCTCGCTTGATACGCAATGCACTTGCCTGCAAAAATAGTTAAGCGTTATTGACAAAAACGAAAATCACTGCAATAAAATATAACGTTAATATTCCAATTTACTTTCTTTAATGAACAACAATGCCACATTTTAAGTCTAAAATCTTTCATTAAAACATATTAATAATACCAAATTAAGCACTACAGACCGATTAAGGTTTTCCCAGTTCCTGGTGGGCCAAACAGCAGGAGACCTTTTGGAGGAGCTCTTAGACCAGTGAACAAATCTCTAAAAGTAAACACAGTGTGTATTATAACTAAAAGCAATATGGTTAATATTTCTCTTACAGCAATTTTGCATTACAGTTATTTTCCTTCAAGAAGCTCTAAGAATTAAGTAACAGTTAAGTAATACCACTCTTTATGTATAATCAACCATTTTTCAGTCTCGTTCTGATTTCATTTGAAATGAAAAAATGAAAGAAATACTGACGGTCTTTGAAGCGGCCAAATGATTGTTTCTTGAACTGTTTTCTTAGCAAAGTGTAGTCCTGCAATATCTTCCCATTGAACTGTTTGACTTGTCTCTATAATCTGTAACATAAAATGAAAATTTCTTGATTTCCGACATCTGGGCATCAAACTGAGAATTATACAATATTTGTAATATCATGATAGTATATCAAACATAGTATATCTACCTCAGATTCTATGCGCGTTATCAGATTTGTGTCAATGCCGCTCAAAAGCTTTTCGCATCGTCGCTGCTGTTCTTCTTTCTGTAAAATTGAATTATCCTAATTTCATTTCCCAGCAAAACATATTGTTTCATTAATAACTTATATAGTTGTGAAGATTCATTAGTTGTGAAAGCTAAGTTTGTGAAACAATATTGAACCAACATTACCTCATCTTCACGGGTGTTTCTTTGCACGTTCTCTTGCATGCCAATGCGGAAGATTGATTTCGAGAACTTTCTTCTTTTGGGAAAGGGTTCCTTTTTGCAAATGAAAAATATATAAATTTGAGTAAAATGGGTACACATTTGGTCTTCTAAATTGTAGTGCAGTATCCAATATTTCTACAACAATGTTACTTTTAAACTTTAACTAATCTCTACTTCGGATAATATACTGACTTCAAAGTCACTACTGTCGTCATCGTGAGGCTGAGAAGACGGAGGAGAGACGGGGGGAGATGTTTGTGACTCTTGAACAGCACGCTGCACAACAAAGAAAAATTGCAATATGATAAATCACATATTTTCAAACGCCGATCTCTAAACACTTGCTACTTTCCTAAAGATTTTTTATCGTTTCATTTGTCGTTGTATTGCTTTTCATGCTATCTCTGTATCTCTGTAGTTGCTAAAATACATGATATTACAGTTCGCACACAGCATATTTGACACGTATTAGGACTCGTTAAGTTTTAAACTGTACTTCTAATATATTTGTAAATTATTGCAATGTCTTGTGCAGATTAAAGTTCTTAAATGTCCTATTGGAAATAATTATTCAAGGAATTACTTTTACAGAAGACGGGTCTGAATTTTTCTCTTGGTTGATTTCCAATGTCTCATGGGAGCCCTTTGCGTTTTTAAACATTCAATATTGAAAAAGACTGTAAATAATATTTCAACTGAATAATTATGAATCATAATCTGATAAATGATATTTTACTACTGGTACCACTGAATGTATAACGATTCAGTAAGCTCTCATTAATTGTCCATTAGTAATAGTATGATGCAAACATTAAGCATATCATATCAAAGGCTTACATGGTCTTACACTAACATCTTGAAAGAGGATTTCTTGTTTTCACAAATATGTTACCATTTGTCAAAACATTGCCTGAACGTACCTTGCTCATGCTTTTGCTCGGATGGCCTGAATCATACTCTCCATCATCTTCCACCTATTTTTTTAGTGTACAAAACCCATTAATCAATTATATTTTTAATAATTTTAATAATAGTTTAATCTGTATTGCATAACAATTTGTGTTAACTATTAATTTCTAATTTAAAAAGGGGTGATATTATTCGCTCTAAATATCTCAGTTGGTTGCAGAGCTACAGTGTCGTCAAATGTTCCAGCCATGTCTTCCGATGATACAGTTACAACAAGCTGTCAAATCAAAAATATACTTATTATTTTTTATAAAAATTCTTATATATGCTCTATATCTATACTATATTCAATAATCATTTAGCCACAGGATGCAACATGGGAATTTTTTCACCTGATCTTCCAGGAAAGTACAACCCTCTGGTTCATCTGAGGAAACGTAGAAAAGACAATCTGTTTGAAAATGTGAAGGAGCATATGTCTAATATAGGTAATAGGTGTAAAGGTATAAATAATAAGTAGAATAGTTAAATCGTATTTTAGTGACTTTGATTTAGCTCTTAAATATATTCTAATTAAATATGACTTTAATATAAAGAAAGTAATTAAATATCCAATTTAGGTCCAAGTTATTACTTTAAAGGATACATGCACGTCCGCCAAGCTTTTTACGCACAATCCTTGTTGCAAATTGTCTTCTCGAGCTTCCGTCATATTCAAACCTGAATTAATTTAGATTAATAAGCAGCAAAATATTCAAACAATTTCTATTAAATATTCTTTAAATAATATTTCTTCAACAGCAAAAACAGGTCTGAAAAGATAACTAACCATAATCCATTTTCTGCCACCAAAGCGGTGAAATGGTGCGCCTCTGTACCATAGCATATTGCTGCAGAAAGGACATAATCGAAGTGCTTGTCTATGTTAAACTTTGAAGGTTGCATCTTGATCGGAACAGCTATTTCTCGTCTTAAACCAGACACCTGAAATGCAAAATAGTAAAATATCTGAATTTGTTTTAATAAAAGTATAATAGGACTTGAAACATTAACACATCTATGCACATGATGTGAA
Organism: Protula sp. h YS-2021; assembly: GCA_949752745.1. Lineage (NCBI taxonomy): Eukaryota > Metazoa > Annelida > Polychaeta > Sabellida > Serpulidae > Protula > Protula sp. h YS-2021. Next base: position 23,039,313 of record OX457027.1, on the reverse strand, counting down.
AAGCGAAAAAATATGTTACCTCAGTGTCGTTCAAGCCACATAGATGAATGGTCAGATGTGGTGGGAGAATGACATCTTTTTCAAGCTGTAAAGAACAATAACAACTTTAAATATAACTGGCGGTTGAACACATTATATATGTAACACCATTTTATAATAATTGCTTTGACATATTTGTTTCTTTGTTTTGTCTTACGTGTTTCAATCTGTTTTCAATGGCTACTTCCAGAGTGCCGTAGGAAAGATGAGCATTTCGATTCACTTCTGAAAATGTTGGCACTCGGAGCACCAGCTCGTTACCTATAAATGAAAGACTAATATTAGAAACACAATAAAAATGCAGTTTTGCAATATACATTTCCTTATGACCTTTAGTACAGAATCCCCAGTTTGCAATAGTAATTAACACAAATTTACGTTTTAAATTAATTTGAAATAACATTTCAAATATAAAACCGGAATAAAAAGTACTGAACAAGCAGCTGTGGGATAGGGATATAGGGCAACAACCAATAACAGCATGCAAGAACAAACATTCTTAAGTAAGTTTTACCGATAGGCATAATGCCAATGTCAGCTCTTAAACGGCCTGATGCAAATGCATCAATCTAGAAAAAATGTTATAGCTTCTGAAAAATATTTATTATTACTTTAAAGCTAAATCCAACAAAACACATATTTTTTAACTCTTTTTAAACTGTTACGTAGATTTCATTTTATGAAAATACTGTTAAATAATTAAGTCAAATAATAGTATATCATTACCTCTTCCAAGTCGAGCAACAACTTCTGCACCATAACTTCATAAAACTCAACGGCATCGTTGGCATTGCCTGTACCGGGCCTTGCTTCTCCATCCCATTCCATGTAGGTGAGAAGTTCACAAAATTTGGTATGCAACTCACATCTTCGTTCCTCATACTGAATAAATGAGAAATTTATCAGTGCTTTTTGTTTATTTCTTCGTTGTTGAAAGAAGAGCACAGCGCCATCTTAATAAGAAATTTAGGAATAGTGTAATGCCTACCCCAGAAGTTGCCTGGCTTTTCTCCAGATATTCTTTATTCACTCTGAAAAGGCTTTCTATTTTCTCCACAAGTGGGACTTCAGGCCAGATGCAAGCAGTTTGTAGCCACCATGGTTGAGCACGCAGAGAACACAGCACTGATCCAGCGTAGCAATTGTTCGCGAATTGGGCAATTCCGTGTAAGTTATCGCCTGAAATTGCACCAATACCTTTGAATTATGATTTAGGAATTTTCACGTATGATGCACAATCACAAACGACACAAATCGTAGTTCAAAGATATCTGTAGCCCTTGGTCGAAAAATATAAGAGCAATTACCCTGTTCTGCAGGCGATTCTTCTTTGTCTAAACCACAAGAAGCTAATTCTGCAGTATTTTGGCAATGTCTACAAGAGCATTTGTCATAACACGGTCTACCATTCTTGTAGCATGAACACTTCATAGATGTGCATGGATTTCTACCCTTGCATTGGCAACGTTCAACCTTCATTGCCTTCGTCCCTTTGTACAAAAATATAGCTGCCTTGCCCAGTGACATCTGCAAATGATGATCAGAAGCTACGTTTTAGCCAGCAGCGACAAATTTAAAACCCTATAAAGTGTTTTAGCATTAGCATTGGTAATGCTCCTAATTACACATAAATACATATCAATAAAACTATTACCGTACATACTTTTCTTCTATTCTCAGCACTGGCTTGCACCGGAGTTGAGGTAAGCTGTGGTGTGGCAGCTGAACAGTTTAATACGTCCTTTTCGACGTGCGGCAGCATCTCAACTTCTTCATTATATTGCTGTGTTTCTTTGGCTAGATTTCGAAGCTTTTTACATTGAACATGGGGCTAGTAATTGAGGTCCATGATCTTTGATGTTCCCCAGATCTCCACAATCGGATATTATTTGTAGAATGTCAGCACGAACATTGTTTGCAATGAGGGAATGGTCACAATGGGGACTTCGGTAATAACGCGCAATCCAAAAAATTAGCGAAAGTATGTGAAGTTGCCGACCGCAAGAGAGAGACAGAAACTGGTCCACCCATTCCATAACACGGCGTTCAGTAACAGTAGGCTTGGCAGCTGTGAATAAAAATAAAAATATGAGGCTTGAATAAACACATACTGTACAGGATAGTTTTTTTATAATTACTTCAATTCAGCACAATAGCGAATCATAACGATACTTAATGTAGCAAAGCATACCGTTAATCAAGAGCTCCGGTGCATTTAGCAATTCGTGATACGATTTCCCTGTCATTTCAAGTTCTTCATTAGCTGTATTCTTATTAATAAGGTAGTCGTCGGCTTCTGTATCTGAAATGACCACTTATAGATATAAGAATTTTTAAATAAAAATGAAAGCAACAAGGTAAATTCACTCACAATTGTATTTTAATACTTCAAATGTATAAAATGTTTTGTCATATAAATTATTTCAGCGCTCTCTTTATGAAAGATTAATAAAATAACCTGAGCTATTTAGGCTTGGACTTTCTTGTGTTCGTGATGAAGGCCTTACTACCTTTCCCGTGTCTAAAATAACAAAACAATGCAGATATGTCAAAATACGATTTTTCATATGGTACTTCTTCCTCAATTTTTCAAGCTTATACAAAGGTTATTCATATTAATATACATAAACATACATATTTATATAAATATAAACAGAAGAGGCAGTAAATGCATATTACATTTATTGAATTTCTGCATATGAATAGGTGTTGTTATGTCCACTCCGGTTTCTTGAAAATCCTTATCAAGTGCTTCTAAGCACAGTGTGTTGCTGCTGCTTACTCCAGTAACTCGAACCGCAACATTAGGTGGTTGACCTTTCTGGCGTAGCTTTTTTTGGAGGGGAACTACGCCAACATCCCCAATTTTTACTTGAGTTGTCTGAAATAGACAATAAGAGTTACCCTGCCAATTCATGAAACGTTTTTTAATTTTGCTGTTTAATATTGTTAATAATCTATTAATTTATGTAGATAGTTAAAGAATTATTATCTATAAAATATTCAAATATTGAATAATAAAATATACTGTGGATGTCGATCCTTTTGTTATTTTCTGTTCCGCTAGCATAACGGCGGAAGTGCTGGACAGTCCAACATTATCCACCATACTTTGCATGCGTTCCCAGGCCAGCCTAGCAAAAACATAATAACTTCAATAACATACCAGTCTTAGCCGTTTCGGTACAAGTAAATACACGTTTAAACATTTTAATAGACCACAACAAAAAGAATATATGTTAAAAAGGTGCTAAAAGTCAAGAACAAAATATGAATTATAACTAATTACTCAGTAAATTCTGGTGCTGGATCAGTGCACTCCATTGACTCCAAATTTAATGAATGAAGGTTGCTGGTAATATTGATGCTACGGCTGCGGTCAATATTTCCTGGTTGCCAGACTTGTAAGGGTGTTAACGTGCTCCCCTTATATGACAGACTACTGTGTGGAGTGTTGCTAAAAAGATACAATTTATGCATTTCATGTATTGCATAATGAACACAAAGAATTAAAAATTAATGTCTGTTAAAAACACTGTTATTACAAAAACCCATGTTATTTATATCAACAGATGAAGTGTAGATAAAGGACAATTTACTTGTATAAGTACACAGCACTGTCAACTGCCTCTTCGAAAGTTAGGTCTTTGGATTGCTGTAGAATATAGGAAATTTTGGGCTTTATTGTTGCATGGAACTTCTCATAACGGCCACCGTGCTGTGGTGTATATGGCGCTGACTTCTTCAAAGCCACTCCCATTGTCTTCATTAAAGCGCTAAAAACATGAAATGACAATGTAGTTCTTGTAATATAAAATGTTCTGAGATGTAATCGGTGTTTTCTCAATAGATATGTTTTGTAAAGTTTAAGAACATCTTTAAGCTTTGATCTCTTTGAAACTGCAACTACACTTACGTTAAAATCTCGCTGGTAAACTGTGGACCGTTGTCACTGTGAAATTCCTTTGGTATACGGCCAAGATGCATAAAAAGTCTGCGCAAAATGCTTGAAACATTGTCAGCTGTAGTGGAATTCATTGGAAAAACCCAACCAAACCTGTAAATAAGAAATTAAAAAATGGAATGTTTGCAAATGTAACTTAGTTCACTTAATCAATATTGCCGTTGTTTTCATTTCCTATTGTAAAGTGCGAAGCGAAAGATGACGTACCGACTAAAGAAGTCGATGACGGTCAGCAGATTTACATCATGTCCCTCGTGGTTAAATACTGTGATGTCCACTCCAACTCGTTGAAACGGCATGTAGATTTCAATTGGATTGTTATGCACCTGTCGTTTGTTGCTAGTCTAAACAAGGCAATAATTTTATTCCTTCAATTTCAGCCCATAGTTTTTTTCTCGTCAAATTAAACTGATAGTTCAATTAATATTTCATAGCTAATTTTAAGTTGCCAGTTGGTTATAATTTAGTTAAATGAAGAACGGCTTACTTTTGTAAGCAGGCACGTGTGGCAGTCCTTAACGGCTTGGTTGATATCTTCGAAAAGAATTCCTACGTATTTGAGCCTCATCTGAAGACAGTATAAGCAGCCTGTATAATACAAATTTTAGCAGGAAATATAACTTTACGTTACTCAATAAAACTTTAGCACACCGTTTTACAAAGGACCAATTTGTAAATGCAAACGTTCTTACACATGATGAAAGTTTAGTTATTCCAAGATGACCCATCTGTTGGTGTTCTTTCTGAGCAATTTCATAGCCATTCTCGGACGGCACCACGGTAAGTGCTATCTGTTGCCCCGTGCTTTTGTCTGTAATCTTCCCCATAAATTTGTTTTCTTCCACATACATATTGAACTTTTCCACGATCTGGATCATATCACGTCTAAAATAGACAATAGTTCTAATGATATTTGTAGTCAATATTTCTTAATTACGTTGATATGTTCTTAAGATTTGTAGTCTTGTAAGGACAGATTTATATGTTATGTGTCATGTGTTTACCTTCTTCCAGGGACAGCCTTCTTTTCCTTCTTGCTGTTGTCATCCGAAATAACATATGCATTGCAGCTGAAACCCTTTTGGATGGATAAAGCAACAAATACTGGATGATTCCAATTTGGTTGTTTTTCTAAGGCCAGATGCTTATAGGCTTCAATATGTTCCTTTGTAATTCTCATCTCGATTGCCTGTTAGCATGTTGTACATGTTAATTAATACATAATTATATTAAAGTTATAATCACTTTTAAAAACAAGCAAAGAATTTCAATGTACATAAAACTATAAGCTTTTAAAACAATACATTCTTTCAAAAGTTAGTCAGTCAATCAAGATTTCGTAAAACAATACCATTCCTTAAAAGCTTTAAACTTTATTCGATCTTGTTCTTTAATGTCTTATATATATTTTATAACATGATAAAGTAATAGTTTATCAAGTAACGTTTTATGCTGGTGATGTGCAGGTCACATTTGTGTTGCTTATATATTCCATTTTGTTGTGCTGGTTGTGGTAATGATCTTATTGGTCGTGGTAGTGGTTTTCCTGTTGTTTATGGAAGTGTTACTCTTTTTTAAGATTGACCAACCGAATTTTACAACCGTCGCCAATTACGGAGATTTTGGCCTATTTGAAAAAGGTTTTTCAGAGAACACTGCTTCAAATCTAGAAAGTAGATGATGGAAAATGTAATAGCCTTGGCCTTTCAAGGATTGCCCAAACTTTTGAATTTTGGTTTACAGCATAAATCTTATAATATTTTACAGAACATTGATTTTTAGCCCTCAGCCAATATTGGCTGAAGGCAGAACATGAGATATCGCCCGGACAAGAAAAAGTTTAAAGGTCACGTGACAAATTGAACCCCCCGTTGCACATCTACACCTTATGTACTTTCTTGCTGTAAGGTTTGGTGAAGATCCGATGAATAGCTTTTTAGATATCGTCGGACAAGAAATAAGGTTTAAGTGCGACGGTCGCGTAACAGGTGGAACCCCCCGTTGCACATCTACACGTTATATCCTTTTTTCTGTAAGGTTTGATGAAGATCCGATGAATAATTTTTGAGATATCGCCACGACAAAGAAAAAGTTTAAAGTGCGACGGTCACGTGACCGAAAGGTCATGTGACAAATCAAACTCTCTGTTGCACATCTAGACCTTATATACTTTCTTTCTGTAAGGCTTGGTGAAGATCCAATGAGTAGTTTTTGAGATATCGCTCCGACAAAGAAAAAGTTTAAAGTGCGACGGTCACGTGACAGGAAGGTCACGTGACCGATCGACCCCTCGTTGCTCATCTGCACCTTATATACTTTTTTCTGTAAGGTTATGTGAAGATCCAATAAATAGTTTTTGAGATATCGCCCAGACAAAGAAAAGGTTTAAAGTGCGACGGTCACGTGACCCGAAAGGTCATGTGACAAATCAAACTCCCTGTTACACATCTAGATCTTATATATTTTCTTTCTGTAAGGTTTGGTGAAGATTCAATGCAAAGTTTTTAAGATATCGCCCGGACAAGAAAAAGTTTAAAGTGCGACGGTCACGTGACCGGAAGGTCATGTGACAAATCAAACTTTCTGTTGCACATCTAGTCCTTATATATTTTTTTCTGTAAAGTTATGTGAAGACCCAATGAATAGTATTTGAGATATCGCCCAGACAAAGAAAAGTTTAAAGTGCGACGGTCACGTGACGGAAAGGTCATGTGACAAATCAAACTCCGTGTTGGACATCTAGACCTTATATACTTTCTTTCTTTAAGGCTTGGTGAAGATCCAATGAAAAGCTTTTAAGATATCGCCCGGACAAGAAAAATTTAAAGTGCGACGGTCACGTGACAGGAAAGTCACGTGACCGATTGAGCCCCTCGTTGCTCATCTGCACCTTATATACTTTTTTCTGTAAGGTTTGTTGAAGATCCAATGAATAGTTTTTGAGATATCGCCCAGACAAAGAAAAGTTTAAAGTGCGACGGTCACTTGACGGAAAGGTCATGTGACAAATCAAACTCCCTGTTGCACATCTAGACCTTATATACTTTCTTTCTGTAAGGTTTGGTGAAGATCCAATGAAAAGTTTTTAAGATATCGCCCGGACAAGAAAAAGTTTAAAGTGCGACGGTCATGTAACAGGAATGTCACGTGTCCAATTGAACCCCTCGTTACTTATCTATACTTTATATAATTTTTTCTGTAAGGTTTGGTGACGATCCGGTGAATAACTTTTGAGATATAGCCTGGACAAGAAAAGTTTTAAGTGCGACGGTCACGTGACCGGAAGGTCACGTGCCAATTGGATCCCCCATTCCCCGGTGCATATCTACATCTTACATACTTTCTTCCTGTAAGGTTTGGTGAAGATTCGATGAATACTTTTTGAGATATCGTCCGGACAAAAAGAGTTTACGGACGAACGGACGGACTGACAGACGGACAGACGGACGGACAGATCGATAACAATAGCCAACATTGGCTGAGGGCTAAAAATTGGAAAAGATTTGGCCGATTACAAAAATAAAACATTTTCTCAAAGAAATACAGCTAAATAACATTTCTGTACAATATTGAGAAAACTCAAGGGAAACTGTGGAAATGGAAAAAAACTGATATTCATGTAATAAATGCCCCCCCCCCCCCCTTTGTACAAATTTTGCGTGGCATGGATAACTGACAGTTGTTACGCTCTTTTCAATTATTTCTAATTGAAATTTATCCGAAGATAGACCTAAGTCTACTTGCTTCAAATAATATACCGAGCAGCTCAACTTGCGCTATGATTTGCACAAGGAGCATCCACCACGGCCGCTGTACTATATGGCCCACGGCAGGCACAACCCCCCGGGTCCTTTTTTTCTTTTACGAGACCCCCCGGCCATCCATTAAAAAGACCCAATTTTAACAAAAAAAAAGTCGAAACAGCGAAAACGCCCATTTGTAGAAGGCTGCACTCAAAATATACAGCAAAAAAATGGGTGGGGGCATGGATATAACCGGGATGGAGGCCGGCATATACCCACAAACCAAATGAGCGCCTTCAAAACTAGGACATTGAGGCCCTGCAGATGAGAAATTCACCGTGTTTAGGTATCGAGAACAGTCAATTTCGTTCTCAGCACAGAAAAACTGTGAAAATCCCCTAAGCGAGGGAGTGGGCGGAACAGTCGGCGGTGTTTTGATCAATTTATACCAAAAGCGCAAAAATACCAAAAGGAAAAAGAACAAAAAAAATATGCGCAATCCAACTTGACTTTACCAGCTGCCCTGCAAAAGGACACTGAGCTGGGGTCAGTAAGGAATTTTTGTCGAGTCTCTATACCGTACTCGAAAAAATATTTAAATATACCTCCTGTATCCTGACAAGCAAAACGTGAAGTATGTCTGATATGTACTTTAAAACTCAACAGCTAAAACCCAGCAAAAAAAAAACGCACTTAGTCACTGAGAGATCACAGCGACAAGTGTGGTTTTCACAGGCAAGTGCAGGGAAAGTACACATGCAACGCACTGAAATAGGGAAGGAAGTGCCATAATGCAACAGGGGGGAAGAGAGAGAGAGAAGCTTTGCTGAGATTATAGCTGACTTTTCCATCAAAATAAATAATGTTAAGTGTGGTTGTTTGTTACAAGCAAAATGGTAAGAGGATAATTAAATGTTAAAAATGTTCTCGGATTTTTTATTTTCTACATTTTTGACAAAGAAATATAACGGCCCGTCCCATTACACGATCTCAACACATATGTTGTTTGAAATGACATCGGCAGTGTAGTCGTGTAGTCGTGTTTGATGGGGAGAAACTGTATGTGCTGTTTCAATAGCCTCTGTATTGATTTAGCCCAGCCATTGGATGGGCCCATACAATGATGTGGTGTTTCAATGCTGGGCTGTTTCAATGCTACATGGCTACCTCATAAGAACCACCACATAAGGAGCAAAAACCACATAAGTGACGGATGTACCGAAAATCCACCACATAACATAATCATTGTGGGCACGGACGGACAGACGGATGGACGGACAGACGGACGGACACCCCAAACCTATAGGCCCCAATCCGAAGGGTTGGGGCCTGAAAAGCTTTTAAAGACTTATTTATTTACCATAGCATATTTTGACTCAGAATAGCAATTTTAATGTTCATAAAATTAGTATTATCAAACTCAGAATTAACGACTTTATAGTACTAAACTTTAAATTCATCATATTATATTTAGTGTGTTGAAATGTATATTAATATTGTGAAGCGCTTTGAGCAAGAAATTGATAAAGCGCTATACAAGAATTGACTATAATAATAATATACCAATGTGTAGGGTAACTATTACGGCAACGAGCTGGTAATCATGATTCTGGTTTTTTTTTCACAATGCCCCAAATTTTTCAATCAGATATTTTAAACCGGGTCTAAATGTAGGGGCAATAATTTGTCACAATAGCACAACCCCACTGTCGCCCTCACCCCATCCTTCAAAATTGATTTTTCACAGTGCTTCCTGCAGTAATTACCATTGCAAAGGTTGACGACACCACATACGGCGGAACACCATTGGCGCAGGCGCAAGAAACCCGATAACAGGTGCAAGCACGCAAAGGTTAAAGTTCACTCATCTCCACCTTTAGACTGGATTTCCCTTGCTTACAGTAATCTACGCATAATTTAAGAATTGAAGTTTTTCATACTTGTAGGCATACAATGTGAATAAACATTGCCAAAATCGTCTTATTAAGTAAAATCAGAAACACTCGAGTCTGAAAGATGGAGTGAAAACACATGATCCACATTCCTTTTTATACGCGGACAAGAAATTGAAAGAAATTCTTTGTAGATTTTCTTCACTAAGTTTGCAGGATAAGGGGTGCCTAAATGGTTTTTGGATACCTTTATACTTGCTGTTGTGTTGTTTCGCCTCGGCTGCAGAATAATTAATGTGTTTTGAATGCCAAAGGTAAGTACCACCACGAATCATAGTGTTGGCCACGAGGTAGCAATATCGGCGTTTTATCCCGTACAGTGTTTCTCGGTTTTTTTTCTCCAACGGTCAGCAGATTCCTCTTCACCAGGAGAAGAAGGAGCAGTGTCAGTCCGACCATATGTTGGGTGGTGGAAAGGAACACAATACAGGCGTTCTCTGGTTGGGTGTTCTCACCGCTGCATATCACTCCAGCCCCAGCGTGGTTGCTTTTACTTTTCTGGCTAGATTCCTCCTTGTCTGGGAACTAACTAGCTCTGCCCATCTAGGTTGAGACATCAGAAGGGAAGATGAAAAGCCAAGTATCTCCACCAGCTTCCCCACCAGGGTTAGCAACTGCGGGTGTATCCAAGTGGGTTATTTTGTGTGCCTCTTCCCACATGGGTATCCGCACCTTGTTATCCCTCTCGTTCAGTATATAGTGTGTAAAGTTTTAAAAGGCGTATGGGTTTTTAGAACTTATCCGACAAAATCGTGTCTGTTGAATGTGTCACTTCCTCATTTTTGACGAAGTTCGTACCCGCCAATCTTGTGTTAATTAAATAAATGACACGGCATTCAAAATTTCAATGTAATTCGGTGTGAGCTTCCATTAAAATTCCTATGAATTTACATTGAACTTTAGTGTAAATTTCAATGACGTTCGTGTGAACTTCCACTGAACTTCATCCGAAATTACAATAAATTTCAGTATTTTCATAGTAAATTTCAATGAGGTTCACTTGAACTTTTGATGAAATTACAATAAACTTCAATAGAACTTCGGTGTAAATTTGATTAGAACTTTCAATGAACTTTACGTGAATTTAAGGTGACTTTGTTGCGTTGTTATTTTGCAATTTGAGTTGAAATAAGCTACTTCCATTGAACTGCAAAATACCGGGAGTTTCCGAAAAGAAGCTAACCCCATATAAAAGCCCGAGGCTCTTATTAGGAAACTGTTTCCCAATAGAAGCTCTGGGGCTTTTATTTGGAGTTAAAATAAGGACCCGAAAAAAATCGTTTCCTAATAAAAGCCCCCCTCCTTCCCTGCAAGTCTTTTTAGAACTCGTGTTTACTCGCAATGCAGACACGGTGCACTTAATCCTTTGATGTGAGGCAGCCCTGGATATGTTCTGTGTCGTTGCTTAATCCTGTGCTTTGCACAAGGGGAAGAGACACCGCCTCCCCACTGCCACCTTTACTCCGGAGTATTACTGAAAATATAACAGGCAGAGTACTGAAACAGGCGGCGTGATGTTGCCCCTCTTTGCCTGTAAGTCTTTTCAGAACTCGTGTTTACTCGCAATGCAGATGTGAGGCAAATCCCTAAACACGTTCTGCGTCGTTGCTTAATCCTGTGCTTCGCACAAGACACCCCCCCCCCCCCACTTTACCAGACGTTTTTGGCTACTATTGTTTTTGTGTTTTGTTATATTTTGTGCGAATATCCGCAGCAAGTAGCGTTTTAATGATAGATTGATGGTAAATTCTCTTTTTCAAAAAAACTTATCGACACCCCCCCCCCCCCATCTAAAAAATAGAAGCCCCGGAGCTCTAATTAGGAATCTGTTTCCTGATAGAAGCCCCGGGGCTTCTATTTGGTTTCTAAATGAGCGACAAAAATTGGCCAGTTTCCAAATAGAAGCCCTGGGCTTTTTTCGGAAACCCCCGGTAACAAGAAACGTTCGAAAGGGAGAAAATGCTTGTTTATGGGATTGGCTCGTGATATAAGCTCTTAAACCCACAATAGTCTTTAGCCATATAAATTGGAGTGCTTTTTAAATTGCTTTTTTACCTCTGACAAAAACGAAGGTATTTCTAAAGGCAAGTTCGTATTTTTAAAGGTAAGCTGTTCTTTGTAATTTTATACCTTCTTTTCGGGCGATTAAATTAAGGCAAGGATGTATTCCGTGGAACCGGGACTAGGCAACTTAGTCGGAAATAATCATGACATACTGCAAATAAACACTTAAACACTTAAAAAGTTCTTCTTCCTTTTGGTTTGTTTTAAATTATCTGGAGACTTGCCTGGAATATCATAAACAAACAAATACGTGAACTGTGCCAATATTGGTTGAGTTCTAAGCCCTAGCAAACTCTAGAGTAACCTGTACATGTGAACTAAGTTTTTACCTATTTTGTGGGTTGGGGCTACTTGTGGCGCAAATATTGGCCCGACCCACGTGACCAGTTCCGGAGGTGGGGGTTGAACCTATCTAGGAGAACATATTTTCTATATATGATGATCGATTTTTTAAAGAAAAAATCTTATTTGACCGCTTTGGTGAATGAAACTCTACACAAAAACGTGTAGTATTGGTCAAATACACAAATGTTGACAAAAGTGCGGGCCAAGGTTTCCCGAGGTTGGGCTTGGACATTTAGTGATAGCTTCAGTGTGGCCACATTGTCGCTCAAAGTGTTTCTCAAGTAGGGAAGAAACGAGAGTCCGAGCACAGGAAGTGACGTCACGAGGTGTGCTCGGACTCTCATGAGAGTCCGAGCACAGTGACGTCATAATGACGTCATAGGGTGTTCTGGAACAGATGTTAAAGCGCGCGGCCGTGTCAATGACGTCATCATGACGTCATTAGTCACGTGACCTGTCAATCATGTGTCACATGACCTGTCAATCATGTGTCACATGACCTGTCAATCATGTATATGAGGAAAATTTTCCCGATCATAAACCTTCTGGCCTGAATGGCTCAGTTGGTAGAGCGCAGGGCCCGTAAGCGGAACCATGATCTGAAGGTCAATGGATCGAACCCGCCCTCGGGCATCACTTTCATATCATGGGGACCCCCCCCCCCCCTGGTGAAGGATTGTATCATACCATGGAGGACCCCCCGCCCGTGGTGAAGAATTATATCATACCATGGAGGACCTCCCCCCTGGTGAAGAATCATATACCATGGGGACCCCCCCCCCCCCCTGGTGAAGAATCATATCATCCCATGGGGACCCCCCCCCCCCCTAGGATGTGATTCAACACTCGTATAAGAGCACATTGTCTGTGCACATATGCATCATTCATGCTCTGACTGCCGTTGGATACACATGGAAAAAAAGTGAAAACAGTTGCTCTTACCTGTTGTGTTGTGCTGTGCTGTTGAAGAACAAGTGAAGGATTGACTGGAATACACATAGGAGACGAAATGAAACATCAGTTATTCTTTGGAAAAGGAAAGTGAAAGATTGGTTATTCTTTGGAAAGGAAGTGAAAGATTGGAGACGAATTGGCAAAACAGTCGTGGTAAGTTTTTTTTTTTTTAGTTTTTTTTTTTACACTATGTAACACTATGTGACACTATGTAACACTGTTACACTATGTAACATTATGTGACACTATGTAACACTGTTACACTATGTAACACTATGTAACACTGTGTAACATAATGTAACACTATGTGACACTATGTGACTATGTAACATCATATAGCTATATGACTATGTAATTGCTATGTGAACATAATTAGTCATTATGTCATTATCAGATCGTTCAACACACAAGCCGCGATAGCTCACTTGGCAGAGCAAATGGCTAGCAACCTGAGAGTCCCGGGATCGATCCCCCATCAGGGCAAAACTTTTTTTTGGTTTTTTGTTTTTTGTTCACTTTTATGACTGTGTGACATTATGTGACAACATGTGACTGTGACATCATGTGACTCTGTGACATTATGTGACTGTGACTTTTTTTTTAATATTATTATTATTATTATGATAATATTTCATTAGTCATATTTCAATGGTTTCCCATTACAGTAACCACACACACACAGCATAAGTACATGTGTACAGAGTGTGGGGGGAAAACCGACTGAGAAATTTTAGAGCGCACTCGTACAGAGTGTGGGGGAAAACCGATCGATAATTTCAGAGTGCACTCGTACAGAGTGTGGGGAAAACCTATCGATAATTTCAGAGTGCACTCGTTCAGACCGTGGGAATGATCGATAAATTTGAAAACATCAAAGGCCTAGACCGTGGGAACGATCAATAAATTTCAGAGTGTACTCGTTCAGAGCGTGGGAATGGGATTTTCCCTACGTTAAGTCCAATGTTATGTTTTAAGTTATAGTAGTTGGAAAATGACACTTCTAAAACACATTTAACAAATGTAGTTTTTTGATAACATATAATATATAAAATAAGTTTGAACATTTTAGCATGCTACTTATTTGAATGTTCTAAAGTTATATTAGTGGAAAAATGGTGGTTCTAGACCAACTTTAACAAATTTAGTTTTTAACACCATATGATATATAAAATTAGTTTGAACATTTTAGCATGCTTCTTATTTGAATATTCTAAAGTCATAGTAGTGGAAAAATGGTGGTTCCAGACCAACTTAAACAAATTTTGCTTTTTGACAAAATATGATGTATAAAATAAGTTTGAACATTTAACCATGGTGTAGTAGGGTAAAAATGGTGCTTCTAGACCAACTTGAACAAATTTTGTTTTTGACAACATATGATGTATAAAATAAGTTTGAACATTTTACCATGGTGTAGTAAGGTAAAAATAAGGGTTCTAGACCAACTTTAACAAATTTTGTTTTTTGACAACATATGATGTATAAAATAAGTTTGAACATTTTACCATGGTGTAGCAAATTAAAAATCAGGGTTCTAAACCAACTTTAGCAAATTTAGTTTCTTACACGTTTCAGACGATTCTACCACTTGGTTGATTGGTTGATTGTTGGAAAATGAAAAGTGAAAATGTGGATAGTTATGTAGGCAAACTGCGCCCATTCAAAAGACGTGTTCGAATGGCAAGCCCATTTTAAAGACGTGTTCGAATGGCAAGCCCATTTTAAAGACGTGTTCGAATGGCAAGCCCATTTTAAAGACGTGTTCGAATAATTTTTGAAAGATATTACGTCGTGGTATTGTTCAACAAATTGTTCAACATGTTCAACAAGTTCAACATGTTCAACATGTGCAACATGTTCAACATGTTCAACATGTTCAACTTGTTCAACTTGTTCAACATGTTCAACATGTTCAACATGTTCAACTTGTTCAACATGTTCAACATATTCAACATGTTCAACATGTTCAACATGTTCAACAAGTTGTTCAACATGTTCAACATGTTGTTGTTCAACATGTTGTTGAACATGTTCAACAAGTTGTATATAAAGCTATGTTTAAAGACTTTCTCATCATTTGAATAGTGTAGGTTGAACCGAAAGGACGTATAAATGCAACATTTGTTCGAAATCTTACAATTGGCCGCAAAGTCTTAAAAGACACTTAAAGGTTGCTCACGCTTCAGAAGTGGATGAAGAATCGGATATGGAAAACCCTGTAAAACTACCTTTCACGGAAACTTTAGATGGGTCTTCTATGGAAAGTCAAAGCGTCAACATAGCTGAAAAGAATGCACATGCTTGTGCAGAATGTGGTGCATTGTACAACAGCGAAGAAGCTTTGCTCAAACATATGGAGCAGTGTGGTGAGGATGCTGATGACAGGAGTTCTGAAAGTGAGTCAGAAACAGACTCTGAAAGTGAGTCAGAAATAGACTCTGGTTAGCATGATATGGTTCAAGACGTCTACGATGACTATGATAACATATTTCAAGAAAAGGTTTCAGAATATGAAGAACAAGGACTTGAAGATGCGCGTGAAATAGCAAGTTATGACCTTCTACCCATTTATAAGCATGGACTAAAACAACTGTTTATGAGACTGTTCACCTATACCCAGCGTCTACAACAAAGCAAACATTATCAAAAGATTTTAGAGGACTTTAATTACTTTGTTGATGAAAAACATTATAAGTATTCAAAGGCATTAAAGGCGGCTATAAGGAAAAACAATGCATTCTTTGAAGAGCTACTAGATATGGAGGAGGAGGAGGATGGTAGCAGTGACGAAGAAAGTGGCATGGACAGTGAACAGAGTGAAACAGATGCAGAAAAATAGACTTATTTGACTAAACTTTATAATAAAGACTTTATAAATGTTGTAATATTTTATTAACTTAAGCGTTGTGTAATATATGTCTTGCTTTGCAACATATTAAGTCGTAAGGTTCCTGACACGGTTTTAATTGACCCTTAAACCATATATAATATATTGGGTATTATAGTTAATTTTGTATTATTATGCATTATATTCAAGAATTGTATTATTATGTATTATATTCAAGTATTGTTTTATTATGTATTATATCCAAGTACTGTTTTATTATGTATTATATCCAAGTATTTTTTTATTATGTATTATATCCAAGTATTGTATGAGAAAAATAAAAAGTTGAAAAGCATCATATGTGTTTTTATTGAACATTACAACTATGTACAATTATGATAAAAACAAAACTATTTCAAATACATATTATGTTAATACATGTGCAGAAGAACTTAACTTAAAATTTTATAACAACTGACTTCACATGAACATAGATAATGTTAATTTCATAGTCTACATATGAAGACAATTTAATTTGAACTACATATCAAATGTACATGTCCATATGAGTCAAAGCTAAGTTCTTGTCAAGCTTCAAAACCTTGGGTCCAATCTTCTGCACTGTGATGAAATTATAGCATTTACTAAGCTCATCATGCTGTTAAAACTGTATACAGTCATCTCGCTGTCTTTTATACAGATCCATTTTCTGAAGCATGAGATCCACTGACGTCATTTGCTTCTTCAACATGTGCCAGTCTTTCAATGACAACAAAATCCCCTTCTTGGTAGGATATAACCTCCCAGATGCATGATTCGTAATATATTTACGAATGTTAACCATCACTTTCTGTTGATAATTCACCAATTTAATATATGTTTCTCCATTAATGGGTATCATAACCGGTGAATCGTCTACACGCATCTTCTTCATAGTGGTATCAGCTTTACGCTCCGGTTCTCGCTTCATATTAGGCTCTGTCGTATTTTTTTGCATTTTACACGGCGGCGTCATAGCTGGTAACTCATCTCTATTCATCTTTCTAAGATGTGGTCGCTTTTGACGCTGCTGACGTGACTTCGCCTTAGACTTTACCATGGGCATTGACTTAGACTTTGCTGTAGGTATTTTCTCAGGCTTTGCTATAAAAGGCATTGCCATAGATGGTAGTTGTTGTTCACTCACTGCAGACATATTCACTCTTCAGTATCTTGATACAGAATGTGCGTTATGTCTGAGGGTAGGTACCTTTTATGCTCTATAGGGAGCTGTCACACTCGAGGTTGGACACACTATGTCCTAAAATGTTTAGAAATAACTTTACCATATGCGACTTTGCATCCAATTGTAAGATTTCGAACAAATGTTGCATTTATACATCCTTTCGGTTCAACCTACACTATTCAAATGATGAGAAAGTCTTTAAACATAGCTTTATATACAACTTGTTGAACATGTTGAACAACTTGTTGAACATGTTGAACATGTTGAACAAGTTGAACATGTTGAACATGTTGAACATGTTGAACATGTTGAACATGTTGAACAAGTTGAACAAGTTGAACATGTTGAACATGTTGAACTTGTTGAACATGTTGAACTTGTTGAACATGTTGAACATGTTGAACATGTTGAACAAGTTGAACATGTTGAACATGTTGAACATGTTGAACTTGTTGAACATGTTGAACAATTTGTTGAACAATACCACGACGTAATATCTTTCAAAAATTATTCGAACACGTCTTTAAAATGGGCTTGCCATTCGAACACGTCTTTAAAATGGGCTTGCCATTCGAACACGTCTTTAAAATGGGCTTGCCATTCGAACACGTCTTTTGAATGGGCGCAGTTTGCCTACATAACTATCCACATTTTCACTTTTCATTTTCCAACAATCAACCAATCAACCAAGTGGTAGAATCGTCTGAAACGTGTAAAAAACTAAATTTGTTAAAGTTGGTTTAGAACCCTGATTTTTACCTTACTACACCATGGTAAAATGTTCAAACTTATTTTATACATCATATGTTGTGCAAAAACAAAATTTGTTAAGGTTGGTCTAGAACCCTTATTTTTACCTTACTACACCATGGTAAAATGTTCAAACTTATTTTATACATCATATGTTGTCAAAAACAAAATTTGTTCAAGTTGGTCTAGAAGCACCATTTTTACCCTACTACACCATGGTTAAATGTTCAAACTTATTTTATACATCATATTTTGTCAGAAAACAAAATTTGTTAAAGTTGCTCTAGAACCACCATTTTTCCACTACTATGACTTTAGAATATTCAAATAAGTAGCATGCTAAAATGTTCAAACTTATTTTATATATCATATGGTGTTAAAAACTAAATTTATTAAAGTTGGTCTAGAACCACCATTTTTCCACTACTATAACTTTAGAACATTCAAATAAGTAGCATGCTAAAATGTTCAAACTTATTTTATATATTATATGTTATCAAAAAACTACATTTGTTAAATGTGTTTTAGAAGTGTCATTTTCCAACTACTATATCTTAAAACATAACATTGGACTTAACGTAGGGAAAATCCCATTCCTTCTCAAATTTATTGATCGTTCCCACACTCTGAAATTATCGATCGGTTTTCCCTCACACTCTGTACACATGTACTTATGCTGTGTGTGTGGTTACTGTAATGGGAAACCATTGAAATATGACTAATTAAATATTATCATAATAAAAAAAAAAAAAAAAAGTCACTTACCACGACTGTTTTGCCAATTCGTCTCCTATGTGTATTCCAGTCAATCCTTCACTTGTTCTTCAACAGCACAACACAATAGGTAAGAGAAACTGTTTTCACTTTTTTCCCCCTGTGTATCCAACAGCAGTCAGAGCATGAATGATGCATATGTGCATAGACAATGTGCTCTTATAGGAGTGTTGAATCACAACCTAGGGGGGGGGGTCAGTCCCGACTGCCGCCTAGGGGGGGGGGGTCAGTCCCGACTGCCGCCTGGGGGGGGGGGTCCCATGGTATTTGATTCTCTACCGGGGGGGGGGGTCCCATGATATATGATTCTTGACCAGGGGGGGTCCCATGGTATTTGATTCTCTACCAGGGGGGTCCCATGATATATGATTCTCTACCAGGGGGGGGGGGTCGGTCAGTATGACGTCATAAAGTGGCGCAATACTCTCGTTTTTACTTACCACGACTGTTTTGCCAATTCGTCTCCTATGTGTATTCCAGTCAATCCTTCACTTGTTCTTCAACAGCACAACACAATAGGTAAGAGAAACTGTTTTCACTTTTTTCCCCCTGTGTATCCAACAGCAGTCAGAGCATGAATGATGCATATGTGCATAGACAATGTGCTCTTATAGGAGTGTTGAATCACAACCTAGGGGGGGGGGGTCAGTCCCGACTGCCGCCTAGGGGGGGAGGGGTCAGTCCCGACTGCCGCCTGGGGGGGGGTCCCATGGTATTTGATTCTCTACCGGGGGGGTCCCATGATATATGATTCTTGACCAGGGGGGGGTCCCATGGTATTTGATTCTCTACCACGGGGGGTCCCATGATATATGATTCTCTACCAGGGGGGGGGGTCGGTCAGTATGACGTCATAAAGTGGCGCAATACTCTCGTTTTTACCCTACTTTCCTCAAAATGTGGAATCATTTTTGTATTTTGGATGTTTTTGTGTACACAATTAAGCAACGGAATATTTATGTGTTTCGGATGTTTTTGTGCACACACAAAACATGCGTTCTTCACTGAATAAACTGACAGTTCAGGAATTTTCTTTTTGATTGTGCCAGTTTAAATACAGGTAATTATTTGACATTATAATTAGACATTTGTTTATCACAAATCATAGTATCCGAATATTATGCAATATTTTGCTCTACTGAAGCATATCTCTATATTGAGAAAGTAGGGAAGAAACGAGAGTCCGAGCACAGGAAGTGACGTCACGAGGTGTGCTCGGACTCTCATGAGAGTCCGAGCACAGTGACGTCATAATGACGTCATAGGGTGTTCTGGAACAGGTATTAAAGCGCGCGCCCGTGTCAATGACGTCATCATGACGTCATTAGTCACGTGACCTGTCAATCATGTGTCACATGACCTGTCAATCATGTGTCACATGACCTGTCAATCATGTATATGAGGAAAATTTTCCCGATCATAAACCTTCTGGCCTGAATGGCTCAGTTGGTAGAGCGCAGGGCCCGTAAGCGGAACCATGATCTGAAGGTCAATGGATCGAACCCGCCCTCGGGCATCACTTTCATATCATGGAGACCCCCCCCCCTGGTGAAGGATTATATCATACCATGGAGGACCCCCCGCCCGTGGTGAAGAATTATATCATACCATGGAGGACCTCCCCCCTGGTGAAGAATCATATACCATGGGGACCCCCCCCTCTGGTGAAGAATCATATCATCCCATGGGGACCCCCCCCCCCTAGGATGTGATTCAACACTCGTATAAGAGCACATTGTCTGTGCACATATGCATCATTCATGCTCTGACTGCCGTTGGATACACATGGAAAAAAAGTGAAAACAGTTGCTCTTACCTGTTGTGTTGTGCTGTGCTGTTGAAGAACAAGTGAAGGATTGACTGGAATACACATAGGAGACGAAATGAAACATCAGTTATTCTTTGGAAAAGGAAAGTGAAAGATTGGTTATTCTTTGGAAAGGAAGTGAAAGATTGGAGACGAATTGGCAAAACAGTCGTGGTAAGTTTTTTTTTTTAATTATTTTTTTTACACTATGTAACACTATGTGACACTATGTAACACTGTTACACTATGTAACACTATGTAACACTATGTAACACTGTGTAACATAATGTAACACTATGTGACACTATGTGACTATGTAACATCATATAGCTATATGACTATGTAATTGCTATGTGAACATAATTAGTCTAACGTATGTATGTCATTATCAGATCGTTCAACAGACAAGCCGCGATAGCTCACTTGGCAGAGCAAATGGCTAGCAACCTGAGAGTCCCGGGATCGATCCCCCATCAGGGCAAAACTTTTTTTTTGGTTTTTTTGTTTTTTGTTCACTTTTATGACTGTGTGACATTATGTGACAACATGTGACTGTGACATCATGTGACTCTGTGACATTATGTGACTCTGTGACTTTTTCTTTTTTTAATATTATTATTATTATTATGATAATATTTAATTAGTCATATTTCAATGGTTTCCCATTACAGTAACCACACACACACACAGCATAAGTACATGTGTACAGAGTGTGGGGGGAAAACCGACTGAGAAATTTTAGAGTGCACTCGTACAGAATGTGGGGGAAAACCGATCGATAATTTCAGAGTGCACTCGTACAGAGTGTGGGGAAAAACCGATCGATAATTTCAGAGTGCACTCGTTCAGACCGTGGGAACGATCGATAATTTGAAAACATCAAAGGCCTAGACCGTGGGAACGATCAATAAATTTCAGAGTGTACTCGTTCAGAGCGTGGGAATGGTTTTTAACACAACAAGGGAATAGTTTTTAACACCATATAATATATAAAATAAATTTGAACATTTTAGCATGCTACTTATTTGAATGTTCTAAAGTTATAGTAGTGGGAAAATGGTGGTTCTAGACAACTTTAACAAATTTAGTTTTTAACACCATATGATGTATAAAATAAGTTTGAACATTTTACCATGGTGTAGTAGGGTAAAAATGAGGGTTTTAGACCAACTTTAACAAATTTTGTTTTTTGACAAAATATGATGTAGAAAATAAGTTTGAACATTTTACTATGGTGTAGTAGGGTAAAAATCAGGGTTCTAAACCAAAATTTACTTTTCTTTGAAAATATATTATGCTTTTCTTTTCTTAATGCTTTCAGGTATCGTCAGAACACATCGCTCTCCGCTAGATGTCTCTGCAGTACATGCCTAGGCGGTATAAATAGGATGGGTGAGACCTACATTTCATCATATCAGTTTAAGCAATTGACGTGACAACAACAATGGCATCTAATTCAGACACATCAGCCTTCTGTCATGATTGTTCGTAGCACATACATGCAAACCAGCTAAGATGAAACGTGCTAATGAAGAGCTTGTTGAGATGATTGAAGCCAAGAGACGAAAGACGGTACAAGATGGTGTTATCAGACTTGATCCGTTCCTCTGCTGTGAATGCATTAAAATATTTCCATCTATGGATACTTATGAGGCACATGCATGCATACCAGCCGAGATGGAAAATGCGTCTCATGAAGAACATGTTTCAAAGAAAGAAAAAACAGGACAAGTAGGGAGAGGTAGAAGGGTTAGTCTGGGAGAAAACGCGCAGGAAAGACGATTTGAGTCTGAGGATGGATCGGATTTACTGCTTGAAATGCGACAACAAGAGAACCGTATCAAGGCACATTTGTTGGAGACCTTAAACTATGGAATGAAATGGTACATTGTCGTTCATGCACGTTTCAAGAAACTGACAGCGAATGCTGAAGGTGTTATGGTAGAACAAGTGGATAATTCATTTATCAGCAGTCCAACATATACAGCATACAACCCAGCAGATATTGAGCAGGACTTGCCAGACGCCTATAAAGAATTGTTTACTAAGTTTGATGAACATGAGCGACAAGGCTCTGGCTGGGTATTGGATAACATACTGTACATTGAAGTACATACAGCTTATGGTCTGTATTGGCTCACCTTCACCCTCAAGATCGTCATCAACACCCATATCGCGTGAGTCATTACACACCATTTGAGAACGAATTGAAGGTAGAAGGCATAACATTTCCAACACCGATTACAGACATTCCAAAGTTTGAAAAGGAGAATGATGTGTCCATTAACGTGTTTGGATATGAACATGATGTCGTTGTTCCCATACAACTAAGTCGAAACACCAGCGCCAACAGCGCCAGAGAAATCAACTTGCTTTTGATTAGCAATGACAAGAAAAGGCATTACTGTCTCATCAAGAATTTCAGCAGACTTATGTCTTATCGATCAAAGCATAATGGTGCAGCTTTTTATTGTTTCAACTGTCTTCACGGGTTTATGCGACAAGAGCTTTTAGATGAGCATCGTGAAGTGTGTGACAAGCATGGCGCACAACGTTTATCATTTCCCAAGGAACCATTCGTTAAGTTTAAGAATGTAGCCAAACAACAGCGAGCACCGTTTGTGATTTATGCAGACTTTGAATGTTTCACGCAAAAGCATGAAGAAGGAGACAAGTATCAACATCATCGTCCAAACAGCTTTGCCTATGTGGTTGTCAGCCAGTATGATACACGTGCACCAGTCGTGTATCGAGGAGACAATGCCGTGAAAGTCTTTTTAGACCATATGGTGAATGAGCGTGATCGTATTGTACGTGGTTTAGAGCGACCAAAGGAAATGGTGATGACTCGCGAAGACAAAGAGAATTTTAAGAACGCCACTGATTGTTACATTTGTCATGATCCTCTAGGAGCAGATCATGTGAGAGATCATGACCACATCAATGGCAAATATCGTGGAGCAGCGCACAATGAATGCAACTTACAATTCCGACTTAGAAAAGATCAGCAAGGGGATAAAGATTCTTATATCATTCCCGTATTTTTCCACAATTTGCGAGGCTATGACAGTCATTTGATCATGGAGGAAATTGGAAAATTCAAAAACGAAAGGATTACAGTCATTCCCAACACCATTGAAAAATATATTGCATTCACCATGAGCAATCTGAAATTTACAGACAGCTTTCAGTTCATGAGTACCTCTCTACAGAAGTTGGTATCCAACCTTGCAGCAGAAGGGAAAGATAACTTCTACAACATGACCTCTCACATTCACGATAGTGATCAACAAGATTTGCTGCTGAGAAAGGGAGTGTACCCCTACGATTACGTGGACGAACCATCCAAGTTTGCTGAAACACAGCTACCATCAAAGGATAAGTTTTATAGTCAGCTTAGCGAAGAGGACATTAGCGATGAGGATTATGCGCATGCACAGAAGGTATGGGATACATTCAACTGTACCACATTTGGTGAATACCACGACCTGTACCTGAAATCAGATGTGTTATTACTAGCTGACGTGTTTGAAAACTTTCGTCAAGTATGCCTCAACACGTATGAATTGGATCCTGCTCATTACTATACAGCACCAGGACTGTCATGGGATGCAATGTTAAAAGCGACAAAGGTGAAGTTGGAATTGATCAATGACATTGACATGTACCAAATGGTTGAGCAAGGCATACGTGGAGGAATATCCGTGATCACACACAAGTATGCGAAAGCGAATAATCCCTACGTAGCAGATTACAATTCTGAGATACCAAACAACTATTTGATGTACCTCGACGCAAACAACTTGTATGGTTGGGCCATGTCACAAAGCATGCCACAAAGAGGATTCATGCGGGTGAGCGAGCCAGAATCCATTGACTTCATGGATGTGGATGAAGATGATGGCATTGGATTCATTTTGGAAGTTGATTTAGAATATCCAAATTCAATCCATGATCATCATAATCACTACCCAGTGGCTCCAGAACGGAAATGTGTCAAAGTTGAAGAATTGTCAGAGTACAGTCAGAAGCTGCGGAAAGATCTAAACATGAAAGAGAAATCCAGTGAAAAGCTCATTCCTAACTTGTCTTACAAGAAGAAATATGTACTTCATTACAGGAATTTACAACAGTACGTCTCACTGGGGTTGAAAGTCACTAAAGTTCATCGCGCCATCATGTTTGAACAGAGCAAATGGTTGGCAAAATACATTACCTTGAACACGGAAAAGAGAAAATTGGCCAAGAACCCATTTGAGAAAGACTTCTTCAAACTGATGAACAACTCGGTGTTTGGCAAAACCATGGAAAATGTGAGAAAGCGAATCAATGTTGAACTTGTTCACAAGGAAAAGCGGTTCAAGAAACTTGTAGCCAAACCTTCTTTCCACAAATTCAAAATTTTCAACGAAGATTTGACCGCAGTACATTTACGCAAAGTGGATTTGCTTCTGGATAAACCCATTCAAGTTGGGTTTACCATTCTCGACCTCAGCAAAGTGCTTATGTTCAACTTTCATTACAACTACATCATGGTCAAGTATCCCAATGCCAAGTTGTTGTTCAGCGACACCGACAGTCTATGTTACAACATAGAAACGGAAGATATCTACAAGGATATGCAGCAAGATGCTGACCTGTTCGACACAAGTGACTATCCGCCAGATCACTTCCTACATTCCAACGTGAACAAAAAAGTGCTTGGGAAAATGAAGGATGAGACGGCAGGCGCCCCTATTGAAGAGTTTGTTGGACTCAGACCGAAAATGTACAGTTTATTGTGCGGTGGGAAAGAAAAACATACAGCTAAAGGCATCACTCGAGCTTGTCAAAGACGTATTAAACATGTGCAGTATAGAGACAGTTTGTTTAAGAAAACTCAAACGATGGCTACAGGACACATTATTCGAAGTCATAGTCACCAGCTTTTCTCGGAGAAGTTGAGGAAGGTAGCCCTCTCCCCATATGACGACAAGCGATATGTGCTGAATGATGCCTATTCCACTTTAGCGCATGGACATTACAAGGCTGTGGTATAAAAGGGGGAGGTCCTCCAACGGAAGAGTTATTTGAGGTGTGAACATTGAAGTGTTCACATGGAACGTGAAAGTCGTAAGAGATCTACAACTGATATGGATACTCTTGCAGATGCAGTTAAAGACTTAAAAATGAAAAATCCTACCACTACCATCAAGAAATTGAAAGTGGAGACAGCACCAACACCACAGTCGTGGGATGGAATGCTTTCTCTAGGAAATGGAAAGTATATCAAGATTATGAAACAAAGCAATGAAGGAGTGGTAAACATTCGCAAGTACCTGAGAGATGAGGGGACTGGAAAAAACCGTCCAACGAAAAAGGGTATCTTGCTGACAATACCTGAATGGAAAATGCTGAAGAAGCAGGTGAAAGAAGTGGATAAAAGGCTTCGCAGACAAGAAGACGGCTCATAACAAGGTAAAAACATGAATGCACTCATGCTGAACCGTGGTGCTTACCTTACTGTAAACGATAGGAATGAAGTGATACTAGGTTCTCAGACAAGTTATCATCGGTTTAAACCTGAAGTGTGGAAAGACTTTAAAAACATACCACTTGAACATGGGTTTAAACGTAGACTTGAAAATAAAGTGGAAGTGACGGTGGCTGAATATGATTCTAACATACGTGTAGAAATCTGTAGAAATCTTTTACAGGATTATCCAGAGGATTATAAGGGAGTTGTGCCAGATACACCGTATACAGATTTGATCATCTTTGATATCAAGAACTGGCGCGCAGTCTTACGATTCCTAGAAGTGATACAACATCCACTCTTCGCCATCTTGCGAGCATAAAAACGTCTTTGCAGACAAGGAGACAGCTCATAGTTCATCTGACTGTTGAACGAGATGGAAGACTTTTTATCGGAATATGAACCTATTTCACATGGATTCTCATATCTGAGAAACGTATATGATGACATCGTGCTAAAACATTTTGGAAAGTATATCATTCTATCAACTGACGAACAATCTGTGTTGAAAGACCATCTAGAGAAGCTGAGGATACCTGGCTTTCTCCTGAAACTCTCAGAGGATTTAGAAGTGCGTGTCACTGAGAACTATTTAGACGTGTTTGTACGATTTCGCCAATATGACGAGCTTACAAAATGCTACGACTACATCACCCTCAACACAGTGGAATGGCACGCTCTGTTACAAGCATTGGATTGGAAAGAACCTGACGCTTGAATTCAAAGAGGAAGGAGTGCAACTCATGCGAGGCATCAAGTCCATTGAACTGACGCATCCCATGTGTGTTATGGTGATGGACATTGACATGAGTGATCATGGATATGAACTGAAACTGTCTGAACACAAAGATGTTAAAATAATAAAGTTTGGTAATGGACAGTGTTATGCTAGTTTTCATAGCATTTACAAACGTGGATGTAATGTCTATGATACATATATTAATTTAGATTGGTATGAATGGCATGTGTTTATCGATGTATTGAATGTATTTGTAAAATAAAAGCTTAATGTGAAATAATTGTTAAAGACTGTATAACACAATAAAAAAGAATGTTGTATAGACCTGTCTTGTTTATTTACAATATTCATAATACAATTCACAATTACCAACAACTTAACTTATACAACTTAACTAATACAACATCAATAAAATAATGGTTTATACTGTCTATATACAAAATCCTTTACAACAAAATCACCATCACTTCTTCTTAATACATCAATGATTTCAAAAGGACTATGTCCTCGAGCTCTTTGAATTATATAATATATACAATAAAATCCACATGTAGAGGATATTGGTGTTTGTAATGGAACTGAATTATAAATGAAATTAAACTTTAAAAACTTATTCAAACGACTGTCTATAGGTAAAAGTCCATAAGAGTCAAAATATTCTGCAGGGTCTTCGTCATAATATACTACCACCCAATGCTCTCCTGGCTCATCATGATCGTCTGTGTTGATGACATAGGCACCGCGTTGTAAAGATGGTAACTGGTCCATGGCAAACACACCTTGAAACAAGTCTTTTGTCGTGGCATCATGGGATAGGATGGCTTCTATCTGCTTCGTGTTCATGACTGGTAGTCGAATTGAATGCTACGATTTGCACTTATTTCAACAATGTTATCAAATTCAGCATACACTATAACATTGACTGTATTTTGCAAGGCACCAGCAAAATTCATTTCTAGTCTCAAATTCCCATGTTTGATAAGGGCATAATGATCAGCACCATCATAATCAGGTGTTAAGTCAAAAGAAAACAACGAATAACCTCTAGGCCAATCTTCCCGTTTTATAATGGAACTTTTCTCGCCATCCAATCTATCAAAAGATTTGTAAAGAGTTTCAAAAGCATCAAGATATTTGCCTTCATTTATATTAAGCTTGAGAGGTTTGGATAGGACTGGTTCACCATCAGAGTAAAGCTGCATAAAGTTAAGATTAAAATGTTCAAAATTGTATGGATTTCTCAATACTGTTCCAGCAAAGGATTCATTATGAACCATTCCAATGACAATACGTTTTGGTAATTGGCCTAAAAAGATCTTTCACAAAAAGATTGAAATCCAGTTGGAATAGCTAAAACTTTACATTCTTTTCTATTAACAATAAACTTAGCAGGACTTTTCATCAATGCATCTGCATGTCCCAATTGAATACCTGGACTAACCCTCACTTTGCGAATGGTTAAAAACGCTTCTCTCACTTCTACTTTAAAACCATTATTTGCAGCCATTAATACATATTCATCTTTTTGTCTATGTAAACGTTATTTCATACTAACACCATTGGGAAGATAACGATCCTGCTCAAACAAATCTACCCTTAAACCACCTGTAAGCATAAACTCACGGCTTAGACGTGTATACAAATAGCGATTATGTAAACCATTATTTCCTGTTTCAGCTATATCACCACCTTCAATATTTACATGAAAACCTGATACATATCTTTCATGATTAGGTCTTTTCACCTCATGAGTATTCATTGACCCGGCAGTATCTTTATAGATGAGACGCATAGAGCGCTCAGAATGGAGACTTTCTTCCGAGTCATGAATGAGATGAGATATGATGCTGGTATAACCATGGGTATTGTTACTATGTGATACCAATCGATCATTTAGAAATAATTCAATATTGGACCATAACCCATTAAACAAATCATTGATTCATGACACGTTATCATCTACACCACACGGTGTACCATCAGCCTTTACAATGCGACATATAATATGGAGTTTACTGTTCTTTAAATCTAGATATTCTTCGGTACTCGCAGGAATGTAGAATTCTATTGGAGCACCCTCTCTAATGGTAGTCATTGGTTGATAGTCTACATTATAACTTTTTTCTACAGCAGTTTGCGTTGGTGGTATGTGAAACCATTCTAATGGAGAAAGACTACATTCACAAGAATGATTATGAATTAAAGACATGATTAAAAAATATCTTTCTTATATTTTGTTGATGTTATCCGTTTAGCTGCCTTTCGCCTTCTGACAGGTTTTGCTGGTTTCGCTCTCTTTTGTCCTCCTAACTCATCACCAAACAAACGTTGTGCTACTCGACCTGTAACATCTTTCGCGACATCTTTTGCAGCCTTTTTAAGATGTGGTGCAACGATTTTAGCCCCTGCCTTAAGCAGTGGAATAGCTTTTCGAGCCAATGATCCCAGTATTGAACCAATACCATCTCCATATTGTATTCGCGCTCCTTTAAATCCTGGTAATTCTCCACCCACTTGACGAAGAAAATGGTTGCGATAAATAGATGGATTGTGTGTGTATGCTTTCATAATGCTTTTGGTCGAAAATGAAGTTTACAGATCACCTTTCCAGTTTGAAATGGAACATTATGGCCTGTGTCGTCCTTGATATTCATTTCTATCACGTCAAATTTGGATGTGTTTACAGGAACATAATGCGGTTCTCCATAAGTTTTCATGAGAATGTCTCCATCATGTCCTTGTATTCCAACAGAACGTAGCAAAGGAACATAATAATCACCAACAACTTGTGGCTCACAAATACTACAGTACACATAAAGTGTATAAAATCCCTGTTTCACATCAGCTTTATGTTCAGCTGTACACGTTTCAGTATACCATTGATCTGGGATAAATCCTAAAATCTCAGCTAATCCAGTGGAGAATGACACTTCAAAGCCGTAATTTAGAAATAGAAAAACACGTCGTCTAATTTTATCATACTTTATCTGAATAGCTTCTTTAAGGTCATCTTTCATAGAATTAGTTGCTTCTTTATTGACTGCCTGACATATCTCTTGTATGGATCTGTAGTAACCATAAGGAATATTGATTGTGTCAAGAACAATATCATTCAGTGGTTGTTGTCGATACTGAATAGAATAGTCCATTCCATGTCTCATGGTTGTCCATGTATGTGGATATTGAATTTCAGCTAAAGCCACTTCATATTTTCCGTTCAGATAGATGGTTCGAGGCATACGAATTTGATAATTCGAAGTCTTGTTGTTGGGATAATAGTTCATACTAGCATTGCTGGGTAAAGTAATGTAAAAACTTGTTGACTCCATGACAGCTAAATCGTTTATGTGATGTAGATAGACTAGATGTGTATATACATTACTTCATGTCTGACACTCTTCATCTTCACTTTCTACATTGTTGTCTACATTGTTGTCTACATTGTCGTCTAAATTGCTATCTACATGATCTACATTGGTATCTACTACTTCTCCCTGACAACAAGCACTAACACACCTAATTTTTACAGGAATAGTATTTTTATTTCCATTTTCTTTACAACAACAACACCATAACTCTTTAATCCATGTTAAAAAGTTTCCCATCCTTCTGGAAACAATCTTTGTTGACGTTGTTGTATCTCTTTTGTAATATCTTCACGAGTTGTCTTTTTACCAAAAACAGTTTTTGGAATATTAGCATCTACAATTTCCTCAATAAACTGCTTCCAACCATGCGGTGGTTCTCGTCGTTCTTTTCTTCTTGTAGCAACCCATGCTTCTTTCAACAAATCAATAATGTTGGAATTTGTAATGACAGTACCAGTTTTTAAAACAAGTTCATTTTTATCTGTCCATCTCGTACCATACTTCTTAAGTTCTGCTAGAAGTTGTGTTAGTTTTACATGATAAATAGGTTGAAAATGGCTTAGAAACTGTTGGGACTTTTCTGATTTTTCTGCTTTGGATGATGTAACAGACTTTTGTCGCTGTTGTTGCGACTGAATTGTTCGTAAATGACGGCCAAGAACTTGAGACATTTCTATTGCCTTTTCACGAGTTCGTTTCCCACGTAAAAGTTTATTCACTTTCGTTTTGATTTCACTATTTTTTCCCTTCTTTTCTAACAACATTTTATATTCATATTCAGGAATGAGGACCATTTTCATAGTATGTTTCATTTTAACAGCAACTGAGCTAACAATGGTAATGCAAATTTAGCAATAGCTCCAATGAATCCTCCTTTCTGATTAACCAACTTCTTTTTTCTTTGAAGTGATATCTTCTTATCTGCCAGTGTGCGTAGGGTATGACGTTCACGCTTGAATACCTTATACCTTTTTGAGCTTAAGGGTAAATGTCCTCGCAATATATTCAAACAAATTTCAAACAAGCTAGCTAATTCTTCCTTAGTAGCTTGTTGTAGCAAGGTTTTACGTCGTTTAGACCCGCTGCGTGCGAGCAAGTGAAGAAATGGTTGATTCGCTTGAATACGTTTAGACATCTTGGTTGCGAATGGTCAAGTGACTTGGTTCTTGTTCATACGCCACCTTATCAACATATACGTAATGTGTATCTTTTGGTAAAATGCCTGTACGAATACGTAGTTGATCATTTGTCTTCGGCTTCAAATCAATGAATAAATAGCCATGAGGTTTGCTCGTAGCATCTTGATAGGCTTCTATGAGAAATTGAGATTTTCCAGGATACATTTGTCGCGCTAATGTACTTATTTGTTGACTGTCTCTAGGATTTTTAAACAGAATGATGTAATGCGTATTCAAACTAATATTTCGCATTTCTCTACCATGATGAAACAAATTATGTACAATAAAAATAATGCTAAGATTTTGATGACTGCTACCAACACTAAAGAGACGTGTCATACGCTCATCACTATGACATTTAGTCATTAAGTCATCAATGATGAGTAAGTTTGGCTTTTTCGGGTTAAAACGCTCTTCAATGTCATCTGGAATGCCTTGGTAAAATTCCACACCTTTCATTCCCTTGTACAAAGGCTGATCTGCTGTATAGAGCCATAAAATGGTTTTTGGAGAGGGTTTAATTAACTTTTGTTCTAGAATTTCTCTAACTAGAGAAGTTTTACCACTGCCTGTAGGTCCAGAGACCAAACATGTGAATGGATGCTTCATTTTCGAATATCTGTTTCTTTCACCCAACTGTTAAACTTCTTTGGCCAACCTAACCACTTCACAAATAATTCTTTAACACCTCGTCTTTTTCGTGTTTTCAAAACCTTTTCAATTCTGTAGACTGATTCAATATCTTTTGTCACTTTCTGTAGTTCTTCTTCATAGAAATGTCCATCAATATCTTCATCCAAAAAGTCTTTCACACGATACAAGTGTACTCCTTGCTTCTTACAACGATGTGTGATAATGAAGACTTCTTGCGTCCACTTTATATGATAATCTCGTTGAAATACATATTTTATGTGAGAAATGCGAACCTGACCACCAATTTTAAATTTGTAGGGTTTTTTCTTCTTCGGTTTTAATTTCAATTTGTCTACATACATATATTTCCACACTTTCGATTCAATGTCTTTACGAATGTCTGCAGGAGCATACTTATTAGGGAGGGAGCCATGTGGTCTATGGTTGTAATTATACACTAAGTCTGGAAGAATGTCCATATATCGGTACGTTTGATTATGTAGGAAATATCGATACATCATTCCCTTTAGAGTACGAATGACTCTCTCAGCATAGTTGGCTTTGGTTTCATTCTTTGTCGTATAGGCATGTATTCCCTCCTTCTTCATAAAAGCTTTTACCCATCTGTTTTTAAATTCACTTCCCTTATCCGACCTTAGAGTTCGTGGTCTTCGTTGTGTTTCATGAAAAATCTTTTGAAATGCTTCTATGACGCTGGTATGTGATTTGTTAGGTATTGGCTGCACCCATAAATATTTGGAAAACACATCAATGACAACCAACAAAAAACGGGTGTCATCATTATAGGAAGCTATGTTTCCCATGTCAGCTAAATCAATATCCCACATGTCATCAATTCCACGTGTAATGACACGTTGCCTTTTAAACCTGTATTTTACAGGTTGTAGTAAACTGAAGGCATCTTGATCCTGTAACCATTTCTTCACTTGCGAATGAGTGACTGGTTGATCATGTTTTCTTAATATGTGATAAAGTTTGTATGGACCAGCAAATGCCCCGGGTTGACCAGGTTTAAAATAAATATTGGTTAGGTAGTCTTTCCACGTCGACATGTTAACACTAAATGATTAACACTTGTTAACATATCTTACATTTTATTTTATCAACACATCTTGCATTTTATCAACATATCTTACAAATCAAGTATTGATACAATGGTGTGAATAATTGGAGTCCATTGATCTTCAATGAACATTAACCAACTACTTAATTCATCAAATGTGATAGCATCTACACCATATTTTTCACAACGTTGATTTGCATTATCTAACACTTTATCTAAATGAATGTAATATTTAGCTTCATTCCAATATGTATAGACACATGCAGAATGACAAGTATGTTCTGAACACTCTTCATTTTGACAAGCAGGACATACTAAACATGCAAACTTTTTTACAGCTAATAACATTTCTTCACAATATGTCTTTTGCACAATATATTGTCTCAATGTAATGTCTGTCATTATACTGCAATGTAGATTAACCACTCTCTCACTTCATAAAACAGTCTTGGATCAAATCGAGCGAAGTGATATGCTGCTTCCACATCAAACTCCTCAGCTCCGTCAATGTTTGAAAGCACACACTCTTTGATGAAATCCTCACGTAATTTCGGTACGTTCAGCGTGGAATGAGCAAGTTCCCAATAGATGTCAAAGTGTTCCAGTTGTTGTTGAATAGATCCAAAACGCGCCAGTTCACTTATCATGTAGTCCACATACGTCTCCTTGAAAAACGTTTCTACATCCATCTTTCACATATCCATATGACACGTCTACACACTTTGACGACTGGCAAGCAAATGACTTGTAGTCTTACTCGGCAGATACTGTTAGTGAGCCGCACTTGTTGCAGAAGTTGCCAGGTTCACACAACTTGCAATTGTACTTGTGGCAGTGACAATCATAATCCTCAGCATATCCGTAAGCACCACAATATTCACAGGTAAGTCCAAGTTGATTTTGCACATCCATATTCTCCAATCGAACTTCAGCCAGTCTTTTCTTGGATAGCTTTGACACTTTCATTCGATTGTCCTTTTGCAGCTGAACAGGAGTTTTCTTCCCATGACATTCCGTACATGGCAGTAAGGTTGAGGTTATGCTATGGATTTCCTGAAGCAATGTCCCCCATTCACCATCATTCATGTTGATGTAACGCGTATATTCTTTCCCTTCAAACAGTGATGTTTGCACAAAACTCACATAGCGCATATCCAAGTATAAAATGACTTCAAGCCACTTCGTTTGCGTTAAGTACAGTTTGAAGCCAATGTTGCGCAATCTTGTCAAGTTCTGACACACAATCTTCCACAAGGATGGTGATAAAGCAAGCCATCTCTCTCCACGTTTGATTCGAAGAAATAGCCCAAATTCTCCATGCTCCACAGTAATGGTTAAGTTTGCACTAATTTTAAAGCTGCTTGTCTTCTCCATGGCTGCGCGTTGAATGATGACTTCACTTCACCCTTCTCCTTTTATGCCATTAGAAATTGCAGAGTCAGCTTTTTTTTATAGTTCTTCAAACATTTTACAAAGCTTTGAATTCACTTCAACTCGTTCATTGTTGAATCGAACAAGTTCTGATGCATTCGTCGTCAATGGAACGCCATCATCATAATGTAAAATAATTCTAGCAGCTACAGCTAGCATGAGTTCAGCTGCCCAAGTTGTATTCGCGCGGATAAATGCTGAATCAATGTCGTAAGTTGATGGTAAAAGTAGTTCTTCACATTCCTGTAGAAATGAGTGGATGAATTCATCTCTTGGAATTATCTTTCCAACAGCTTCCCAATGCTTATGCAAATTCTTCACTTGTAAAATCCAATTAGATTCAAAAGCAGGAAGCTTTGAAAACACATAGTCAACATAGTTCACTTTGAAGACGTCATCCATGGTCTCTACACATCGGTGAAGAAGTAATGTTGACATTGTTAATAATCAGGTGAAAGCGGAGAGCGATGTGTTCTGACGATACCTGAAAGCATTAAGACTTAACGTAGGGAAAATCCAATTCCTTCTCAAATTTATTGATCGTTCCCACACTCTGAAATTATCGATCGGTTTTCCCTCACACTCTGTACGAGTACACTCTGAAATTAGCGATCGGTTTTCCCCCCACACTCTGTACGAGTGCACTCTTAAATTTCTCAGTCGGTTTTCCCCCCACACTCTGTACACATGTACTTATGCTGTGTGTGTGTGTGGTTACTGTAATGGGAAACCATTGAAATATGACTAATTAAATGTTATCATAATAATAATAATAAAAAAAAAAAAAAAGAAAAAAAAAAAAAATTTGGGGGGGGGGGGGTCGGTCAATAGTATGTCCCGAGGGGGGGGTCAGTCCCGACTGCCGCCTGGGGGGGGTCCCATGATATTTGATTCTCTACCAGGGGGGGGGGGGTTCCATGATATATGATTCTCTACCAGGGGGGGGTCCCATGATATATGATTCTCTACCAGGGGGGGGGGGGGGTCGGTCAGTATGACGTCATAAAATGGCGCAATACTCTCGTTTTTACCCTACTGAGGAAATAATCGATATAAAGTTCTGTGAAGTTCTGGGAAGTTTTGTGAGGTTCGGTGAACTTCTTGGAACTGGATCCTGTTTATTCTTCAATTTATATTTAAAGGAAAGATACATTAACATAAGCAGTTATTAGTTCTTATTTAGTAATACTAACTACTAACTTAGTAAATAGTTATCAGTTATTATTCATTTCCCCATGTTTGCAGGCCAAAAGTTCTGTGAAATTTCTTATGAAATTCATAGGAAGCTCAAAGAAGTTCACGTGAACTTCTTTGAAATTTACACTGAAGTTCCATTGAAGTTCATTGTAAATTCATAGGAAGCTCAATGGAAGTTCACGTGAACTTCATTGAAATTTGCGTAAGTGAAATGAGCCTCCCGGTCTTTCGTACTTGCGCCTATATAGTATTGTCATTATTATCAAAATTATCATTATCATCAATATTTATTTGTTTATTTATACAGTGGAAACATAAAGAACTGAATTTAACATTAATATTTCTTTTTGAAATGCCTTACATGCGAATGGTCTTTCCATTCACATCCACCGAGCCGTCTTGATTGTTTAAACTATCTGCGCTGTGTTTTTCAGGCATCCATGCACCATGTGACTGTGGGGAGCAGGACAACTGCCACCCGCCGATTCCCACCCGTGCCAACTCCCACCCATGCCACTCCCACCCGAGCCATCTCCCACCCGTGCCAACTCCTACCCGAGTCAACTCCAACCCGTGCCAACTCCAACCCGAGCCAACTCCCAACCGTGCCAACTCCCACCCGTGCCAACTTCCACCCGGGCCAACTCCCAGCCGAGCCAACTCCCACCCGTACCAACTCCATCCGAGCCAACTCCGTATTATACCGGGTCCATTTCAATTGCAATCACGATTGAAATACCAGATATCTGATGTATTACTAGAAGCAATTAGTTTTCGACTTTGGTGTATGATAGACTTATATTAAGAAGTGCAAATTGCTATTAGCTGTCGGCTCCGGGTGTGACGGATTACCGAAAAATTGCGCAATATTTTTTTGTACGTACTGGATAGGGTTAATGGTGAAACAAATATATTTGTTATAATACAGTTTTATTA